>CM065593.1:367549805-367924805 GCA_033119425.1 Bufotes viridis | reverse complement strand
TTCAATTTCTCTACTTCTCTAATACATAGTAATACCCCCAAAAATAGTTATTACTTTACATTCCCCATATGTCTGCTTCATGTTTCCATCATTTTGGGAATGCCATTTTATTTTTTGGGGATGTTACAAAGCTTTGAAGTATAGGAGCAAATTTTGAAATTTTTCTGAAATTTTCCAAATCCCACTTTTTATGGACCAGTACGGGTCTGAAGTCACTTTGTGAGGCTTACAGAATAGAAACCACCCAACAATGACACCATTCTAGAAAGAACACCCCTCAGGGTATTCAAAACTGATTGTACAAACTTTGTTAACCCTTTAGGTCTTCCACAAGAATTCATTGAAAATTTCGATTTTTTTGGAAAATTTTCCATTATAATCAATTTTTTCCAGGAACAAAGCAAGGGTTAAGTGTCAAACAAAACTCAATGTGGGTTGCCCTGATTCTCTAGTTTGCAAAAACACCCCATATGTAGTCCTAAACTACTGTTTGGCCAAACCGCAGGGCATAGAAGGAGGGGAGCGCCATATGGGTTTTGAATGGCAGATTTTTGCGGGACTGTTTTTTTTACACCATGTCCTATTGCAAGCCTCCCTGATGCATTCTAGCATAGAAATTCCAAAAAAGTGACTCCATCTAAGAAAGTACACCCCTCAAGGTATTCAAAACTGGGTTAACAATCTTTGTTAACCCTTTAGGTGCTCCACAAGAGTTAATGGCAGATGGAGAAACAATTTTGAAATTTCAATTTTTTGGAAAAGTTTCCAATAAAAACATTTTTCCAGTAATAAAGTAAGGGTTAACTGCCAAACAACACTCAGTATGGGTTGCCCTGATTCTCTAGTTTGCAAAAACACCCCATATGTGTTCCTAAACTACTGTTTGGCCAAACCGCAGGGCATAGCAGGAGGGGAGCGCCATATGGGTTTTGGAAGGCTGATTTTGCTGGAATAGTTTATTTACACCATGTACCCTTTCAAGCCCCTGCTGCACCCCTTGAGTAGAAACTCCATAAAAGTGACCCCATCTAGGAAACTACAGGATATGGTGGTTGTTGTTTTGGGACTATTTTAGGGTAGATATGATTTTTGGTTGCTCTATATTACACTTTTTTGAGGGAAGCTAACAAAAATTAAAATCTAAAATTGTTTCTACATTTGCCATTCATTTTTGTGGATCACCTAAAGGGTTAATAAACTTTGTAAAGTAATTTTTGAATACCTTGAGGGGTGTAGTTTCTTAGATGGGGTCACTTTATTGGAGTTTCTAGTCCAGGCTACATCAGGGGGGGCTTCTAATGGGACATGGTGCAAAATAAAAATCTGCCTTCCAGAAGCCATGTAGGCGTTCCCTTTGTTCTATGTCCTGCCGTGTGGCCTATATAGCCATTTACTACCACATATGGGGTGTTTCTGCAAACTACGGAATGAGGGCAATAAATATTTAGTTTTGTTTGACTGTTAACCCTTGCTTTATTAACGGAAAAAATGGATTAAAGCGAAATTTTGCCAAAAATGGGTGTTTTAGCACCATTTTTATTCCATATTTTTAACGCTGTAGATCTGAGGGTTGGGTCAAATGTTAATTTGATAGGAAAGATTCTTACGGACGTAGGCGATACCTAATATGTCTACTTTTTTATTTTTAAGAGTTTACACTAGGTTATCATTTTGGGAACAAAAATAAAAATTTACTATCTCTAGACTGGGAGCTCCAGTTTTTTTTTTTTTAGTTGGGCGACTATCTAATGTGGGGCTCATTTTGTGCGGGATGAGATGGCGGTTTTATTGGCACTATTTGGGGCGCATATGGCTTTTGGATTGCTAGCTATTACACTTTTGGGATTCAAGGTGACAATAAAAATGGCTTTTTTATATTTCGTTTTTATTTTATTTTTTACAGAGTTTGTCAGAGGGCCAGTTTATGGGGTATTTGTATAGAGAAGATTTTCACGGACTGGCGATGCCCAATAAGTGTGCCTCTCTAGAATTTGAGTTTTACAACATCTGGAAGATCGCAGTTTGAGGAAGCTAATATTTTTGGAAAAAAATTGTTTATGTGACTCCAAAATCTGAGAGCCATACTTTTTATATATTTTCTAGGGGCCTGTCGGGAATTATAAAAATTATAAAAATTTAGAACTCCATGGAAGTGTGATACTCCCTGAAGCAACCATCAATGCAGAGGCCCGGATGATCGGGGCAAGTGTCACATTGAGTAGTGGTGTCCTTCCGTATCCCCTCTTGCGACACACTTTTGGGTTCGTCCTTCTTTCCAGTATGGGGACCACACCTGGAAAGTGTTGGCCAGGGACGACCCGGGCTCCTCCAATTCTCGAGGTACTCCGACCTGCTCTTTCCCGGTCAGAAAAGATCAGGTCCCTGAGGACTGCCTCATAGAAATGGAGGAAAGTCCCTGTGCTGCCAGCGCTTCGACATAGTACAAAGCGTTGTACATGGCAACCTGCACCATGTAGACCGCAACTTTTTGTACCATGCCCGGGTTTTCCGCATGGCATTATATGGTTGGAGAACTTGATCAGATAGATCAACTCCACCCATATACCGATTGTAGTCGACGATACAATCGGGCTTGAGGACCGTTGCCGTGGTACCTCGCACAGAGACTGGGGTGGTGCCGTTACCATGGATTGTGGTCAGTACAAGGACATCCCTCTTGTCCTTATACCTGACCAACAGCAGGTTTCCACAAGTAAGGGCACGGGTCTCACCCCTGGGGATGGGTACCTGGAGGGGTAGGTAGGGAGGCCACGTTGATTTTTCCGCACGGTCCCACAAGCGAGCGTGGATCTGGCGGCAAGGGACCTGAACAAGGGATGCTGGTATAAAAGTTATCCACGTACAGGTGGTAACCCTTATCCAGCAGTGGGTGCAAAAGGTCCCACACGATTTTCCCGCTAACACCCAGAGTGGGGGACATTCTGGGGTTCAATACGGGAATCTCGCCCTCGTAAACACGAAATTTGTAAGTGTACCCTGAGGTACTCTCACAAATTTTGTAGAGCTTCACGCCATACCTCGCTCGCTTGCTGGGAATGTATTGGCGAATACTGAGTCTCCCCTTGAAAGCAACGAGAGACTCATCAATCACGACCTCCTCCCAGGTACGTAGGCCTGTGCAAACTTGGCCCCGAAATGATCGATGATCGGCCGTATCTTATACAGCCAGTCATAGGCGGAGCTCAGTTCGGAGGACATGCTGCATTATCTGCATAATGCAGGCATTTCCGGATGGCCTCGAATCTGGGACGTGTCATGGCTGAACTGTACAGTGGGGTCTGGTAGAGGACGTCCCCACTCCAGTACAGCCTGACACTGGGTTTTTGACCAGGCCCATATGCAGCACGAGGCCCCAAAACGTCCTCATCTCGGCTGCACTGACTGGCGTCCAGCCACCGGGCCTGGCCAAAAAAGAGCCTGGGTGCTGAGCGACGAACTGTTGGGCATACAGGTTCGTCTGCTCCACCATCAGATTCACCAGTGGGTCACTGAAAAAAAAACTAAAGAAGTCCATTTCAGTGAACCCCACTGTGGGAATCTGGATTCCAGGATTGCCAGCAAAATCCGGAATCGCAGGCTCAAATCCACTGGGGGACACCAGCTAAGGTCATCGGTGGGGGGCTCCGGTGCACTTGTTTGGTGGGCCGGGAAACCAGTATGAGCCCCAGGGCTGCTCGTACTGGGATGGGCCACAGGGTCCCTAGCGCGTGAGGGCCCTCCGCCGTCTCCGCCGCCTTGGGGGCTCATCATCATCAGATGATGACGAGGAGGATGCAGATGACAGGAGGAAGGTGGGGTCATCCTCATCCTCACTGGCGCTCTCGGTGTCGGAGAGCATCTGGGCGTATGCCTCCTCCACCGTGAACAGCCGGCGGTCCATGGGTGTGTGTGTGTGCGTGCGTGTAAAATTAACTTTATTTAGTGTGTGTGTGTGTGGGGCCGGGTGTTCACGTACAAATGTACCACTAAAAAAAAAAATAACTAAAAAAAGGGAGGTGTGAAAAAAAGTCAAACTCACTGATCAGTAGAAAACTGATCAGCGGTCAGTGCACACAAAAAAAAAAAAACTTGCACAACTGGGGGGGCTCAAGCTACAGCAGGGTCTAGGGTCTCACAGCTGAGTGTGCTGTGGACCCCAGACACCAACTACCTGCAAGAAAAAAAATGAATGAAATGGTATAAAAAAAAAGATCTGTCCCTGAACTGACCCTGCCTGACCAAACCCTTTCCCTGACTTACCCTGAGCATCGGGGCTGCGGGGGGCTGCACGGCACGTCTCCTCTCTCCAAGAGCAGGAACCGAAAGGAAGCTGCTCGAAGAGAGGAGGAGATTTGAATTTGCCGCCGCAGCAGCCACCTCCCTCCCGGCAGCCAATCACAGGGGCCCCCCGGCAGCCAATCACAGGGCCCCCTCTCCTCCATCGGCTCCAGACATGCATGACGGTGATTGGATGGTGTCCTCACGCCATCTGATCACCGTCATTTCCGGGTAATCGGGTCACAGGTGACGCGATGTACCCGGAAACGCAACAAACCGCAGGTCTGAATTGACCTGCGGTTTGTTGCGATACGCCGACTACGGGGGTCACATGACCCCCCTGGGCATTGTCACAGGATGCCTGCTGAATGATTTCAGCAAGCATCCTGTTCCGATCACCACCCGCAGCGCTGCGGTGATCGGAACTTCTCAGGGCGTACATTAAGAGGTTAAGGACCGGGCCAATTTTTGTTTTTGCTTTTTCGTTATTTCCTTTCTGGCTTCCAAAAGCCACAACATTTGACATTTTTCGTTCACATAGCCATATGAGGGCGTAGTTTTTGTCTGACAGGTTGTATTTTTTAATGGTACCATTTAATTCACCATATCTTGTACTGGAAAATGGGAAAAAATCCTTTGTAGGGTGACATTGAAAAAAACACCATTCCACCGAGTTTTTTTTTATTTTAGTGATACCAAATTTGGATAGTTTTCATTAAGTTTTACTACTTTTTAAAACATAAAAACGTTTCCAAAAATAAAACTTTTCCTTGCATTGCCATTTACCATCTGACACACGTAACTTATTTATCTTTTCATCACCAGAGCTGTGTGAGGTTTTTTTTTTTTTTGCAGGGTGAACTGTAGTTTTTATTGGTACCATTTTGGGGTACATAAGACTTTTTGATCACTTTTTATTCCATTTTTGGGAGAGACAAGGTGACCAAAGGAATCACACATTTTTATATATTTTTTTTTATTTTTTATGCAGTATTGGGAAAAGGGATGATTTGAACGTTTTAATTTTTTTTTTACTTTTTTCAAATTTTTTATTGTACATTTTAGTTCCCTTAGGTGACTTGTACCTGAGATCTTCTGATCACTTGTCCCATAGACTGCAGTAGAATACTATTGTAGTCCATAGCATTCTGATAGGCTTCCTGCCAAGCTGTGACTCAGATATAGCTTTGCAGGAAGCTTGCTATGACAAGCCTGGGAACCTTCACAAGTCCTCTGGCCGTTATACCAACTCATCGGAGGACAGAAGGAGCCTCCTTCCTCTGTCTAAACCCACAGATGCTGAGGTTGCTATTAAAGGTTGGATCTGAGAGGTTAAATGACCGGATCCGCGTCACCGCCGTCACCCGCCATGTATAGAGTGAGTGCAGCCTGTGAGCCCGTTCAGTACAGTCACTTAATGCTGATCATATACATGTATGTGATTTACACATTAATGGGTTAAAATAGGTTGTCCTGTTTAAATATCCATTTCCATACAACCTTTCAGGAATTCTGTGTTATTGGGAGGGGGGGGGGGTCCTACCGTTCAGGATTCTCATCTTTTGGCCACTGTGGAGAGTGATTACAAAGAACGCCCCTTGCTGTGGAGATCCTGTCCTGTCCTGCATTACACAGACATCCCCTTGATCTGAATGGGCCCTATGTAATTCATGTTTTGTCCTGTGGTGGCGCTGCAGGGAAACTGAGCACTTACTGCCAGGTCTCCTTACAGATTGCAGCTTATCAATGGAGGTCAAGGGGCCCTTCTAAGAAACAGGGATTTTCAAAACAGAGAACCCCTTTAATGCTAATATTTTCAAAAAGCACAAATATTGGAAATATCAACTTCTGTAAAATTATACTTGACCTACGGAATATCAAACACATGGCATTAAAAATAGGGCAGGATCAGTGACAGATTTGAAAAATATCCACCTATGGCTGCCATTATATTCAGTTCTTAATCATATCTCTGCAAACCAGACCTAGAAATGAAGAGTGAGAATAATAAGAATAAATCTACCACGACTGATTATCGGAGAAAGTGCTCAATCCGGGATTAATTTCTGCAAAGTTGTTGCTGTACTGGGAGTACTTAGTGTCAATCAGGATGGAGTCACTAATTTACAAAAAATCAAATAAAAATTGAAGAGCTGGCATCTCGAATGGCCCAGTTTCTGCACAATAGGGCTGTATGCACATGAGACTGGTTTGCTGTCATTTTTCCAGGGCAGTACTAGAACCAATACATGAGAATTTATCCTGATTACCTTTTCATGTTTTCTGCAATCACTTGATCGCCACAGATCCATCTCCAGAAACAAATCTATTCTGCAGTGGCCACTAAAGGCGAAAAGCGGTATTACATGCCATCCATTTATATTCAGAGGCAGCCATGAATTCCTAGTCTGGGTTAAGTCCTCCAGAGCAAGAGAGGGTTCTATGACATATGCTCTAGTAGTATAAATAGGAAACAGTTGTCGTCATGACACATTTTCCATGATCTTAAAGGGATTGTCCAGTTTAGGAAACCCATTTTCATACACCCTATTTAGAGAATTGATTCTCTAGAAGAGGTTCAGGATCCTGGTTATAAAGAGCATCTCTCTCTTTGAAGGACCTATTCTGTCTTGCATTACAAAGACAGCCCACTGATGTGAATGGACATTGTGTAATGCTTCATTCCTCCTGTGGTGGCGCTGCAGGGAAATTGAATACTTGCTACCAGGTTTCTTCACAGATCCCAGCTGATCGCTGGGAATCCCAGAATGGGGGCTCTTTGAGATCTGCCTATTGCCAAGGGATCTTTCTATACTAATGGGAAAACAATGATATTCGAGAAAATGTTGAAGGCTCAGAAGTAGTGTTGAGCGAACTTGTATTTTAAGTTCGGCGTCCAAAGTTCAGGTTCAGGTTATCCAAGCATCCTTTATGGATTCCGTTACCACGGACCATAACGGCATTTTGAATCCATAAGGGGATTCTTCAATGCAGCCGAACCTTGGACAACACTAAGGACCTGGGATGACGTCACCGTCATGTGATCAGTGCAGGGCGTGGCTCAGTACTGGATCACCTCTTATCCAATCCAGTACTGAGCCACGCCCCCTGCACTGATCACATGACGGTGACGTCACCCCAAGTCCTTAGTGTTGTCCAAGGTTCGGGTTCATTAAAGAATCCCCTTATGGATTCAAAATGCCGTTATGGTCCGTGGTAGCGGAATCCATAAAGGATGCTTGGATAACCCGAACTTTGGACGCCGAACTTAAAATACAAGTTTGCTCAACTCTACTCAGAAGTAGGCAACTGTACATGGCAGAAGTTGCCCATTGGACCTCCTAAAAAATAATGCCAACCCATTGGGATGTTTTGACATACACCGGATGAATTGGGTCCTATGGATGCATTTATTGTGTGTGCTGGGATCTTTCCTGGCACATGCGCCAAACGTAGTGCAGTAACCAAGTGTGAACATAGCTGCACATGCAGCTCAGTCTTCATAGAACTTGACTCCTAGAAGCTATGTTCTTGTGGTTCCTATGACTTGTAGCCCACTGCCGTCTCACACCATATAATTAGAGAAGAAGGTGGAATAAGAGCTGATTATTATCATGCTAATTGCTCTTAATAGTAGGTTGTTGTGTAACATGGTCCACCCTGCTGTCATGAAACTTTCACCGATATTCGGAGCTCCAGCCGCTCGCAGTGTCATCCGCGCTGTGAAGGAGATGATTGTTTAACAGGATGAGGAAGAATGTCAGAGTCAGCAGCCTATGGGGCCGGGATAATACCACTCATGTTACTCTGGATCATCTGCTGTTTGTTGATAGTTTAATATTAGATTTGTACAGATGTTTCTCCAAAATTGTCCTTTCGATGACACAAGCGAAGAAAATTTTTAGCAGTACCCTGAAGTGGCAGGTGTGAACATAGCTGAAGGTTTATTAAAGGGCATCTGTCAGCAGGTTGGTCCCTAGGACACTGGCTGACCTGTTACATGTGCGCTTGGCAGCTGAAGGCATCTGTGTTGGTCCCATGTTCATATGTGCCTGCATTGCTGAGAATATAACTACTATAATACTGCTCCTATTTACAAGAATATAACTACTATAATACTGCCTCCTATGTACAAGAATATAACTACTATAATACTGCCTCCTATGTACAAGAATATACCTACTATAATACTGCTCCTATGTACAAGAATATAACTACTATAATACTGCTCCTATGTACATGAATATAACTACTATAATACTGCTCCTATGTACATGAATATAACTACTATAATACTGCTCCTATGTACAAGAATATAACTACTATAATACTGCCTCCTATATACAAGAATATAACTACTATAATACTGTTCCTATGTACAAGAATATAACTAATATAATACTGCTCCTATGTACAAGAATATAACTACTATAATACTGCATCCTATATACAAGAATATAACTACTATAATACTGCTCCTATGTACAAGAATATAACTACTATAATACTATTCCTATATACAGGAATATAACTACTATAATAATGCTCTTATGTACAAGAATATAACTATTATAATACTGCCTCCTATAAACAAGAATATAACTACTATAATACTGCCTCCTATGTACAAGAATATAACTACTATAATACTGCCTCCTATGTACAAGAACATAACTACTATAATACTGTTCCTATGTACAAGAATATAACTAATATAATACTGCTCCTATGTACAAGAATATAACTACTATAATACTGCTCTTATGTACAAGAATATAACTATTATAATACTGCCTCCTATATACAAGAATATAACTACTATAATACTGCCTCCTATGTACAAGAATATAACTACTATAATACTGCCTCCTATATACAAGAATATCTATATATATGTAAAGAAGGACGTATATATGTGTGTGTACATGTATGTTCCCTGATCACTCAAAAACGCGACCATCGATTTCAATAAAACTTGGTATACACATACCTGGAAACAAATCTTGTGGGGGTCTCAGCTCTCTAGGATGTATCGTTCCTGAGATATTCCCAAAAAATGACCTGCATTATCCAAAACAAGCCTGCAAGTCTTTTTCTTCATATCCCAACTGCCATACACACGGTCACATGTCCCTTATCAGCCAATAGAAGCTCGCAGGCCCTTAGTCTCCACATACACACAGTTTTACTCCAGGTTTCCATAACAACCCAGACATTGTTCTTCACTGCTGTAGATCAGCTTTAGATTAGGGCTACAGGACGACATGTGTCGCGCCAATGTCGTTCGACAATTTTTATAATGATAGTCTATAGTGTCGCACTGCAACATGTGACATGCTTCGACTGCGATGCGACAGTCGCAGAAAAATCCACCTTGGATGGATTTTTTGCAACTGTCGTGTCGCAGTTGCAGAATGTCACATGTCGCAGTGCGACATAATAGTCTATGATTAATTGTTAAGACAAAATGTCGCGCGACACATGTCGTCGTGTAGCACTGGCATTGAAGGGGCAGGGTGCTGTGGAGGTCACTGTTAAAGTGGCAGGCACTGTGGAGGTCACTGTTAAAGGGGTGAACACCGTGGAGGTCACTGTTATGGGGGCAGGGGCCACTAATAAAGGGGCAACTGCTGGGGAGGTCACTGTGAAGGCAGCAGGGTACTGTAAGGTCACTGTTAAGGCAACAGGGCAGTGTGGAGGTCACTGTTAAGGGGGTCGGCCTCTGAGGAGGTCACTGTCAAGGGAGTGGGGTGCGTTGAAACACACTGTTAAAGGGGCGAGCTGCTATGAAGGTCAAAGTTAAGGGGATGGGCTGCCGTGGAGGTCCCATTTTAAAGTGGCGGGGCACTGTGGGGGGGGGGGGGGCGGTGTTAAGGGGTGGGGGACTGTGGAGGTCACTGTTAAGGGGCAGGAGGCTGTAGAGGTCACTGTTATAGGGGATACTTTCGATATCTTTTAACGACACACGCAAACATTAAATGAAATAGATGAAATATTCCCGTGCGAAGCCGGGTCCTTCTGCTAGTAACTATTATAATACTGCTTCTGTGAACAAAAATATAACTTCTATAATACTATGGACAAATAAAAATGTGACAAATTTTGTATTCTTCTTCATTATACGCACAATATTTATTGTTGCAATGATTTTTTCTCCTTTTCTCGTTGATAACAGTCGGTTTTTGTGATGCCCCCTAAAAGAAGACCTTCAAAAGAGAAGAAAGATCTGAAGAAGCCTGAGAACACTTCGGCTGCATCAGGCAGCAGCCAGGAAAGGTCAGCCAAACCACAGGAGAAGCTGGTGCGGGTTGCGCCAGCCCGAGGTCCAGAACGACGTGTCAGAGAGAAGGTTCCAGAGTCTGCCCCAGTTACTCATACCAGTGCTGCTGAGCAAGTTCAGGTACGAGAGGTGTGTGCTTCTCTATAATAATTTCTGACCTGTTTGATCTAATGGTTTACTCCTGGACTACGCGAGACTCTAAAGTGGGATATGAAATTAGAGAGAAAGCAGGGACTACGAAATTCTCAGAAAGAAGGGTGACTATGGGACTAAAGAAAAGCTCAGCAGGTGCTGAAAATGGATGCTGTAACTTGCCTACTCCCTACTAAAGGAAGAAGAAGTCGGTAGAAGAGCTGACAAGATACAGGAGAGTTGTCAGGGCAGCTCCTTCTCCCCTCTCACAGTATAATGCCTCATGCACACGGTTGTTGTTGTGGTCTGCGTCCGAGCCGCATATTTTGCGGCTCGGGCGCGGACCCATTCACTTCAATGGGGCCGCAAAAGATGCGGACAGCACTCCGTGTGCTGTCCGCATCCGTTGCTCCGTTCCGTGCCCCCGCAAAAAAAATAGAGCATGTCCTATTCTTGTCCGTTTTGCGGACAAGAATAGGCATTTCTACAATGGGCCGCGTTCCATTCTGCAAATTGCGGAACGGAATGCGGAGCAGCTTCCGTGTTTTGCGGATCCGTGGTTTGCGGACCGCAAAACACCAACAGTCGTGTGCATGAGGCCTAAATCTCATACACAGGCAGAAAAACTGCAGCATCCTCCTTCCCCTCAGCGCTACACAGGATGAGTTTTTTTGGTATTTATAGAGTGCCTGCAGGCTGTAATAGTGCATCATGACAAGCAGCTGGTGTACAGCTCAGTGATGACGCGGGCTCAGGAGCCTAGCCCGTGCTATCACTTGTATGTGCTGGCTGTACAGCTGGCACTCTGCACTCACTGTCGGGATCGGAGATAACTCTGATCCTGGCAGTTTAAACAAGCAGTGTATGATGTAACGGAAAAATGAGTGAAGCCAGCAAAGGAGACAATATGGACAATGACAATACATTAGTAATAGCCTTGTATTACCGTTTTCTAGATCGGTGTTTCCCAACCAGTGTGCCTCCAGCTGTTGCAAAACTACAACTCCCAGCATGCCTGCACAGCAAAAGGCTGTCCGAGCATGCTGGGTGTTGTAGTTTTGCAACAGCTGGAGGCACACTGGTTGGGAACCACTGTTCTAGATGATAAATGCCACTTGCAAAAGTGAAAAAAAAAAAAAACTTTATGCCCCCTGGTGGGAAAAAGTTAAAATAAAAAAAAAAGTTTTGAAAAAAATGAAGTAATAAAATAAAAAAAGTTTTTAAAAATGAAATAAAATCTTTGCTTACTAACCCCTTTGAGTGTAAAAAATGTACAAAAGAAATAAACTGTACATAACTGGTATTGTACAATAAGATATTCACATTTCTTATTCCATACAGTGTAAAAAAGTCAAAAGTATATTTTCTTCATTCCACCTCCCCCCAAAAATTCTGAAAAGCAATCAAGAAATTAAATTTTCCCCAAAATGGCCACTAAATTTGAAATGGTTTTCAATTTTTTTTTAAATGTTTTTTTTTGAAGTAGGATTTTTTTTTTAAAAGAATAAAGTATATATATATATAACCCTTATATAACTTTTGCCAAAATCATACTGACCACCAGAATAAAGTTATCATGTCACATGTATGGCACCGCAAACGCCATAAAAACAATGGCGGATTTGCTAGTTTTTTTCACAGCACATTCTACCCCCCAAAAAACTGAATAACAGTTTGTTATAGATTGTGTCCTTAAAGGGTTAATAGTTCATGCCTTGAATTTCTAGTATTGTGAAGTGCTGCTGCCAGACAGCGCCGCATTATCTCGGTGCAGTGCCACCTGGTGGCTAGAAATGGAAGCACATTGGAGTATCAAAGCTGTCTGAGATACCATTTTATTTTTATTTATTTTATGCACGTATATAGCGCTACTATATTCCGCAGCACTTTACAGACATTAGCATCACAAATGTGACCTTGTCCCCCAGCAGCCAATCAGAGTCCATCTTTATCAGGTCTCATTTTTTTTTACTTTTAAGCCCTGATGTCAATATTGTTGCAGGATTGTGTCTAGTTTTTGCTGTTTTCATGCGTTCCGGGCTCTGTAGAGAGATCAGAGCAGTTATCATCTGGTGGCGGGTGTATCTGCAGCTTTTTCCATACTTCATTCTCTATGACATGAGGCTTTTCTAGTAATTAATTCTCTTTGGTCTCCCTGAAAGAGGAGTCCGAACGGTTCCACATTAAGATTCACGATGTTGGGGCTGGTGCCTGGTGTGACAGTAATCACTGTCATAGGGCCATAATTCTATGTAGATAAAAGCAATGTGAATGAGAACAGAAGTGACATAAATAAACCCGTCAAGAGATAAAAAAACTCCTTCTTCAGGCTGATCTGTCAGTGTACTGTGCTGCTCTAGTTAAAGCGGTGCCGCATGCTACACAACCTGAACTCGAAATGTGTACAAGCTGGGTATCAGCAGCTAAAACCAGCAATCACATCCTGATACAGGCCATACACCAGACCCCTAAATAAACATAGCCCCCAGAACCCCATGTAGAGACCCCAGACCGCACCCCTTGAAAAATACAGTTTCATAAAAAATCCAGATTTTTCACAGGCCCCCTAAACGAGTGGGAATCCCAAATCAGACCTAAAAAAATAGGGGCCCCAGACCAGACGGCTAAACAAATATAGACCTCAGATCAGCCATTATATAGACCTCAGACCAGACCCTACTGTATACAGACCCCAGACCAGATCACCCTTAATAGAAGCCCCAAAGCACATCCGCCTGCATACCGGCTCTAACCAGATCTCCCATAAAGGGCATCTGTCAGCAGTTTTGTCCCTATGACACCGGCTGACCTGTGACATGTGCACTTGGCCGCTGAAGGCATCTGTGTTGGTCCCATGTTCATATGTGCCCGCATTGCTGAGAAAAATGATGTTTTAATATATGCAAATGAGCCTCTAGGACCAACGGGGGCGTTGCCATTACACCTAGAGGCTCTGCTCTCTCTGCAACTGCCGCGTCCTCTGCACTTTGATTGACAGGGCCAGACAGTGATCACAATTACACTACCTGGTCCTGTCAAAGTGCAGAGGGCACGGCAGTTGCAGAGAGAGCAGAGCCTCTAGGTGTAATGGTAACGCCCCCGTTGCTCCTAGAGGCTCATTTGCATATATTAAAACATCATTTTTCTCAGCAATGCGGGAACATGGGACCAACACAGATGCCTTCAGCTGCCAAGTGCACATGAAACAGGTCAGCCAGTGTCATAGGGACACACCTGCTGACAGGGGCCCTTTAATAGAAATTCCCGACCAGCCCTCATACAGACCCCAGATCAGACCTTAATAAAGACCCCAGAGTTATGTGCCCTGTTTATGGACCTCAGGCCAAAGTCTTTGTATTCAGACCCGAGACCAGACCATGGTATACAGACCCCAGACTTGATGCCTCTGTTTTCAGACTCCAGACTAGGCCCCCTGTGTATAGACACCCCACTGTATACAGACTCCAAGCTAGATCTCCTTTAAGGCACCATTCCCAGATACGCTTTTGTACAGATCCAATACCAGACACCTATATACTAACTCCGCTGTTATCAGACCCTAGACCAGACCCACCTGTGTACAAACTCTAAGCCAGATCTCCCGTAATACACCATCCCCAAATAATATGTCTGTATACAGACCCTAGACACAGAGACAACCTTAATAAAGACCCCACATCAGACCCCCTGTTTACAGGCCTTTGACCAGACTTTCTGTTTACAGATCCCTGACCACAGTTCATGTATTCAGGCCTCAGACCATTCCCTTATGTAGAGCACAAGCAACCGCTTTACAGACTAGACATTCAGATACTTACCTCTTTCCACTTCGGATTTTCTGGCTCTTATCAGAGTCCAAGAGATATCACTTTTTCCGCTAGTCTTCCGGACATTCTGGGAGAGTTGGCAGATTTACTGGTCACACTGAACCACCGGCACTGAACACATTAGGTGGACGTTCTTAGAGGGAATCAAAAGAACACCAGGGGGTGCCATAACAAGTATGTAACACCAGGGGTGCCATAACAAGTATGTAACACCAGGGGGTGCCATAACAAGTATGTAACACCAGGGGTACAATAACAAGTATGTAACACCAGGGGGTGCCATAACAAGGATGTAACACCAGGGGGTGTCATAACAAGTATGTAACACCAGGGGTACAATAACAAGTATGTAACATCAGGGGGTGCCATAACAAGTATGTAACACCAGGGGGTGCCATAACAAGGATGTAACACCAGGGGGTGCCATAACAAGTATGTAACACCAGGGGGGGTGCCATAGCAATTATGTAACACCAGGGGGCGCCATAACAAGTATGTAACATCAGGGGGTGTCATAACAAGTATGTAACACCAGGGGGTGTCATAACAAGTATGTAACACCAGGGGGTGTCATAACAAGAATGTAAAACCAGGGGGTGCCATAGCAAGTATGTAACACCAGGGGGGGTGCCATAGCAATTATGTAACACCAGGGGGCGCCATAACAAGTATGTAACATCAGGGGGTGTCATAACAAGTATGTAACACCAGGGGGTGTCATAACAAGTATGTAACACCAGGGGGTGTCATAACAAGAAAGTAAAACCAGGGGGTGCCATAGCAAGTATGTAACACCAGGGGGTGCCATAACAAGTATGTAACACCAGGGGGTGTCATAACAAGTATGTAACACCAGGGGGTGTCATAACAAGTATGTAACATCAGGGGGTGTCATAACAAGTATGTAACACCAGGGGGTGTCATAACAAGTATGTAACACCAGGGGGTGTCATAACAAGTATGTAACACCAGGGGGTGTCATAACAAGTATGTAACACCAGGGGGTGTCATAACAAGTATGTAACACCAGGGGGTGTCATAACAAGTATGTAACACCAGGGTGTGTCATAACAAGTATGTAACACCAGGGGGCGCCATAGCAATTATGTAACACCAGGGGGTGCCATAGCAAGTATGTTACACCAGGGCGTGCCATAACAAGTATGTAACACCAGGGGGCGCCATAGCAAGTATGTAACACCAGGGGGTGCCATAACAAGGATGTAACACCAGGGGGTGCCATAACAAGGATGTAACACCAGGGGGTGCCATAACAAGTATGTAACACCAGGGGGGGTGCCATAGCAATTATGTAACACCAGGGGGCGCCATAACAAGTATGTAACATCAGGGGGTGTCATAACAAGTATGTAACACCAGGGGGTGTCATAACAAGTATGTAACACCAGGGGGTGTCATAACAAGAAAGTAAAACCAGGGGGTGCCATAGCAAGTATGTAACACCAGGGGGGGTGTCATAACAAGTATGTAACACCAGGGGGTGCCATAACAAGTATGTAACATCAGGGGGTGTCATAACAAGTATGTAACACCAGGGGGTGTCATAACAAGTATGTAACACCAGGGGGTGTCATAACAAGAAAGTAAAACCAGGGGTGCCATAGCAAGTATGTAACACCAGGGGGTGCCATAACAAGTATGTAACACCAGGGGGTGTCATAACAAGTATGTAACACCAGGGGGTGTCATAACAAGTATGTAACACCAGGGGGTGCCATAACAAGTATGTAACACCAGGGGTGTCATAACAAGTATATAACACCAGGGGTGTCATAACAAGTATATAACACCAGGGGTGCCATAACAAGTATATAACACCAGGGTGCCATAACAAGTATATAACACCAGGGGTGCCATAACAAGTATAACACCAGGGGTGCCATAACAAGTATATAACACCAGGGGTGCCATAACAAGTATATAACACCAGGGGTGTCATAACAAGTATATAACACCAGAGGTGCCATAGCAATTATGTAACACCAGGGGGTGCCATAGCAAGTATGTTACACCAGGGCGTGCCATAACAAGTATGTAACACCAGGGGGCGCCATAGCAAGTATGTAACACCAGGGGGTGCCATAGCAAGTATGTAACACCAGGGGGCACCAGAGCAAGTATATAAAACCAGGGGGCGCTATAGGAAGTATGTAACACCAGGGGGTGCCATAACAAGTATGTAACATCAGGGGGTGCCATAGCAATTATGTAACACCAGGGGGCGCCATAGCAATATGTAACACAAGGGGGTGCCATAGCAAGTATGTAACACCAGGGGGTGCCATAGCAAGTATGTAACACCAGGGGGTGCCATAGCAAGTATGTAACACCAGAGGGTGCCATAGCAATTATGTAACACCAGGGGGTGCCATAACAAGTATGTAACACCAGGGGGCATCATAACAAGTATGTAACACCAGGGGGTGTCATAACGAAGTATGTAACACCAGGGGGCGCCATAGCAATTCTGTAACACCAGGGGGTGTCATAACAAGTATGTAACACCAGGGGGTGCCATAGCAAGTATGTAACACCAGGGGGCGCCAGAACAAGTATGTAACACCAGGGGGCATCATAACAAGTATGTTACACCAGGGGGTGTCATAACGAAGTATGTAACACCAGGGGGCGCCATAGCAATTATGTAACACCAGGGGGTGTCATAACAAGTATGTAACACCAGGGGGTGCCATAGCAAGTATGTAACACCAGGGGGCGCCATAACAAGTATGTAACACCAGGGGGTGCCATAGCAATTATATAAAACCAGGGGGCACCATAACAAGTATGTAACACCAGGGGGCGCCAGAACAAGTATGTAACACCAGGGGGTGCCATAGCAATTATATAAAACCAGGGGGCGCCATAGGAACATGTAACACCAGGGGGTGCCATAACAAGTATGTAACACCAATAAAAGTGCTAAAAAAAGACAGATAACACAAAGAACGGATCAGTCAGTGTAGCAAAAACAGATTTTATTTGTCCATTTTTCCAAAATAAAAAACTATGATGAGGGTCTATGACATCATCAGTCATCAAAGGTGGAGCGTGACTTCAATGTTCTGCATGTGCAAATGTGATTTACTGCAAATATGAAGATTTCTGGACGCTCTCATCTCCCCAGGAATCCATAATGTCTGATAAAAGCGACCTGAAGGCGGAACTAGAAAGGAAGAAGCAGCGCCTAGCCCAAATCCGAGAGGAGAAGAAACGCAAAGAGGAGGAGAGGAAGAAGAAAGAGGTTTGTGGTGATGCCGTCATCTCTGTTGTAGGTCCAGACACGTTACACAGACCTTCGTGATGAAAACCTCTGGTAGCCATTGGGCAGCCACAAACAGCATCTCCTATCTCAGCTTCCTAGAGCTCTGTATGAAAAATCAGGAAAAATACCATTTGGGTGGCTGACACCGGAATTTTCTACATTTTTAGATGGAGTCCACCATTAGTCCAGAATTTGTTTCAGACCATTAAATATAGAGTCTAGCACACCTGAGCCTATGTCTACCTTTATTAGGCCAATGCATAAAAATGAAGACATTTTGCACTAGTTCTGATTAAAAATTAGGTATTTTTATGCTGCTCCAATGCAAACCTATGTGTATCCATGGTAACAGACAACAAACATACCCAGTGTAGTCTGATCCTTCAGCCATACCTTCTTCCATGGCTTCTCCACTTCTGAGGCACTGACTAAAAGGCCTCTTTCACACTTGCGTTCTGAGGATCCGGCAGGCACTTCCGTCCCGCCGGATCCGTCAGAACGCAAGTCGCCTGAAAGCATTAGAAGACTGATCAGGATCCTGATCAGTCTTCTAATGCTTTCAGTGTTACCATGGCAGCCAGGACGCTATTAAAGTTCTGGTTGCCATAGTAGTAGTGGGGAGCGGGGGAGCAGTATACTTACAGTCCGTGCGGCTCCGGGGGGCGCCAGAATGATGTCAGAGCGCCCCATGCGCATGGATCACGTGATCCATGGGTGTAGGGCGCCCTGACGTCACTCTGGAGCGCCCCGGGAGCCGCACGGACTGTAAGTATACTGCTCCCCCGCTCCCCACTACACTTTACCATGGCAACCAGGACTTTAGCATCCTGGCTGCCATGGTAACCATTGAGAAAAAGCTAAACGTCGGATCCGGCGATGCGCCGAAACGACGTTTAGGTTAAGGCCGGATCCTGATTAATGCCTTTCAATGGGCATTAATTCCGGATCCGGCGTTGCAGCAATTGTTCAGGATTTTTGGCCGGAGCAAAAAGCGCAGCATGCTGTGGTATTTTCTCCGGCCAAAAAAAGTTCCGGTCCTGAACTGAAGACATCCTGATGCATCCTGAACGGATTTCTCTCCATTCAGAATGCATTGGGATAATCCTGATCAGGATTTTTCTGGCATAGAGACCCGACGACGGATCTCTATGCCGGAAAACAAAAACGCCAGTGTGAAAGAGCCCTAAGGCCTCGTGCACACGAACGTATTTTCTTTCCGTGTCCGTTCCGTTTTTTTTGCGGACCATATGCGGAAGGCTACATGCACACGACCGTTGCCTGCCTCCGCGTCCGCTCCTCCTTGAAATTTTGCGTCCGTGAAAAAAAACGGAACGGACGTGGAAACAAACAACGGTCGTGTGCATGGGGCCTTACCATTCATTTCAATGGGTCCGCAAAAAAAAACGGAAGGTACTCCGTGGGCATTCCGTTTCCGTATGTCCGTTTTTCCATTCTGCTAAAAAATAGAGCATGTCCTATTTTTTTCTAGTTTGCGGACAAGGATAGGCATTATTACATTGGATCCGCAAAAATAACGGATCCGCAAAAAAGCGGATGCCATACGGAACATCATCCGTTTTTTTTGAGGATCCGCAATTTGCGGACTGCAAAACACATACGATGACGTGCATGAGGCCTTAGGCCTAATTCACACGTCCGTAGTGTGTTTTGCGGGAACACGGAAACACGGATCCGCAAAACACGGACGGCTGCAATGTGCATTCCACATTTTGCGGACCGCACATTGCTGGCACTATATAGAGAATGCCTTTTCTTGTCCGCAATTGCAGACAAGAATAGGACACATTCTATTTTTTTGCGGAAACGCGGATGCGGAAACACGGATGCGGAAATGCGGATGCGGACATCACATAGTGTGCTGTACACATCCATTCCTGCCCCTTTGAAATAAATGGGTCTGCAACCCTTCCGCAAAATTGCGGATGGGATGAGGATCCATTTTGCGGACATGTGAATTAGGCCTTAGGGTCCTCTCACACGTCCACAAGTTGTTTGCGGTCCTCAAATTGCGGATCCGCAAAACACGAACACCGCCCATGTGCGATCAGGGGGTGCACCACCAGGTGAGGTGATCGCCTCAGGCAGCACCAGGTAGGGGCAAGAGGGGGGCAGCCAAAGGGCCATGGGCTGAAGGGAAGGGGTTAGGTTATGAAATTGGCATTGAGGAAGGGGGGGCGCTGTTTCAGTTTTCGCCTCAGGCAGCAGAAAGGCTAGGAGCACCCCTGTGCGCGTTCCCCATTTTGCGGACCACACATGGTCGGCCCTATGATAGAAATGCGGATAGTACACGGTGTGCTGTCCGCATCTTTTGCGGCCCATTGAAATGAATGGGTCCGCACCCGTTCTGCAAAACTGCGGAACGTATGCGGACGTGTGAATGGACCCTAAAGGTATACATTGGCCTAAAGAAATCCTACACGTCTTCTACAGTCATTTCAAATCTCGTCAGTAGAATTGAGGGGGATCCATATGTCCCTAAACTGACCCTATAATTCAGCCATATTTGATGGCCTAACATACAACCTGCACCCTGCAAACCAAATATAGTACAAGAAAGTATTCTGTGAACAAATGAGATGCTTGGCGAATACCTTTTGTACAAAATTATTTGTGCCCGTCTGCCACACGTCAAGGCGATCTCTGTAAGACGGGAACCTAACACTAAATTCTACCTGTTATGTGCCATAACGGCCACCATAAAATTCAGGGAGTGCAGGCTCCACATGCATACTTGGCCCATCTTAATTTTTGTCATTTTTGGTGCCAAAATGGCCTCCATTGAATCCAGGGAATGCAGTTACTGCAGGTAACTGCAAAGAAAAAAAGGTGGTCAGTCGTCACAGCCCAATGCGCAGGTGCACGTAGCTAAGGTGGGCCCAGCATGCATGTGGAGCATGCACTACCTGAATTTTGATAGCCGTCATAATTTAGTGTAATTTAGTGCATGTGGCCGTTAGAATTTAGTGTTAGGTTCCCGTCTTACAGAGATCGCCTTGACGTGTGGCAGACGGGCACAAATAATTTTGTACAAAATGTATTTGCCAAGCATCTCATTTACAAAATAAGCATTAGAATACTATCTTATACTATGTTTGGTTTGCTGAGTGCCGTTGCATTGTAGGTTAGGCCTTGTGTTTTCAGCCATAGCCACGTGCACCTACCTGCGCATTGGGATGTGCTGACTGACCCCCTTTTTTTTCTTTGCATATCTGATGGTCTGAAACAAACTGTGGACTAATGTCTGACTAGAGGGTCCTATGGGTCCCCACTAGATACACAAGTAACTAGTCTATAGTTATTAAATCATACAAAAAAAATCTTTGTGTGAAGCCCCTCCCCCTTTCCAAGATCATCACTCTAGTTTGGGGGTGTGACCAATATATTCAAAGGTGGGGCACATGCATACAAATCTGAATGAGCCCAGCTCAGCAATATCAAGCTACACCTCTGTTTAGTCCAATGATCTGAGGTCACCAGAAGACAGAACCATGTATGCGAGGCAGTCCACACCGCCGCTGTGGGGTCGTGGTGAGGGGAAAAGGGCTCAGAGCTTAACACTTCCTTCTGTCCCGCCTATAAAAACACAGCATTTTCCTGCATTTGCCACTAGGGGGAGCTCAGTGCATAGATTTTTACAGCTTCTATTGAGTAATCATATAAATTCCTGTGTGTTTAGCTCCCTCTAGTGGTGTCTGCAGGCAGCCAGTTTTATCACATGCTGTTTGAAGGGCAGCAGTGGGAAGGCTATGCCAGTTGTTGAGTGTAAGTACATTGAGAAATTGGGGGTTAGGAATTTATAATTTCCTTTGTGGCATAATTCTGGTGAAAAAAAAAAAGTTGCAAATTTTGAGGTTTGCAGCTAAAATAATCTTGCAACTTTTGTGATTTCACAATGCTCTCAGCGCTTTAGACAAGTGGGTGTGGTCATCTATGTTAATTAGGTGCACTCCAGATTTACCAAGCGTGATTTAAAGGGGTTGTCCCATCTTGAACATTAGGGACATTGCACTGATATGTGCATGTTCCACCCACATCTATCCTTAGAACAGAGCCCGCAAAGTGACAGAGGGTACCTCGCGCATGCGTGGCGCCCTCTATTCATTTCTATAGATGTGCCGAAAAGAGCCAAGCGCCACACTCAGCTATTTTCGGGAGTCCCCATTAAAATTAATTAGAAGCGCAACGCACAAGTGCCACCACCATTCCATTCACTTGTATGGGGCTTAGGCCTCATGCACACGACCGTTGATTGTTTCCGTGTCCGTTGCTCCGTTTTTCGTGATTTTCTGCGGACCCATTGGTTTTCAATGGGTCCGTGGAAACCTCGGCAAATGCACCGTTTGTCCTCCGTGTCCGTGGTCCGTGATTCCAGTCCGTCAAAAAAATATAACCTGTCCTATTCTTGTCCGTGAAAAACGGTTCACAGACCCATTCAAGTCAATGGGTCCGTGAAAAATGCGGATGGCCATCCGTGTGTCATCCGTGTTCCGTGTCCGTTTTTTTTGCGGATCCCTTGGCAGGCACTTGGGAAACATTGTCAGCCTGTCTTTTGATAAAATCTTTTGGGTCATGTCCGCTAAAAAAACGGAAGACACACGGAAGCACAACGGAAGGCAAAAACGGACACCGATCACTGAACAACGGAACCCCTTTTTGCGGACAGCATAAAAAAACGGTCGTGTGCATGAGGCCTTACAGAAATAGATGAGCCAGCGTTTGGCTATTTTTGGCGCACCAATAAAAATGGATGTAGGGTGACCACACATGTGCGTTGTGCCCTCAGTCACTTTGCGGACTCCGTTTTAAGGATAGGTGGGACCTGCACTTATCAGACATTGGAGGCACATTCTAGTAATATGACCCCAATGTCCAAGATGGGACAACCCCTTTTAAAGGTCACAAAAAATGTCACAATCTTACTCCAGTAGTGGGCGGAGTCCAAAAAACTATGGACGCCTTTGGGGCAATTTTTTACTCATTTTGGGATAAAAATAATTTGTTCAATTGTTCATTATTTAAAAACGTTCAGCAGGTTTTGTGATACATGTGGTTAAAAATCAGTCAACTGTATTTGCAGTGTTCCGTCAGCTGACGGCTCATGTGAAGCCTTATCACTGAGCTCATGACCTCAAACACTAATTATAGCTAAACTGTTATCAAACTAATGGCTTAAATGAGCGTTTTTCAGAGGTCAGGAGATCAGACATAATACTTCATATGCGCTCAGGAAGGACAGTCTGCAAATAGACTGATTTTTAACCACATGTATCACAAAAACTGCTGAAAATTTTTAATAAAGATCAATTGAAAAAATGATTTTCAGCCCAAAATGAGTAAAAGGCGATCATAAAAAATTGCCCCAGTGTGTCCATAGCCTTTAAAGGTGTGCCATTAGATACATTTAGTGCAAATTGCGGCAACGCAATTGACTCCAAAAATTCCCTTCCTGATAAATTCTCCCCATAGCGTTCAGGATGAGCACCCATTCTACTTTTTGCAATGTTAAAAGTTGGGAAAATGGGCAAAAATGCATTTTTTTAATTTATTAAAAGAATTAAAAAAAATAAAAAAAATGCGTAAATCCATCAGAAATCTCACTGGGGGCCCCATACTAAGTTTTGCTATGGGGCCCTATGATATCTGTGTATTCCCCTGAACCGTACATTGTTTTCTATAGGCGGAACAGCAACAAAAAACAGAACCCATTCATGAAGACACGGACCTGGACCGCAAAAGACGCGAGACGGAGGCTTTACTACAGAGCATTGGGATCTCCCCGGAGCCGCCCTTAGGTATTCCTGTTAGAGCAGCATAGGGGGGCATAGGATCCCGGGGCTCTAATGTTTAGAAAGAAGGGGCCACTTCTAAGGGCTGGGATTGTTGCCCCCTGAAGGGGGCGCTCTTCACAAATCAATGGCATCAATACTTCAACACAGGAGCTTGCAATCTATCAGGAGCCTGAGTAGCAGATTGTAGTAGATAATACGGTAGATCCAGAGACTTGGGTAATGATGGATGACATGGGGAAGGCATTTCCAGAGAATTGGGGCTAATCTGTGATTTTGGGGGTAAATCACGAGAGTATGTGGTGTGGAGTAGCAGAGAGGAGAGGGTCCTGTCCCTAGTCGCTTCAGAACAACAAAAAAAATGTATTTGTTGCAGATGTAGCAGTGCTGAGTTTGTCATTAACCCCAATCATGGTGCTGTCACAATCTCCTACCGTAGGAATGTAGGAAAACCCTACAATCAACAAAGGAAGATTACATGACACATTCAGCTCTGCTACATCTGTATAGTAAATGTCGGTGTAATAACCTGGAATGCCCATTATTTTCCAGTCCCAACCCCAATGTCACCTTCCTCCAAATCATTGAGCACGCCCAGCGAGGCCAGCAGCCAGGACTCGGTGGATGGCGCCATCATGGGACGGTAAGTGGTCTGTGCTGTCGCCTTGCATGTCGCTGTAGTGTAGCTCCAGTGTAACACCCCACGCGATGCATTACAGTCATACCGCACACGTCGCCCTTCACTCACCGCCATACTAATGTCTTCCTGCTTTTCATACTGACAGCACCAGGTCACCCTTAAGTCAGGCTTTATCGGGGTCCATCCGGGACTGTGCTGTAGGACTAAAGCCCATGAAGGGGCGAGGGAGTTAATGGACGGGGGCTGAACCTTGAGGCAAAATTTTACTTTTTGTTTTTCGTAGACCAAGGCACTTCTGTCTACATAGGGCTAGCTTTACCAAAGCTGTGACCCCCTGTGTAAACCATGGGAGGTGGGGGCGTTGCCAAGCATTTCGATACCAGGGGAAGGCAACAAATTAAATTTGTACAGTGCAGACCGCCTATACACATGAGAGTCCCATCGGCCATACCCTCGTTCAGCTGACCTGAACACCCCATACACATGCACCCTCATCTTGGCCGAGCATGCATGTGTGGTGAATAGGAAGTCATACCTATGTTGGCAGCTTATCTCCCCGAGAACAAACAGATTGGGCATGTTGGAATCTAACTGCCCGGTCCTTTTTTTCTACAATATCTGTTGTGGAAGGAGAGTCAGGGGGCCCCCATATATAGAGATAGTCGGACGATATACAGCTAATGTAAAATCTCCGCTGCAGGACTTTAAAGGGGTTGTATCATCTCAGACAATGGGGGCGTATTGCTAGGATATGCCCCCATTGTCTGATAGGTGCGGCCACCGCTCCCATTCATTTCTATGGAGCAGACAGAAATAGGCGAGCCAGAGCTCGGCTATTTTCGGCAGCCCCATAGAAATGAATGGAGGGCGGCCATGCATGTGCCGTGCGCCCTCCGTGACTTTCAAGGCTCCGTTTACGAGATAGGTGCAGGTCCAAGAGGTGGGACCCGCACCTATCAGACAATGGGGGAATATCCTAGCAATATGCCCCTATTGTCTGAGATGATACAACCCCTTTAAGGCTGCGTTCACAAAAATCTGCTGTGTACTGTGCAGCAGGAACCGCTGAAGTTTTCACTTGGGATGCGGTTTAGGCCTCATGCACACGACCGTATGTGTCTTGCGGTCCGCAAAACGCGGATCCGCAAAACACAGAAGCTGCTCCGCGTTCCGTAATTTCCGGAACGGAACGTGGCTCATTGTAGAAATGCCTATTCATGTCCGCAAAACGAACAAGAATAGGACATGCTCTATTTTTTTGCAGGGCCACAGAACAGAGCAACGGATGCAGACAGCACACGGAGTGCTTGAATGAAGGAAGGAACCGGCACTCCTTTGTACTGCAATTATATCAGGTTTATTCGCCACTCATAGGAGAAGTGACGCGCGTTTCGGCACATGCAAGTGCCTTTATCAAACAACGTGAGCAGCATGGTGCTCACATTGTTTGATAAAGGCACTTGCATGTGCCGAAACGCATGCGTCACTCCTCCTATGAGTGGCGAATAAACCTGATATAATTGAAGTACAAAGGAGTGCCGGTTCCTTCCTTCATTCAAGCATCCGAAGTGACGTCCGCTAACCGCGCACCCACACCTTCACGCAGTGCCGCCCGACCATCCGTAACCAGCACACGAATTGCTGTTTGCATCTTTTGCGGCCCCATTGAAGTGAATGGGTCCGCGCCCGAGCCGCAAAATATGCGGCCCGGACGCGGACCAAAACAATGGCCGTGTGCATGAGGCCTTAGCCACATAGACAAAAAGTGAACCGCGACCGAACACCTGCCACTGCATCCATCCAGACACAGCGTCATGAAGGGACGTGTTTCTTCCTGCGCAGTCGCTGCTTTAAACCGTTAAAACAATGGGAAGCGGTCACCATTGTGTGAACAGGCCTTACAGGTATATTCACACATGGCAGAAATGCTGCGATTTTCCACAACGGACTCACGGAATTTTTTATTAGAGACAAACTGCATGAGATTTCAGCAAATGTCATCCTGTCTCTTTGTAAAAAATCTGCGGAATATGCTGCCGATTGCAATGCAGGGGGTGAAATCCACAGAATCCACAGCAACATCTCCACCCGGATTTTGTTGCAGACTTTGTTCTGGATTTTCCGCTACTTTTTGTGTGGCACATCGATAAAGCTGGTCCAGCCTCTCCAAGATGCCCATGAAGGGTTAAACGTTCTTGTTTATGCCGAGAAGCTGGAACCCTGTACATCCCTAAATACATCTGAGGCAGAAATCTCACAGTTTGTTACAGTGTATCAGTGCAGGTAACAAGTAAATACAATTCTAACAAACCCTCAGCTGTGAGAAGTATTCAGTCTGAACCAAGTTTACACGATAAGGATGTGTAGACCTATCCGAAGGCCTCATCCACAGGACTGTAGTTTAGGTCCACGCCCGATCCACATTTTCTGCGGATCGCATATGTACTCATTTGTTTCTATGGATCTGCAAAAAAAATGAGGACACAGATGTCAACTGGGGTGGGGGTGGCATGGGGGGAATTTTTTGACATTATTGGGTGACACTATTATGGCCACTATAAGGGACATTGTGGGGCTATTATATATACTGAGAGCACTATGGGGCCATTATATATACAGGGGGCACTATGGGGCCATTATATATACTGAGAGCACTATGGGGCCATTATATATACTGAGGGCACTATGGGGCCATTATATATATTGGGAGGCACTATGGGGCCATTATATATACTGAGAGCACTATGGGGCCATTATATATACTGAGAGCACTATGGGGCCATTATATATACTGAGAGCACTATGGAACAATTATATATACTGGGGACACTATGGGGCCATTATATATACTGGGGGCACTATGGGGCCATTATATATACTGGGGGCACTATGGGGCCATTATATATACTGGGGGCACTATGGGGCCATTATTCATACTGGGGGCACTATGGGGCCATTATATCATACTGGAGGGCACTATGGGGCCATTATTCATACTGGGGACACTATGGGGCCATTATATCATACTGGGGACACTATGGGGCCATTATATCATACTGGGGACACTATGGGGCCATTATATCATACTGGGGACACTATGGGGCCATTATATCATACTGGGGGACACTATGGGGCCATTATTCATACTGGGGACACTATGGGGCCATTATATCATACTGGAGGACACTATGGGGCCATTATTCATACTGGAGGACACTATGGGGCCATTATTCATACTGGAGGACACTATGGGGCCATTATTCATACTGGAGGACACTATGGGGCCATTATTCATACTGGAGGACACTATGGGGCCATTATTCATACTGAGGACACTATGGGGCCATTATTCATACTGGAGGACACTATGGGGCCATTATTCATACTGGAGGACACTATGGGGCCATTATTCATACTGAGGACACTATGGGGCCATTATTCATACTGGAGGACACTATGGGGCCATTATTCATACTGGAGGACACTATAGGGCCATTATCCCTACTGAAGGACACTGGGGCCAATATTCCTATTGAAGGACACTATGGGGCCATTATTCATAATGCAAGACACTATGGGTCCATTATTCATACTGGGGACACTATGGGGCCATTATTTATACTGGAGGACACTATGGGGCCATTATTCATACTGGAGGACACTATGGGGCCATTATTCATACTGGGGACACTATGGGTCCATTATTCATACTGGGGACACTATGGGGCCATTATTCATACTGGGGACACTATGGGGCCATTATTCATACTGGAGGACACTATGGGGCCATTATTCATACTGGGGACACTATGGGGCCATTATTCATACTGGGGACACTATGGGGCCATTATTCATACTGGGGACACTATGGGGCCATTATTCATACTGGTGGACACTATGAGGCCATTATTCATACTGGGGACACTATGGGGCCATTATTCATACTGGGGACACTATGGGGTCATTATTCATACTGGGGACACTATGGGGGCCATTATTCATACTGGGGACACTATGGGGCCATTATTCATAATGGAGGACACTATGGGCCATTATTCATACTGGAGGACACTATGGGGCCATTATTCATACTGGAGGACACTATGGGGCCATTATTCATACTGGAGGACACTATGGGGCCATTATTCATACTGGAGGACACTATGGGGCCATTATTCATACTGGAGGACACTATGGGGCCATTATTCATACTGGAGGACACTATGGGGCCATTATTCATACTGGGGACACTATGGGGCCATTATATCATACTGGGGACACTATGGGGCCATTATATCATACTGGAGGACACTATGGGGCCATTATATCATACTGGAGGACACTATGGGGCCATTATATCATACTGGGGACACTATGGGGCCAGTATATATACTGGGGGCAACTATGGGGCCATTATATATACTGGGGGCACTATGGGGCCATTATATATACTGGGGGCACTATGGGGCCATTATATATACTGGGGGCACTATGGGGCCATTATATATACAGGGGGCACTATGGGGCCATTATATATACTAAGAGCACTATGGGGCCATTATATATACTGGGGGCACTATGGACTATATATATACTGAGGGCACTATGGGGCCATATATATACTGGGGACACTATGGGGCCATTATATATACTGGGGGAACTATGGGGCCATTATATATACTGGGGGCACTGTGGGGCCATTATATATATTGGGGCACTATGGGGCCATTATATATACTGGGGTCACTATGGGGCCATTATATATACTGGGGGCACTATGGGGCCATTATATATACTGAGAGCACTATGGGGCCATTATATATACTGGGGGCACTATGGGGCCATTATATATACTGGGGGCACTATGGGGCCATTATATATACAGGGGGCACTATGGGGCCATTATATATACTGGGGTCACTATGGGGCCATTATATATACTGGGGTCACTATGGGGCCATTATATATACGAAGAGCACTATGGGGCCAGTATATATACTGGGGGAACTATGGGGCTATTATATATATTGGGGCACTATGGGACCATTATATATACTGGGGCACTATGGGGCCATTATATATACTGAAGAGCACTATGGGACCATTATATATACTGGGGGAACTATGGGGCCATTATATATACTGGGGGCACTATGGGGCCATTATGTATACTGGGGGCACTGTGGGGCCATTATATATACTGGGGGCACTATGGGGCCATTATATATACTGGGGGCACTATGGGGCCATTATATATACTGGGGGCACTGTGGGACCATTAGATATATTGGGGCACTATGGGACCATTATATATTCTTGGGACCATTATATATAAACTGGGGGCACTATGGGGACATGTATATATATATACAGGGGGCACAATGGGACACAGATATATACAGGGGGCACTGTGGGGCCATTATATATACTGGGGGCACCAGGGTGGCCATTATATGTCCAGGGGGCACTACAGAGGGACATTATATATACTGAGGGCACTGCAGGTTTTGGGATAAAAAAAAAAAAAAAAGCCTATGAAATCCATCCTTCTTTAATGGCCATTTTTAACGACCATTAAAAGCTGACACAAAAGCGCTGTTAAAAATGGATAAACAGCCAGAAAATGGATGCACGCACGGATGCAAAATGGCCGTGAAAAACTGACAGTCCATTTTCCACGCCTGTTATTTTTCACGTGTGAATATAGCCTAACATAGACCTGCTCTCAGCTGAGGGTTTGTTACAATTGTATCCAGTGTTGACCCTACTCCCTGTGCGCTAAGCACATCAGCAGCGGCAAGCTCTCTGCCAGTTTGCTACAATGTATCAGTCTAGATTTGCAGAGCATTGTCCGGACTGGATACAATTGTATCCACTTCTCAGCAGGACGAGCTATGGACATGTTTACTGCCTCTGAATGTAGACAAGAGTGTTCTCATTCACTGACAGCAAGCAAATGAAATGACAACAACCAAGGTTGGACAGGTGTGGAGGAGATATCGTGGAGGAAATCATTGCGCTGGAGGTTGTCCCCCGCTTGTATCCGTTCTCGCCCGGGTCTTATATACCACGTCTTACCAGGCATCTCCCAGGGGGCCGAGCAGCAGCTTTGCTTGTGTTGTGTGTAATAGAGCGGTATTATGACTGCTATTATGGAGGTTTATGAAATGACGGCGCTCATAAAATCTTGATATCAACAAGGCAGGAGCGCCCCGTCATTACCACACAGAGACAATGGCGCCCATGATGAGGCCAATTTATTGCACAATGGAGGCAGATCACAGCAGCACAATGCTCCAGTACAGCTAAAGCGGCGTCCGCCCTCCTACGGTAGAAGGAATGGGAGAGATGGGAATGGCGCACTGTAAGGCGTTATGCCACGACCGTAGTTTCTGTACGCATCCGATCCTCATTTTCTGGATTATTACATGACCCTCGATAAATATATTTGCAAGGATAGAGAGCCTCAGGGCAGACAGCCCAGGAAGGGCACATGATGATAGGGGGCCCATGGTTGGAAGGGGCCCGCTGGTGTACTGGTACATATTAACGGAGCCTACAGGATACAGATTTATAAAGGGCCCGTTGAAGTTCAGTGCTCGCTGTGTTAAAGGGGTTTTACCATCACATACAATGGGGGCATATCGCTAGGATTTCCCCCCATTGTGGTATAGGTGCAGACAACAAGAACGGAGCGGGGAAATGAATGGAGGGCGTACTGCGCATGCGCAGCCGCCCTCCATTCATTTCAATGGGACCGCCGAAAATAGCCGAGCCAGCTGCCCCATAGAAATGAATGGGAGCGGGGGCCGCGCGTGCGCAGTGCGCTCCCATTCACTTGTATGGGAGCAGTGAGGAGCAGTGCTTGGTGGTGGACAGACCCTGGGAAACCCGGGAAACAGCTCTTCCCGCTCCGTTCTCGTTGTAGGTGCGGGTCCCAGAGGTGGGACTCGCACCTATGAGACAATGGGGCCATATCCTTGCGATATGCCCTCACTGTATGTGATGGGAAAACCCCTTTAATACATCTCTAGCTAGCTCCCCCTAGTGGTGGCTGCACACAGCCAGAATTACATCAGTTATGAATACAGGGCCCCCTTATACAGATATATTATGCAATTTCGAACCTAAAAAATGGAATGGTGGGCATTAACGAAAAGGGATTTTCCTACACGTAGAATAAGCCATTCGTTTCAGATTGGTGGCGGTCTGACTTCTGACACCCCACCGATCAGGTGGTCGAGGAGCCACATCCCCCTCACTGTAACCACTGTATTTTTAGTGGCTGTGCCTGGTATTGTAGCTTTGTTCCATTTACTTAAAACAAATGTCATCAGAAAATAACCTATTGTTGAAAGCCTATGGACACCTTTTAAGGATTGAATTTACTCATTTTGGGACTAAAAATCATTTTTGCAATTATTGCTTTATTAAAAATATGCAGTAGTTTTGTGATACAGAGTCCCATCAGCTGATGGCTCATGTATAGCTCTTATCTTTGATCTCCTAACCTCATAAACACATATTATAGCTAAAAGCGGATAAGAATGTGGCTTAAATAAGTCCCTCACCCAGAATAAAAGGATTAACATAAAACACAATACTATGATTTTTTTTATTTCATTTAAAGGGTATTCCCATCGCTATCCACCACCAAGCTCTGCTCCCATAGAAGTGAATGGGAGCGTACGGCGCATGCGCGGCCCATGCTCCTATTCATTTCTATGGGGCCGATGGAAATAGCCGACCCAGTACTCGGCTATATTCGCCGGCCCTATAGAAAATGAATGGAGGGCGGCTGCGCATACTCAGTGCGCCCTCCTTCACTTTCGGGGCTCCGTTTTCGATATAGCGATATGCCCCCATATCCTACGATATGCCTCCATTGTCTGAGATGGGACAACTCCTTTAAAGTAGTCTCTTAATTTATTTTCGCCCTAAGTCTTCTGCATCTTCCTCTGCATGGTCATAAATATAAGGTATTTGGCCAAATATCCGTCTCCGATTTCCCTGTTAGTATGCCTGTTGGACTACAAGTGGGTTAAAGACGACCCATCACCTCTTCTGACATGTCTGTTGTGATATGATAATTCTGGAGCATCAACTTTACTCTACTTTGCGCTGTTCCTCTGTTATCCCTTCTAGAATTTTATGAATAAATCTCCCAGTGGGTGAAACCAATAAGGGCGTGTCCCTGCACAGTCTTGCTCAGTGCTGCCAGTGGCACCCTGTGCAGGGAGGCACCCCCAGCTGGCAATGTTGCACCTTCTAGCAGGAATAATAGAGGAACAGCACAACATAGTGTTGCAAGAATAGATGCAACATGGAGAATGCAAGTTGTCACTAAAACAGCCATGACAGGAGAGGGGGGGTTATGGTTATGTAGGGGGTGTGGCTTATTCTACTATAGACTTTTTTGACTAGCAAATATGAAGGTTTTGAATGAAATTTAAGAGCCGTGAACCAGTCTAGAAATGCCCTTTAATTGAAATATGCATCAGCACTACCTTTCCGTATTTTTTGCGTCTCGGATGCGGATCTATTCACTTCTATGTGTTGTCCACATCGGTGTTTGTTCTACTGCACCCGCAAAAATAAAACATGTCCATTTTACAGACAGGGATAGGACTGTTCTATAGATGGCAGGACGTTCAAGTATCCGTGTTTTGGCGGATCCGCAATTTGCCTCCCACAATAACGGCTACAGCTGTGTGCGCGAGCCCTTACAATGTGGCCTGTTGTATTATTACAGACAGTCATTAGATACCACTGGGTAGAAGGATGCTTGTGGGCAGGGCTCTGTGCAATATTACCTGTTGTGCCGCCCCCATGTGGTGTATGGCCATACAGTGTACAATTACCCATACCATGTAATGTCTAATTTAAAGCTCCATACAGTACGATGGACAAGTGAAAAGTGCAATAGGTCGACCAGATAACATTTTCACACATGCTTAAATAAATAATGGTACAATACAACCACTGTATACCGCAAACATATAATACCGTACAGTACCATACAATGTAAACACCACCCTACAGTGCTCCAATGCAACGTGTAAATAAAACTTGTAGACTATTCAAGGGGTTGTCCACTTTTGCATACTTTTTGGAAATAGCAAATCGTTTTTGGGCTTAGCTGAGCCTGGATGGAGAAGCCCACCCCCTCGGAGCCTATGGGGAGCGGTGTAAACAAGCCACGACATCCATAGACTCAGGCATTAGATGTAGGCATTTCAATAGTAACACTTGGGTACAAGGGTGGGGGCGTTCCCATAACACATGTGTACTATTGTGGTTAGCATTGAGGCCTTGCAGCACTGGGGTCCTGGGTTCGAATCCGACCAAGGGCAACATCTGCATGGAGTTTGTATGTTCTTCGCGTGTCTGGTGGGTTGCCGTCCGGTTCTCCGGTTTCCTCTCAGAAACCTATGGATGGTGACAGGCACCAGCACAAGAGATGACAATCGATGTACAGCACTGCGGAATATGTTGGCGCTTTATAAAATACATTTTATTTCCCATTCCCAGGAATATTCCGGGCAGCCTCATGGGGTAAGAAAGCGTCTGTGTGTTGTGCAATTATTGAACGGCAAAGTTTTGTGTAACTCTGCATAGGAACCCCCGATGTAGAACCTAAAAATCTACATAAGGTGTTGAGGAGCTTTGTAGCCGCACAGATTTACTGATCCTCAGTTACCTTGATTTCTCCTCCACTCACATACAAAGCTCAGTGTAAAAGTCTCCAAGTTTCCAGAGGACAGTGCATTGTGGGAACTATTACCGCTCAGTCACATGTGTGACAGCGGAGTAAAGACAAACCGTTGTCTGTTTCCAAGGGCAACCCGCAGAATTTTAGTAGCTTTGAATGTGACTGGAGAAAACATCCCAGCAACGTGAAATGTTACGCAAGATTTCATGTAGATTCAAGCTGGGAAATTAGTATTTTTAAAGACTAATTTCCTCCCTGTAACACCTCCTTTTAAACCCTAAATTCTGTGGAGATTAATTTCTTAATTTATCTTTATGGATGTCAGAGCTTGGTTTTTCTGATACAGAGCTCCAAATCCTCTGCATAGACATACATATACAAAATATAACATTTTAGCCGTCTGCAGTCACCACTAGGAGGAGCACAGGAGTATTACTGAATTAAATGTATAGTATTCAGTAAAGCTCCCCCTAGTGGTGTCAGACAGAATGGTAAGTTTTCAATTTTTTTATCTGTGTTTATGAAGGGGATTTGGAGCTCTGTATTAGATGAAGAAATCTCTGACAGCTATAGAAATGTAAAGAAATATATCAAATATATTCGAGAGCGCTTCGTTCCCGATCCTGGCGGATCCACGTCTGGCTTGTCAGCACAGTTGCAGTGCTGTGTGCAAAGGGTCTCTCTGACTTAGCTAAGCACATCATGTGTGATCTTTGGACCCCCGATGGTCAGAATTCACAGATGAGATCAGAATATGATATGATTTGTAATTTAGCATTTTCCCCTGCAGCACTTTCTTTGCTATGTTCTGCTTTTTGTGCAGGACAGTATCAATACATACTTACAATACTGCTGAGCCACGTTATATTCTAATTTATGTTTTGTCTGCAGTTCCTATAGGAAGATCATCGTAAAAATAGATATATTGCACATACAATTTATTTCTTCATTAGATTGCAGATAGTCAACCACATAATAATTTCCTGATACTGTATATGCCCATTCCTAGCCATTGATGTCATTACTGTGTGTACAAACTCTGATACATTCAAATCCATCGGTAACTGAATATAACTACTATAATACTGCCTCCTATATACAAGAATATAACTACTATAATACTGCCTCCTATATACAATAATATAACTACTATAATACTGCTCCTATGTACAGGAATATAACTACTATAATACTGCCTCCTATATACAATAATATAACTACTATAATACTGCTCTTATGTACAAGAATATAACTACTATAATACTGCCTCCTATGTACATGAATATAGCTACCATAATACTGCTCCTATGTACAAGAATATAACTACTATAATACTGCTCCTATGTACAAGAATATAACTACTATAATACTGCTCCTATGTACAAGAATATAACTACTATAATACTGCTCCTATGTACAAGAATATACCTACTTTAATACTGCTCCAATGTACAAGAATATAAATACTATAATACTGCCTCCTATATACAAGAATATAACTACTATAATACTGCTCCTATGTACCAGAATATAACTACTATAATACTGCTCCTATGTACAATAATATAGCTACCATAATACTGCTCCTATGTACAAGAATATAACTACTATAATACTGCTCTTATGTACAAGAATATAACTACTATAATACTGCTCCTATGTACAAGAATATAACTACTATAATACTGCTCTTATGTACAAGAATATAACTACTATAATACTGCTCCTATGTACAAGAATATAACTACTATAATACTGCCTCCTATGTACAAGAATATAACTACTATAATACTGCTCCTATGTACAAGAATATAACTACTATAATACTGTCTCCTATGTACAAGAATATAACTACTATAATACTGCTCTTATGTACAAGAATATAACTACTATAATACTGTCTCCTATGTACAAGAATATAACTACTATAATACTGCTCCTATGTACAAGAATATAAAATATTTTAAAACTGCCAACTCAATTTTCTCCTTGCATGAAGTGCTTTATTTGAGTGTTGCATGGTATCGCTGCCTGTCTCCTTACCATCTCTCCATCACCTGACCAGTTTTTGCATGTTCTTTATATGCCGCTTAGATTAACTTGCTCTTATTTGTGGTATTATTGTCTGTCTTTTCTTTTATTTTCACATTCATCTACTTTTTTGGCTATGTACAGGACCCTGCAGTGGGACACTGACCCTTCCGTGTTGCAGCTCCATTCAGAGTCTGAACTCGGGTACGTTCCAGCTTTTATGGTAGAAAAGAATGTGAGAATGCGTCATACAGGGAGAATAGGGAATATAATCCCAAGAGTAAGTGAAGCTGCATCTTTCATGGCTTTTCTTTTCGTTCATTTTACTCTTTAAAGAGACAAACTGTGTCTGGAAACAGTCAGTAAGATGACATTGATGGGTCTGTGTTTAGTAATGGTGTCTTGCTGTTAGTAAACTGTGAATTGGATGGACTCATGTACACCATGTCATGTGCCTGCTGCTGTCCTGCTATCCAGGGTGGGCGCCGCATCATTCAATCCCTTGGCTTCTGTTCCACACTGAGGCCGCAGTCTGGTGTCTTCCTGTGTGTATTAGAGTCAATTCATTGAAGCTCACCCAGCAGTGCTGCAAGGGTTAATTCCTCTTTTGCTCTGTGTGCAGCTGCTTATCTAATGAGCTAATCAGCTCTTCTGTATATGTTATATCCCCTAGGTTACTCTAGCTTGCTAGGCCATGTAAAAGAGCTATAACCCATTTGTCTCCCTGTGTACTGACTTCTGCCTGATTCCTGGATTCTGCCATTGTGCCTGTTCAGCATTATGACTCTGCCCTGAGCTCTGGACTGTTACATGGATTTTGACTTCTGCCTGTTTCCTGACTACGAGTATTGCCTGATCCCTCAGTGCTTCACACCGGTGTCTTTGACTGGTTTGCTGGCAAGCACACTAAGACTATTCCAAGAGGTAGTGGCCTAGTGGCTCCCCTACAGTGAAGGCCAGATCCCTGTATAGAGCTTAAAGGGGGAAGACCCGGGGACCGCCAGAATAACCCACTCAGGACTAACCCAAAGTCAAACTGTTTGGTTGGCACAGTGGGTCCACACTCTGCCCACAGCACACCAGAATACCCTCTGTAGAATGGATACCCAATACAAGTATCTGTCGCCACAAAAGAAAACCCTGAATGTTGTATCAGTGGAGTGTGTCAGCTTAGACCAGGGATGCCCAACCTGTGGCCCTAAAGTACAACTCCCAGCATGCCCTAATAGCTGTAGGGTGTTCAAGCATGCTGGGAGTTGTAGTTTTGTAACAGCTGGAGGGCCGCAGGTTGAGCATTCCTGGCTTAGACCATCCAAAATCAGCAGTGCCAAAGGGATTTGAGAGCTCTATAGCATTGCTCAGCCCCTTAATCTAATATGCATGGGCGTAGCTATGGGGGGTGCAGAGGTAGCAGTCGCTACCGGGCCCAGGAGCCTGAGGGGGCCCAAAGACCCTTGTGCTGCATAAGAAGACACACAAAGTACTGAGGGAAGTGGGCCCAAGCTGAACTCTTGCACCAGGGCCCATGAGCCATTAGCTACGCCCCTGCTAATATGTGTTTATAAATGGGGTTGTCTCATCATACACAATAGGGGCATAGCACTAGGATATGCCCCCATTGTCTTATAGGTGTGGGTCCCTCACCTATATAGATAATGGAGCCCCGAAAGTGAAGGAGGGCGCACTGCTCATGCGCAGCCGCCCTACGTTCATTTTCTATTGGGCCAGCGAAAATAGCCGAGCGTTGGCTCGTCTATTTCCATCGAGCCCATAGAAGTGAATGGGAGCGGTGGCCGGTCATGCGCGGTGCGCTCCCATTCACTTCTATGGGGAGCAGGCTTGGTGCTAGCCGGACCGGATTCCTCCAGCCACCACCTTGCAGGGCTCTGTTCCCGATATAGGTGCAGGTCCCAGCAGTGGGACCCACACCTATAAGACAATGGGGGAATATCCTAGCAATATGCCCCCATTGTCTGAGATGGGACAACCCCTTTAATATAAAAGACATAAATGTAGACGAATAAGGCAAATATATAGAAACAAGGATTGGTCAGTCAGTAACAATCGATGCGATAAGGCACAAATGCACAAAAAGATGTTACATGCAGTTTTAAGAATAACAAAGGTAGCATGGATAATGCCGAGCATGCCATATACATAAAGGAGTCCACAGAATCCAGGCGCCAGAGGCACCACACACGATCCATCTATAGCAGGGGGGAGGTGGAGGACAGCCTAAACCCCCCAAACAGGGGAACAGTTAAAGGGGTTTTCCCATTTCAGACAATGGGGGCATTGTGTAATAGGTGCGGGCCCCACCTCTGGGACCTACACCTATCTCGTAAACGCAGCTGGGAAAGTTCTCCATTCCTTTTTTATGGGGCAGCCGAAAATAGCCAAGGGCTATTCCGTTGGCTCCAAAGAAGTGAATGGAAGTGGTGGCTGTGCAAGTGCGGTGCGCTCCAATTCATTTCTATGGGATTTCCGAAAATAGGCCGACGGTTGTCTAGGCTATTTCTGTCAGCTGCATAGAAGTGAATGGAAATGGTGGCTGCGCAAGCGTGGTGCGCTCCCATTCATTACTATGGGGATTCCGAAAATAGTCTAGCACGCCACTGGCCAATAGGAACTCTTGGTGGTGGCCAGACCCGGCACTGCTGGCCAACACTTTGCTGGCATAGTTTTCGGCTGCTTTTACGAGATAGGTGGGACCTGCACCTATCAGACAATAGGGGCATATCTTAGCGGTATGCTCCCCATTGTCTCAGATTGGAATATCCCTTTAAAAAGAGAACTACTAAGGCAGGGATCTTATGAAAAGCAACAAGAAAGCCATAAAGATTCAAAGCGGTCATGGGTGTCATCGATCCATGCAGTGAGTTCCTCCAATCTAAAGATTTGATCAACCATGTCCAACCACTGACGTTTGGTCGGTGGTTCAGAGCAAAGCCGTGTAGGCGGTATTAGTAACTTGGCCGCAGGGATAAGGCAAGTTGGAAGGAAGCTCCTACGGGGCCTAAAGGAAGGAGAATCCATCCGCAAAAGAATCTTAGGTAGACTTAGTGACGGTCCAAAGACCTGATGTATAGTATCCTCCACCTCCCTCCAGAAATACCTGATCCCAGCGCACTCCCACCACACATGTGACACAGTCCCTCGATCTGTACCACATCTCCAGCAGCGATCCCTGGGACAAAGTCCTTCAGAATGAAGTAAGGCACGGGTCTAATCTGCGTATGGACACACGGGGAGAATCCATGTGAGCGAAGCAAGATTTGTTAAAAAATCCGCCCCAGTTCCTCCTCCCACCCCAAAATGAAAGGCATTGGGTGGCTCAGCCCTTTAGATGTGGACATTTGTGTTCACACCCCTGACTCCGCCCCTGTGATCTTCTGACCTGTGTTCATCACACTTCAAAAGATTATTTTCTGCTGGGTTTGCCTTTTTTAAGCAAATCTGACAAATTGAGTGAAACTCCTGCTTGCTCTGGGCTTCAGAGTCCAGTGGGCGGGCTGAGGCCGCCCACTGGACTTATAAGGCCAGAGCAAGCAGGAATTTCTATCGGCACATTACAGGTTATACAGAATATTTCCCCAAATAACCACGTGTCCATTTAATTGGTAACAAAATGACATTATTAATACATATGGGCCATTGAGTTCTTAGTCAGACTTAAAATTTATTAATTTAAAAGTAAGATCTTTGAATTTTCCTAATATTTTGTCGCCATGGCAAAACCCTGAGAGCTAATAAAACGGCAGGGTTATGTACCATGTACTGTAGGTATGACCGTGCCCATATCAGAAGTGACTGGCATTATCTATGTGATTCCCTATGGACGTACACCTGGAGCAGTATTACAATTCCAGCAGAGCTGGGTTTGTCATTTGATACAATGCTCTTTGATCCCATTTTACCTGTAAATTTCCATACATATTCAGGCTGGCTTACTAATTTATTGTTATGATGAATGTTAAAACAATGGGCAGCAGTTAAATGACAAATTCAGCTCTGCTGCATCCTTACCTTTAGGCCTCATGCACACGACCGTTGTTTTGCGGCTCGGGTGCGGACCCATTCACTTTAATGGGGCCGCAAAAAATGCGAACAGCACTCTGTGTGCTGTCCACATCCGTTGCTCCGTTCCGTTGCCCTGCAAAAAATAGAGCATGTCCTATTCTTGTCCGTTTTGCGGACAAGAATAGGCATTTCTACAATGGGCCGCGTTCCGTGTTTTGCAGATCCGTGGTTTGCGCACCGCAAAACACATACGGTCGTATGCAAGAGGCCTTAGAGTGTAACCCTGGAAGACTAATATGTTAATCAAAGGTGTATAGTTAAATATCGGCTTATCGGCCATCTTTGATAAGGGCTCCATATTAAACTCTCTTTGGATATATTGATGTAGCAGAGCTAAGTTTGTGGATAGACACAGGTCCCTGTTCTGTCACAATGCTGTATACATAGAACTGTACAAAAACGTTAACTATGGCAGATGATGCACAGGCAAAAAGGAGCCAGAGGTAAATGACCCATTCAGCTCTGCTGCATCTGTATTTGATTGCAGCCTTTACGATCAGCTTTCAATAATATCCCAGATATTGGTAGATTTGTCATCTCGAGACGCTCACTAATCCTGACGACTTCCATCCCATTTTCATGCCGTTTTTGGGCTCATTTATTATAGTAACGCCATACAACTATTATAATGTTTTCTTCTTCACAGACGGAGGATGATTAGACTTGGAGTCTCAAAGGTCACGCAAGTGGATTTCTTGCCTCGTGAGGTTGTGTCATATTCAAAGGAGACACAGACGCCGGTGACCACGCACCAAGCGGAAGGTGACTCTACCTGCTGTCATTACTTCATGTCTGATTACTTATCTCTACAAAAATGCCATACCACATGTAGATACTGTCATCTGTTATCATAGACAGTAAAGACACCGGGAGGATAGATGGCAGAGAAACTGAGAGGATAGACGGTAGACATACTGGAAGGATAGATGGTAGAGTTACTGGGAGGATAGATGGTAGAGATACTGGGAGGATAGATGGTAGAGATACTGGGAGGATAGACGGTAGAGATACTGGGAGGATAGATGGCAGAGATACTGGGAGGATAGACGGTAGACATACTGGAAGGATAGAAGGTAAAGTTACTGGGAGGATAGATGGTAGAGATAGTGTAAGGATAGATGGTAGAGATACTGGGAGGATAGACGGTAGAGATAGTGTAAGGATAGATGGTAGAGATACTGGGAGGATAGACGGTAGAGATAGTGTAAGGATAGATGGTAGAGATACTGGGAGGATAGATGGCAGAGATACTGGAAGGATAGATGGTAAAGATACTGGGAGGATAGATGGTAGAGATACTGGGAGGATAGACGGTAGAGATAGTGGAAGGATAGACGGCAGAGATAATAGAAGGATAGATTTCAGAGATACTGGGAGGATAGACAGTACAGTTACTAGAAGGATAGATGGTAAAGATACTGGGAGGATAGATGGCAGAGAAACTGGGAGGAAAGACGGCAGAGATAATAGAAGGATAGATTTCAGAGATACTGGGAGGATAGACAGTACAGATACTAGAAGGATAGATGGTAGAGATACTGGGAGGATAGATGGCAGAGATACTGAAAAGATAAACAGTAGATATACTGGGAGGATAGACGATAGAGATACTGCGAGGATAAGTGGAAAAGATACTGCGAGGATAGACGGCAGAGATACTGGGAGGATAGATGGTAGAGATACTGGGAGGATACACGGTAGAGATACTGGCAGGATAGATGGCAGCGATACTGGGAGGAATAAATGACAGAGATACTGGGAGGATAGATGGCAGAGATACTAGAAGGATAAATGGTAGAGATACTGAGAGGATAGATGGCAGAGATACTGGGAGGATAGACGGTAGAGATACTGGGAGGATAGACAGTAGCGAAACTGGTGAGATAGATGGTAGAGATACTGGAAGGATAGATGGCAGAGATACTGGGAGGATACACGGTAGAGATACTGGCAGGATAGATGGCAGCGATACTGGGAGGAATAAATGACAGAGATACTGGGAGGATAGATGGCAGAGATACTAGAAGGATAAATGGTAGAGATACTGAGAGGATAGATGGCAGAGATACTGGGAGGATAGACGGTAGAGATACTGGGAGGATAGACAGTAGCGAAACTGGTGAGATTGATGGTAGAGATACTGGGAGGATAAACGGTAAAGATACTGGGCGGATAGATGGCAGATATACTGGAAGGATAGATGGTAGAGATACTGGGAGGATAGATGGCAGAGATACTGGGAGGATAGATGGTAGAGATACTGGAAGGATAGATGGCAGTGATACTGGGAGGATAGATGGTAGAGATACTGGAAGGATAGATGGCAGAGATACTGGGAGGTTAGATGGTAGAGATACTGGAAGGATAGATGGCAGAGATACTGGGAGGTTAGATGGTAGAGATACTGGGAAGATAGACAGTAGAGACACTGGAAGGATAGACCGTGGAGATACTGCGAGGATAGACAGCAGAATGACTGGGGAATAGACAGCAGAACAATAGGAGGATAAGAGAAGGATAGGATAATTGGTAGAGATATTGGGAAATAGAAGGCAGAGTTTTAGGGGACATAGCCGTGATGGCTAACCACTCTAGTTGTTCCATTCATTTCTATGGAGTTCTGAGAACAACCAAGCAAGTGTACATCGTGGGAGTCGTAGTTTTACCACAGCCATAGACACAGGCATAGACAAAGAGAGGATACCCAGTAGAAATACTGGGAGGATTGACAGTAGTGATACTGGGAAGATAAATAGTTGGGATATTGGGAGGATAGACATTAGACATTGTGGGAGGATAGACAGTCTAGGGAGTCTCCATGGGAGTCTCCCTTTTTAGTACTTTCTAAATGAGTGCAGTTGTGGCTCTGTTCTTTGTGTGGCGCCCCCTTCTGTTGATATATAACACTAATACATTATTTTTCTATAGGAGAAGGTAGGTTTCATATTAAAATCCATACCCTATGACTGATACATGGGTTCAGATTTCTCCCAAGGTTCGGGATTGATTTTTCTTCTCTCTTTGTCATGACATTATGTCCTATTGTAATTATTACTATAGTGTAACAACTCCGTTTGTGTCTGCAGATGATAAATTATGTCATAGGGTCTCATTTTGCCTCGTGATGCCAGGTTGAAGTGATAATTGAATTAGGAGGAATGTAGTAATGGAAACACTGACCCTGACTGTATTTTCTTGATGTCTTTGTCAAATTTCTTTATTGTAATTATGAATTCTTACCAATAGATGGCAGCAGATCTCTTTAAAACGCAGATAATGCTAAGCAATGCAAGTATAAAAGGGAATGTATACTGCAGAATTTTAAAGGGATATCCATGTTTCCCTTTGTTAGGGCTCATTTGCTTCAGTCTACAGTATGTGCGGCATTTACCTGATAATCTTTTTCTTACTAGTGATTTTGTTCCTTTTAGTTTTAATCATCCCGACCTTGCTGTAATAATATTAAGCTCTCCAAGTGCTGCCTTCTGCTACCTCTAAGTTGGGTGATCCAAATACATTTTAGCATACTGCACCCTAATAATTATCTATAGCAACTATTTACATAGGACCACATAACACCCAGGAAAATAGTAGTAATTGTCTGTGTAGTTGTTTACATCCTTGGTGGTCTAGGACAGTAAAGGGGGTTAATGTCTGTATGCATGGGAATCTATGGCACTGAAGGGCTTAATTACAGTATCCCTGCTGCACTATGACAGTAAAAGCTTAATTTAAGTATACCTGGTGGTTTAGGGTAGTGAAGGGATTCATTTTAGAACACCTGGTGGTCTAGGGAAGTGAAGGGATTAATGTTAGCACACCTGGTGGTCTAGGGCAGTGACAGGATCACCGTCAATATAGCTGGTGATCTAGTACAATACCAGGGTTAATCCTGGCCGTCTAGGCAGTACAGGAGTTCATGTCTATAGATCCCTTATAGTCTAGGGCAGTCCAATGAGTACATTTAAGATTCCTGATGCAAGGCAGTGGAAGGTTAATGCTGCTTACCTTGAGTCCAGTCGGTTACTCGCCTCTGCAGGTTCTAGTGTTGTCTGGGCTTTAACAGGAGGCTGAATACTGATTGTACAGCTTCCTGTTTCCTCTGTGCACGCAGCCTAGAGAGGAGTGCAGGAAGGGGATAGAGAGAACTATGCAGCTGTTGCTGCGGAGTTCTCCCTATGATAATGCAGTCAGGCACCAGAACGGGAGTCCTGATACGACTGGTGCAAATTCACAGTGAACTTACTGACATCAGTGAACTGATAGTATGCACCCAGAGATGGAGAGGGGTATACAGGCCTAGAACCTCCAGTTCTAGGTAAGCCTCCAATTTCTAGTGTAAATAATGAGTAATTATCCATGGCCATTGGAACGCCCTCATTCCGCCCTTGCCAAGCCCCTTTTTTCGTAAACTTGGCAAGGGCGGCAAAAAATGGAGATTGGGACGAAAAAAGTCGCAAATACATTGACAAGTAGAAAAACGGGTGGATCTGCAACTTTTCTATGCCAAAAGGATTTTAAAGGGCAGTACTAATTTTTCCCCAAGCCAGCACACTACGAGGGTATATGACATTATATTTTCATCACCATATTGTTATTATTTTTGTGGATAGGCCTGTTTATTTGGGACTTCCTTTCCCAGGGCCCCAATACTTTGATATCACTTATGAGTGGTGCTACCTATATATATTCTTTATGCACTTTTTTGTGTGTGCCCTCTATGCTGACCCTGCGGTCCCCTCCATTTTTTGCTTCCTCATTGTTGTTCTATCTTGCCACAATTTTTACCATCTTTTTATATTCCAATTATGTATGAAATAAAGTTGTATAATTTTTTCTAAATTCCTTGGTGTACTTTGTCCAATGATATTCAGTGTTAGTGTTGTAAATAATAGTAGAGTTATCAGTCCCCAGGAGGCCACACCCACGTGCTCAACCTCACCCATCTATATAAGGGGCAGTACACAGTAGCAGTATTATAGTAATTATATTCTTGTACATATGAGCAGTATTATTGTAGTTTTATGGTTGTACATAAGAACAGTATTATAGTAGTTATAGTCTTGTAGATAGGAGGCAGTATTTTAGTAGTTATATTATTGTACATAGGAGGCAGTATTATAGTAGTTATATTCTTGTACATAGGAGCAGTATTATAGTAGTTATATTCTTGTACATAGGAGCAGTATTATAGTAGTTACGGTATATTCTTGTACATAGGAGCAGTATTAGTATTATAGTAGTTATATTCTTTTACATAGGAGACAGTATTATAGCGGTTATATTCTTATATATAGGGGACAGTATTATAGTAGTTATATTCTTGTACATAAGAGCAGTATTATAGTAGTCATATTTTTGTACATTGTATCAGTATTATAGTAGTTATATTCTTGTACATAGGAGACAGTATTATAGTAGTTATATTCTTGTAGATAGGAGGCAGTATTATAGTAGTTATATTCTTGTACATAGGAGACAGTATTATAGCTGTTATATTCTTATATATAGAAGCAGTATTATAGTAGTTATATTGTTGTACATACGAGGCAGTATTATAGTAGTTACGGTATATTCTTGTACATAGGAGCAGTATTAGTATTATAGTAGTTATATTCTTGTACATAGGAGACAATATTATAGTGGTTATATTCTTATATATAGGGGACAGTATTATAGTAGCTATATTCTTGTATATATGGAGCAGTATTATAGTAGTTATATTCTTGTACACAGGAGGCTGTTTTATAGTAGTTATATTCTTATCCATTGGGGCAGTATTATAGTAGCTATATTCTTGTATATATGGAGCAGTATTATAGTAGCTATATTCTTGTATATATGGAGCAGTATTATAGTAGTTATATTCTTGTACACAGTAGGCAGTATTATAGTAGTTATATTCTTGTACCTAGGAGACAGTATTATAGTAGTACTATTCTTGTACATAGGAGGCAGTATTATAGTATTTATATTGTTGTATATAGGAGGCAGTATTATAGTAATTATATTCTTATACATAGGAGCCGTATTATAGTAGTTATATTGTTGTACATAGGATGCAGTATTATAGTAGTTATATTCTTGTACATAGGAGCAGTATTATAGTAGTTATATTGTTGTACATAGGATGCAGTATTATAGTAGTTATATTCTTGTACCTAGGAGGTAGTATTATAGTATTTATATTCTTGTATATAGGAGGCAGTATTATAGTAGTTATATTCAGTTACCGATGGATTTGAATGTATCAGAGTTTGTACACACAGTAATGACATCAATGGCTAGGAATTTTATGTGCAAGATATCTATTTTTATGATGATCTTCCTCTAGGAACTGCAGACAAAACATAAATTAGAATATAACGTGGCTCAGCAGTATTGTAAGTATGTATTGATACTGTCCTGCACAAAAAGCAGAACATAGCAAAGAAAGTGCTGCAGGGGAAAATGCTAAATTACAAATCATATCATATTCTGATCTCATCTCTGAATTCTGACCATCGGGGGTCCAAATATCCCACATGTCAGAGAGCCCCTTCGCACACAGTACAGCAACTGTGCTGACATAGGAAATGCCAGAAGTCGATCTGCCAGGACCAGGAACGAAGCAGCTCTCGAATATATTTGATATTTCTTGTTTATAGGAGGCAGTATTATAGTAGTTATATTCTTGTACATAGGAGCAGTATTATAGTAGTTATATTCTTGTACATAGGAGGTAGTATTATAGTAGTTATATTCTTGTACATAGGAGGCAGTATTATAGTAGTTATATTCTTGTACATAGGAGCAGTATAATAGTAGTTATATTCTTGTACATAGGAGCAGTATTATAGCAGTAATATTCTTGTACATAGGAGCAGTATTATAGTAGTTATATTACTGTACATAGGACCAGTATTATAGTAGTTATATTCTTGTACATAGGAGCAGTATTATAGTAGTTATATTCTTGTACATAGGAGGCAGTATTATAGTAGTTATATTCTTGTATATAGGAGCAGTATTATAGTAGTTATATTCTTGTACATGGGAGCAGTATTATAGTAGTTATATTCTTATACATAGGAACAGTATTATATTAGTTATATTCTTGTACATAGGAGGCAGTATTATAATAGTTATATTCTTGTACATAAGAGACCATATTATAGTAGTAATATTTTGTACATAGGAGCAGTATTATAGTAGTTATATTCTTGTACATAGGAGCAGTATTATAGTAGTTATATTCTTGTACATAGGAGCAATATTATAGTAGTAATATTTTGTACATAGGAGCAGTATTATAGTAGTTATATTCCTGTACATATTAGCCGTATTATAGTAGTTATATTCTTGTACATAGGAACAGTATTATAGTAGATATATTCTTGTACATAGGAGCGGTATTATAGTAGTCATATTCTTGTACATAGGAGCAGTATTATTGTAGTTATATTCTTGTACATAGGAGCAGTATTATAGTAGTTATATTCTTGTACATAGAAGCAGTATTATAGTAGTTATATTCTTGTACCTAGGAGACAGTATTATAGTAGTTATATTCTTGTACCTAGGAGACAGTATTATAGTAGTTATATTAATGTGCATAGGGGCAGTGTTATGGTTGTCACACTGTTGTGCATTCCACAATATGTGGATATATTACAGTTTAGTTTAGGAATTTCTGCACTTCTTAACATTTAATGAACAAAGGCAACAGTTTCCTTATAAAGTAGATATTTCCTCCCAGCACTCTAGGCATTACCACATCCTCCTTCTGAAATCCTCCGCAGGACCGTGTCCACTGACCTGGGACTTGGCAGCAGCTGTTTCCCATGTGACTGTGAACGTTTCTGTCAGAGTAATTTATGTGTCTTTTTTACCATTTGCTTCCTCTGATCAGAATTGAAATCCTTGTTTCTGTTTCCGAAACTCATTTGCCCGTCCGGTCTTCCCGTTCAGCACTTTGATTGGAATGCCTTCAGCTATACTTGGTGCCCACAATGTAGATTCCACCTTTCCAGCACATCTACCAGTGTTCACAGGCTCTCCATCACGCATTTATAGTAAATCTGATTATAAACCCACATGTAAAAGCTTCAGTCCCCAAACAGGAACACCCTTTGTCCTGTTTCCCTTTCCCCCTAAACTGACCGGCAATGAGATAATTAATACATAGCGGTGGTCATTGGTTCTCTGAATACATATGGGGTGGAGTGTGTAATTCTGCAAATATAAGGGTTGTATGCTAAGTTGTACTGCCCAATATTTTTCTCTTTAAACGCGTCCCACCAGCATGAAAGCTACTTTCAGCTATGACACAGTTCTGCAGTGATTGCTTCCCAGTTTTCTGGCTTTTACACAACATACCTCCCAGGACAGCCAACAACTGCTGCCGAGACTGTCACAATGTCTCTAGTGCCAGCCACAATAACATCAATGCCTGCTATATCAGCTACAATATCTCTTTGCCAGATGCCAAGCACTGTGCCCTCATGACAACCACAATATCCCCAAGAACGACCCCTCAAAATTCCTTTTATAGAATGAGTGAAATGTACTCACCACTCCCCCGAAACTATGAGCAGTACTGCTGTCCGATGGTGTACTGCTGTCTCTGACGTGGATAATAACAGGGAAGATAATGGTGTCCCAAGTGCAGTGGTGAGATACAGTCTCTGGATGGTTGCAGTAATTGATGTATGCTACACCGTGTATATTGAGAAATTGCACTGTAAATTGTAGACATGTGCCTGTAAGCCAAGGGTTAATTGCCATGCAGGCCACAATGCTGGGCTGAGTAAGAGGTGAGCATATATGTCACACAGCCCCACGCTGAGTAGCATGTTTTGTAGTGGATAGACAGAGGTACCCTGGAGGAGCAAGTACAGAAAAGTGCAGCCACTGGGATACAAAGAACCAGCTGCATTGCATATTAGTTAGCTATCAAGTAGAGGTGAGTGACGCTTACAAATTAGCAGACTAGTCATGAAATCTTGATAGAGGTTGGAGAAGTGACACCCAGAGTTGGGCAGCCAACAGTAGCGTGTCCTAACCCTCATACCCACACGTCTTTAGAGGACCTGTGATAGCCCAGGTCAAGAGGAGCAGACCAGCCAGCTTGCCGCAGAGAAACCTGTTTAGGCAGTGGTGGACTGGACTATGCTAAACAGAGCTAGTCAGTCAACTTAGATAGCTGTGGTTGAAAGTGAGTCACTCATGAATTCAATAAAAGCCATTGATCTTCTGTCCACCTGCTTCATTCCGCAATCCTTGTCTATGGAGCCACCTATAACACTCACTGGCCAAAAAGATCCTGGTTAAGGACTATCTCCATTATAGGCTGGAACATCCAGTCACTCATCATGGGCGTTTGACTGGTAAAACACTTGAAGTGCATGCACCAATTGGCTGTCCAGTAGCACCTTTCTGCAGTACAGTGCGGTATTACATGTCCTGATTTTTACCTGTGCCAGGATGAGCAGCTTCTTTGGACACCAGGTACTGACCCTGAGTCCTCATAATAGAAAATTATTTACAACTTCCCAAACAGCTGATCGGTGGGAAAGCAGGGTGTCGGACCCAGGACCCCCGTCTAACCTGAGGGTAGGCCATCAATATAAAAGGGTGGACAACTCCTTTTGTGTAGTAATCTAAACGACTTCAATGACAAATTGAATTTATACTGCAGCTTCACTGCCCTTTATCTTTTCTCAGTCAGTGCATACTGACACTAGCCCCGACTTCCATGCACATCAGCATCTTTAGTACTGGGCACCAGAACCTGAATTCCAGTCTCTCTGTCCTGACTACATCTCCTGGCTCTGTTCAGGATTGGACAATCCCAGTGGTTCCTCAAATTATGTTATTAGTTTGTTCTTGGACAACTATGAAGAAAGTTAAAAATATTGTAATTTGAGACTTTAACTCTAAGGAAATTTAGAAATTAGTTCCAATGTTCAAAATATCATCCAAAAATAAGAAAAAAATGAAGATAAACCACATGACACTTCAGTTCATAGACATATTAAATTGAGACGTAACAAAAAGAACTAATCAGCCAACAATAGCTTACTGACTGTTTCCATATAGGAATTTTTATGTACACTGCATGCAAAATTGCTCATTCAAGCCTAACCAGACACGCATCTATAGTCAGCACTATTTCTGAGTTCTTGCCCCTCATGAGCAGCGGTGGATTATAAAATTGGCAGTTTGGGTGGTCAACTGGTGCCCGGTGCTGCAGCAACCCTTTGGTTTGGCTGGTATGAGCTAATTTGCATATTTTCTTTCCTATGGAGCATTTCCTAAAGAATAAGTCTCCATACACTACTGATCTTCAAGGGGAAACCATCCCTTAGCTGCATCTAAGTCATCTCATTCATCCAATCGGTACCCTGCTTTGTACTGATGAGTAGAAAAAAACCCGAAACTGCTGTCTACATATGTGTGCGTCTTTGGTTTGGCTGGTTTGAGCTCATTTGCATATATTTTCCCATGGAGCATTGCCTGACACATAAGTCTCCATACACTGCTGAGTTTCTTTAAACAGAAAAAGTACCTCCCCCGAGCTGCATCTGAGGCATCTCATCCACCTAATCAGTACTCTGCTCCATACTGATAAGGGGCAGGAACCCCCAAAACAGTTGTCTACACTTGATTTAACTAGTGTGGGCTAATTTGCATACTTTTTTCCCCAAAATAAGTCTGCATATACTGTTAAGTAGGAACCAGTACCTCCCCCGAGGTGCATCTATGGCGTCTCGTCCACCTAACCAGTACTCTGGTCTGTACTGATGAGGGGCAAGAACCCAGAAACAGCTGTCTACTGATATGTCTCTTTGGTTTGGCTTATATGGGATAATTTGCATGCCTTTTCCCATGATGCTTTGCCGGCAACGCTGAGTCTCTTCAATGAGAACAACAAACTCCGCTTTCAAGCACGTGACATCTTAGACTCTGCAACATTTCACGAAGTTAGCTCTTCCACATCACACAATCTTGGCACTACTTACTCCGTATTTAAGATTTTAAGAAGCCACGTCAGTTTGGCTCGAAATCGTCCAAGGCGGAGGAAGCCAAACCAGAAGGAGTGTGGGATCCGGGACAAGTATAATGCTGACATAACATAAACTGATTTCATTCACGAGATAAGTATCGGTTTCAGCCCTCAATGATATTCCTCAGTAACTGTGCGCCGGCCTCTGGGCTGGACGGGGGTCTTCCTGGCAGACCCACCAGCCGAATTTAACTGGCTCTCCGTATTCGCTGCCAAGTTCAGCCCCAACTGGCTGGAGCCTGAGATGTCCTTAAAAAGGTAGTGGCAGTCAAGTGGGCACATGCGACGGGTCTGCCACGTTAACAGTACTGAGGCCGTAATTACAGGCTGTCGACCACAGATGCTGCAGCGCGACTTAGGCGGGATTTCATTGCTCTAAAAACGACTTCATGGATTAGACGAAAAGTTGAAAGGGTCAGAGCGGTTCCATGTTTAACGAAGCATTACAGTGTTTTTTTTTCCATAATCTTTGTAGAAGTTACTAGTTTTAGAATTTTTTTTATATTATCTTCTGTGATAGGATTGGAAATAAGAGACTTTTCTTTTATTTCCAAAAACAGCGTCACCCTTGCCAACAAGCCGTGTCTGCTATTGCAGCTCAGCCTCATTCACTTCAGTTTCAGACCCAAGGACAAATTCCAGCTATAGTTTCTAATCTCCTAAAGATTCTAGTCTGGACTAGAAGCTGACAACCCCAATGGTCGTAACTAGAGATGAGCGAATTTCATGTTATCAAATTCGTTCACGCTTCGTTTGGTGGTAAAAGCAGAATTGCGTTATGGATTCCGTTACCACGGACCAGAACACAATTCTATAACAGAATGCATAACAGAATGCCTTCAGAGACAGTCCGTTATTCATTCCGTCATAATAGAAGTATATGGCTTGCACAACGGACCGTCCCATTTCCGTTATGCAGGAGAGGACTCCCTGCATAACGGAAACGGGACAGATCCGTTTTGCAGCCCATATACTTCTATTATGACGGAATGAATAACGGAATGCCTCTAAAGGCATTCTGTTATGCATTCCGTTATAGAACTGCGTTTTGGTCCGTGGTAACGGAATCCATAACGTAATTCACCTTTTACCACCAAACGAAGCGTGAACAAATTTCAAAATATGAAATTCGCTCATCTCTAGTCATAACCTGTGGTCAGTTATAGAAATAAAAAAGTCACCTGTATGTGATCCACCCATTCCCGCGCCGATCACCCTTCCTGAACTCTTCTGGTCTCCACAGGTCCGGAAGTGACTTGGTCCAGTGACCTGGCCTTAGTGGCCACATCTGCTAGATTGGCTCATTGTGATTGGCTCGTTGCTATATTATTATTATTATCATAATAAGTAGTAGTAGTAATAATAATGACAGTATCCACCTTTCTTTTTCATCTATCTATCTAAAAAAAAAAAAAAAAGGAAAATGAGAAGCAGCACACTGTCTTCCTGGGTGCAACTCCCGCACTGGTCCCCAACGCGGTCCACTAGATACAAATTCGGAAAACGCAGGCAGCACTACAATAACAAAGTGGTTTATTAACCCAGTGCAATACAAGCTTGTATTGCACTGGGTTAATAAACCACTTTGTTATTGGAGTGCTGCCTGCGTTTTCCGAATTTGTCTATCTATCTATCTATCTATCTACAGAATCTATCTAAAGAAAATAATTTCCGCAGCACTCAAAAAATATTTGGTCTTATATTAGATTTGGACACTCCTGTTCATCTTTTTGCTGGCACCTATCATTATCTATTTATCTATCTATCTATTTCCACAGCACTCAAAATGTTAAATTTGTGAGAAAAAGGGTTTATTGATCCATGTGCAAACAAATGCAATATTTTAGTCCTATCACACGACTTCAAGCATGAAAAAGGTCATATGATAGGACCGAAACATTGCTTCTTATATTGGATTTGGACTTTACTGGTCATCTTTCTGCTAGCATCTCTCATTATCTATCTATCTATCTATCTATCTATCTATCTATCTATCTATCTATCTCTATCTGTCTGTCTGCCTGTCTGTCTGTCTATCTCATATCTGTCTATCTATCTCCCTCCTATCTATCTCATATCTATCTATCTATCTATCTATCTATCTATCTATCTATCTATCTATCTATCTATCTATCTATCTATCTCATATCTATCTATCTATCTATCTATCGCATATCTATCTATCTATCTATCTATCTATCTATCTATCTAAAAAACATAAACAATGTAACAGCACTCTTCAGACCAAATAAAGTACTAAACGTCATAATAAATGCTCTAATGTTAATCCTATGCTTATCAATAAAGTAGAGATGCTTAGCAAATGAATTTTGTACAAAATTATTTGAGCCCGTCTGCCACACGTCAAGGCGATCTCTGTAAAGACGGGAACCTAACACTCAACGCCACCTGTAATGTGCCCTAGATACATAAAGGACATTGTACTTGCTGTGCTGGGCTTAGCTGTCTGTTGACCTCACTTCTAGTTAGGGTGATATTCTACAGAATAAGGCAGCACTTAGGCCACATGTTGCCGGGATTTACGGCATGTCTTTGGTTTCTTTCACCAGGGCCAGCTAACAATATTACCAAACTAATTAGTGCGGCGGTGCTAACGTGTGGAGCTGCTCTGTCCCTGGCATGTGTTGGATCTAATATTTCATGCGGTGGGGCACTATAAGCGGGGGATTGTTCAGGCGGAATATTTTGTGTCCATCATGATCTGGAACTTCTGGGAAATGTCACATTCTGAAGTGTCTATTTACTGCCAACTGTCTGATTGATAACCTTACACTAATCACACATGCAGGAAATATGGATACACAGTATTCGTGTCTCACCACGGGCTACCGGAAAATGGCTGATAAAAGTGCACTACAATGTGATAATATGGGAGAGGACACCTATGTAACCGGTAAATCTAACAATAAAATATGACCTTTATAGGTGATGCAAAATGAATAAAGTATGAATAGATTAGTAAAAAAAACAAAGAATGTGAGGGCCAACCCCAACCACAGCCGGAGCCCAAATTGTAAATCCCCTTTATAAAAATGGCCATAATGGAAAAGGAACTCAACAGTGAAACTTTCTTGGAAGATGTTGCAGTAGTCTAGGTGGGAGATGTAGAGGGCATGTATTGTACAAGCATTTATGTTGATTTAAGGTTGGAGACAAGCAGATTCAAGAGACGTTGTGAGCTGGAGGTAGCAGTAGGCGATAGGGACTTGGATATGTGGTTTGAAGGATTAGATGCCACCCTAGACTTACAGGACCCTAGACCTTGAGGGATGTTAGCCATTAATTATTTCATAGCCACCCTAAACCTCCTGGGATATTAGGTTTCAGTATATAACCACCCTAGACCTCCTGGGATATTAGCTATCCATGCATTAGCACCCTAGATTTCCTGGGATATTAGGTTTCAGTATATAACCACCCTAGACCTCCTGGGATATTAGATATTAGTCAATATCTACCCTCAACCTCCTAGGATATAAGGTATTAGTATATAACCACCATAGACTGCCAGGAATAGTAAGAATTAATACATAAACATACACTACATCCGTACCTATGCCCATGAGCATATTAATACATACCGGCCCTGTACCTGGGATAGTATTAGGTATTATTGTAAACCCCAGTAGACCACCAGGTTATTAGCTTCAGCTCCCTAGACTTCCTGGAATATTAGGTATTAGTACATAACCACCCAAGACCGGCCAACCACCCAAGTACATAACCACCCAAGACCAGCCTAGACCTCTTGGGATATTTGGTGTTTGTACAAAGCTCCCACAAAACTCCTGGCTTATTAAGTATTAGTAGATAACCACCCTAAACCTCCTGGGATATTCGGTATTAGTACATTTGCACCCTAGATCTTCTGGTATATTAGGTATTAGTACAGGTAACCTTGTGGTATATTAGATATCAGTACAGATAACCACCCTTAACCTTGTGGTATATTAGCTATTAGTACATAACCGCCCTAGACCTCCTGGTATATTAGGTATTAGTACATAACCACCTAGACCTCCTGGTATATTAGGTATTAGTACATAACCGCCCTAGACCTCCTGGTATATTAGGTATTAGTACAAAACCGCCCTAGACCTCCTGGTATATTAGGTATTAGTACACTCCTAGACCTCCTGGTATATTAGGTATTAGTACAAAACCGCCCTAGACCTCCTGGTATATTAGGTATTAGTACACTCCTAGACCTCCTGGTATATTAGGTATTAGTACATAACCATCCTAGACCTCCTGGTATATTAGGTATTAGTACACCCCCTAGACCTCCTGGTATATTAGGTATTAGTACATAACCGTCCTAGACCTCCTGGTATAATAGGTATTAATATATAACCATCCTGGACCTCCTGGTATATTAGGTATTAGTACATAACCGCCCTAGACCTCCTGGTATATTAGGTATTAGTACAAAACCGCCCTAGACCTCCTGGTATATTAGCTATTAGTACAAAACCGCCCTAGACCTCCTGGTATATTAGGTATTAGTACATAACCGCCCTAGACCTCCTGGTATATTAGGTATTAGTACATAACCGCCCTAGACCTCCTGGTATATTAGATATTAGTACATAACCGCTCTAGACCTCCTGGTATATTAGCTATTAGTACATAACCGCTCTAGACCTCCTGGTATATTAGCTATTAGTACATAACCGTCCTAGACCTCCTGGTATATTTGGTATTAGTACATAACCATCCTAGAGCTCCTGGTATATTAGGTATTAGTACATAACCACCCTAGACCTCCTGGTATATTAGGTATTAGTACATAACCATCCTAGAGCTCCTGGTATATTAGATATTAGTACATAACTGCCCTAGACCTCCTGGTATATTAGGTATTAGTACATTACTGCCCTAGACCTCCTGGTATATTAGGTATTAGTACATAACCGCCCTAGACCTCCTGGTATATTAGGTATCAGTACATAATCAGTCCTATGGCTAGCTCTTACCCTATTTTATAACAGATAATGCAGTTGTCGTTTGTGCAGTTTGGGGCATTGTACCATCTCTGCCATGGACACCAGTCTATTTAGAAGCTGGAGTTTGGTTTTACGGCAGGATTGATATCTGAGACAACAAAGTCTTAAGCTAATTTTTGTTGTTCACGTTGCATTTGCGCATTTAAAATGAACTATTCTTTGTTGTTTTATGGAACATATAAAGATGTGGATAGCGGGACATTTGCCTGAATTTTGCATTTTTATCACTGCTGCGATGCTCTTAGTGTGTGATATCACTGATCTGGGGGCTTCTGGTTTGCATCAGGAGGACTTTCATCTTCAGGTTCCTACTGATCACAGCTCCTGGTGGTAAATAGGGAACAAAGGACACAAGTGATTATTGTGCATTTGTGCCGGTACTTTCCCTAGAATTAGGGAGGCATCAAGAGATTTACATGAGTCTTAGTGTTCTAGAACGCCTGGCTTTGAAGTCTTTGCTCCGCTACTGTCTAAAATTTTATAGGGAGAAGGAACATCACTGTCAAATGGGAACATGTGTACCCAGGACGGGAGATTAAAGCTTGTGTCCCTGCATTTCTTTTTATTCTGCAAGATATAAAGTCCAAGAGGATAAATACTTTGCATCTATCTATCTATCTATCTATCTATCTATCTATCTATCTATCTATCTCTATCTATCTCTGAATTGTAAAGAGCTGCGGAATATGGTGGTGCTCAGGGGTGATGCTAGGGTCTGAAAACATCAGGGCACAAGCCCAAGGCATATGTCTAGCCCAACCCCGCTCAAAACTGAGCTCCTCTGCTCACAGTCTATATGCAAAGCTCCTCCACCCGCAGTATACACTATATGTGCACTGCTCCTCCACCCGCAGTATACAGTATATGCACAGCTCCTTCACCCACAGTATACAGTATATGCACAGCTCCTCCACCCACAGTATACAGTATATGTGCACTGCTCCTCCACCCACAGTATACAGTATATGTGCACTGCTCCTCCACCCGCAGTATACAGTCTATATGCAAAGCTCCTCTACCCACAGTATACAGTATATGCACAGCTCCTCCACCCATAGTATACAGTCTATATGCACAGCTCCTCCACCCACAGTATACAGTATATGTGCACAGCTCCTCCACCCACAGTATACAGTATATGCACAGCTCCTCCACCCGCAGTATACAGTATATGTGCACTGCTCCTCCACCCGCAGTATACAGTATATGCACAGCTCCTTCACCCACAGTATACAGTATATGTGCACAGCTCCTCCACCCACAGTATACAGTATATGTGCACAGCTCCTCCACCCGCAGTATACAGTATATGTGCACAGCTCCTCCACCCACAGAATACAGTATATGTGCACAACTCATCCACCCACAGTATACAGTATATGTGCACAGCTCCTCCACCCACAGTATACACTATATGCACAGCTCCTCCACCCACAGTATACAGTATATGTGCACAGCTCCTCCACCCACAGTATACAGTATATGCACAGCTCCTCCACCCACAGTATACAGTATATGTGCACAGCTCCTCCACCCACAGTATACAGTATATGCACAGCTCCTCCACCCACAGTATACAGTATATGTGCACAGCTCCTCCACCCACAGTATACAGTATATGCACAGCTCCTCCACCCACAGTATACAGTATATGTGCACAGCTCCTCCACCCACAGTATACAGTATATGCACAGCTCCTCCACCCACAGTATACAGTATATGCACAGCTCCTCCACCCACAGTATACAGTATATGCACAGCTCCTCCACCCACAGTATACAGTATATGTGCACAGCTCCTCCACCCACAGTATACAGTATATGTGCACAGCTCCTCCACCCACAGTATACAGTATATGCACAGCTCCTCCACCCACAGTATACAGTATATGCACAGCTCCTCCACCCACAGTATACAGTATATGCACAGCTCCTCCACCCACAGTATACAGTATATGTGCACAGCTCCTCCACCCACAGTATACAGTATATGCACAGCTCCTCCACCCACAGTATACAGTATATGCACAGCTCCTCCACCCACAGTATACAGTATATGTGCACAGCTCCTCCACCCACAGTATACAGTATATGTGCACAGCTCCTCCACCCACAGTATACAGTATATGCACAGCTCCTCCACCCACAGTATACAGTATATGCACAGCTCCTCCACCCACAGTATACAGTATATGCACAGCTCCTCCACCCACAGTATACAGTATATGTGCACAGCTCCTCCACCCACAGTATACAGTATATGCACAGCTCCTCCACCCACAGTATACAGTATATGCACAGCTCCTCCACCCACAGTATACAGTATATGCACAGCTCCTCCACCCACAGTATACAGTATATGCACAGCTCCTTCACCCACAGTATACAGTATATGTGCACAGCTCCTCCACCCACAGTATACAGTATATGTGCACAGCTCCTCCACCCACAGTATACAGTATATGTGCACAGCTCCTCCACCCACAGTATACAGTATATGCACAGCTCCTTCACCCACAGTATACAGTATATGTGCACAGCTCCTCCACCCACAGTATACAGTATATGCACAGCTCCTCCATCCACAGTATACAGTATATGTGCACAGCTCCTTCACCCACAGTATACAGTATATGTGGTGGCAGTGTATTACTATAAACAAAAGTGCTCTTGTCCTGCGCGATCTAGCGCAGGGCAAAGGAGAGCATCGAAGCATGAACTGCTCCGATGCTCAAGTCAGGGGGGCTGCCTGTGTGAAAATGGAGGTATGTCAGGTTTTAGCTCTGAACCCGGACAACCTCTTTAAGGGCCCAGGATAACTACAGGACGTTCTTCATAGACCCATACTGAGCCACCAGTGCGGGGCGCTGTCACTTACCTTCACTAGACTGGCAGTAAATGGAGCTGCTAGTTATATGTTTAGTGTGCCTCTTGCTAAACTCATACGGAGCTGCCTAGCAGATCCACACCGGTGGCTCAGTGCAGAGCAATGGAGAAAGTGCTGGCCAGAGGTTCGGGGCCAAATGATTGTAATCCGGTGCCTAGGTCCCAGATCTGGGTACCTAGCGACACCCCGGTTGGTGCTATATAAATATTATTATCTACGTATCTATATATTAATCCTTCTATTTAAATGGGTTCTCTACCTTACTGATGATCTATCCTTTGAAGAGGTTGTCAGCATCTGATCTGCAGGGGTCTGACACCCCGGACCCTAGCCAGCAGCATTGACTTTGTAGGAGGGCTCGTCTGTGTCCAGGATTTGCCAATCAGGGATTTAGCTGCAGTGCACAAAGAAAGAAACAGCCTGGAGGAACGCTGACCCAGCCCCTGAGGTGTAAATATACAATTGAGTCCAATGAGTCCAACTGTTCCGAATTACCGGGACTGTTCCTGATTTTCAGAGACAGTCTCTGCAAATTCGCATCGTCCCGGGCCAAAAATGGGTGGGGATAACGCCCACAAATAGGTGTTTCTGGGGAGCTCCTGGGCGTTCCCGTGGGCGGGGCTTGCATACCACGATTTTACCAAATCTAATGTTGGTAAGTATGTACTGGGGATCTTAAAAGGGATCGAGCCACGTCCCTAACCTCTTCCCAAAATGGAGTGATGTGGGGGCATGTCCAAAAAATGTGGTTTAGGAAGCCCACATCGCTCAAACAGACAGAATAGTGGGGTTTATGGAGTGTAGAAGGGCAGGAGTGTGGTACCAGTGCATAAGCAGCTTGTACTGGGTCTCCTTATAGGTGGTGCAAACGAAGGACTCAGCTGCCCTAGTCCAAATAGTTTGCTAAGCGGTGCGAGAGAGGGGCGACCCAAGGACATTAGCCCATTTAGCCTTATCGGAATGGTGAGGAGCCGATAGATGAGACAAATCAAACCTCTCGTCCCTGTGCCCAGTCGGCCCAAAAGCTCAAATGTGGTGGGGAGTGACACCTTAAGATACCCAAAGATCATAATCACATAGTGGCGGATCCGAGGGTAGTGAAAACCCTCAGCCGTAGGTACACCGGATGCTCCTCCAGATGTGCAAAGGATTTGAGCGAAACATCCACGATATCTGCTAGACAAAATAGACCCAACGATGACCACAGTCCCGGATTTTATGTATAGCCCTACACAGTGGCGTGCCCAGGGTTTTTGGCACCCGGGGCGGGTCCTTTCTCTGGCACCCCCCCCCCCATTACTTGGGCACATACCTCTTACATCAGGGACATCTCCTGTCATGTAGACCTTCTCTTTCCTCTTCTCCTTCGTTAGACCCAGACCGCAAAGACACATTATTTCAGTCGCATTTCGTCTCTGCAGAGTTAGTGACACAGACACGTTAGATTTCTCAGTTTTTCCATCAACCTCCTAATAGACATAATTGGGGTCATTTATCAAATTGGTGTAAAGTAGAACTGGATTTCCTAAAGAGCTGTCAAATATGAAAGGTGGAATCTGATTGGCTGCTGGGGCAACTAAGCCAGTTCTACTGTACACCAGGTTGATAAATGACCCCAAATGTCCCTATAGTGTCTACAGAGGTTATAATGTCTCCTAGATTGCCCCCAGTAATAATAATACCCTATTATTATCCCCAGAAATAATAGAATTGCCCCTACAATGCCTCCCCAATAGCAACGCCTCTCACGCTGCCCCCATATAGTAATTTCCCCACCCAGCAGTGTCCGCCACACTGTTCCTCACACAGTAGTGTCCCCACACTGCCCCCACACAGTAGTGTCGCCACACTGCCCCCACACAGTAGTGTCGCCACACTGCCCCCACACAGTAGTGTCCGCCACACTGTCCCCCACACAGTAGTGTCCGCCACACTGTCCCCCACACAGTAGTGTCCCCACACTGCCCCCACACAGTAGTGTCCGCCACACTGCCCCCCACACAGTAGTGTCCGCCACACTGCCCCCACACAGTAGTGTCCGCCACACTGTCCCCCACACAGTAGTGTCCGCCACACTGTCCCCACACACAGTAGTGTCCACCACACTGCCCCCCTCACAGTAGTGTCCCCACACTGTCCCCACACAGTAGTGTCCGCCACACTGTCCCCACACACAGTAGTGTCCGCCACACTGTCCCCACACACAGTAGTGTCCGCCACACTGCCCCCACACACAGTAGTGTCCCCACACTGCCCCCACACAGTAGTGTCCCCACACTGCCCCCACACAGTAGTGTCCCCACACTGCCCCCACACAGTAGTGTCCGCCACACTGTCCCCCACATAGTAGTGTCCCCACACTGCCCCCACACAATAGTGTCCCCACACTGCCCCCACACAGTAGTGTCCGCCACACTGCCCCCACACAGTAGTGTCCGCCACACTGTCCCCACACACAGTAGTGTCCGCCACACTGCCCCTCACACAATAGTGTCCCCCGCACTGCCCCTTACACAGTAGTGTCCGCCACACTCCCGCACACTGCCCCTCGCACAGTAGTGTCCCCACAATGCCCCCACACAGTAGTGTCCGCCACACTGCCCCCACACACAGTAGTGTCCCCACACTGCCCCCACACACAGTAGTGTCCCCACACTGCCCCCACACAGTGAGTGTCCGCCACACTGTCCCCCACACAGTAGTGTCCCCACACTGCCCCCACACACAGTAGTGTCCCCACACTGCCCCCACACACAGTAGTGTCCGCCACACTGTCCCCACACAGTAGTGTCCGCCACACTGTCCCCACACAGTAGTGTCCGCCACACTGCCCCCTCACAGTAGTGCCCCACACTGTCCCCCACACAGTAGTGTCCGCCACACACACAGTAGTGTCCGCCACACTGTCCCCACACACAGTAATGTCCGCCACACTGTCCCCACACACAGTAGTGTCCCCACACTGCCCCCACACAGTAGTGTTGGCCACACTGCCCCCACACAGTAGTGTCCCCACACTGCCCCCACACAGTATTGTCCGCCACACTGTCCCCACACAGTAGTGTCCCCCATACTGCCCCCACAGTAGTGTCCGCCACACCCCCAACCACACAGTAGTGCCCCCACATAGTAATTTTTCATACTCCCCCCCCCCATCTTGTCATGCTTTTTCTGATTCCCCCCCCCCCCATCTTGTCATGCTTTTTCTGACCCCATCCCCACCACCAGGGGGAGCTCAGTGCAAATAAATTTTACAGCTTCTGTTGAGATTGATGGTAAAGGTATAAATTCCTATACACTCAGCTCCTCCTAGTGGTGGCTGCAGACAATCGGTTTTATCATGTATGATATCAAAGAGAAGGGGATTTATTAATGTATTTACACCAGCTTTCTAGTATTAGTACACTGAGGAATATGGTGCTAATACAGTATATATAATGCACATAGATGTCGGATGACCGGACACATTTTGCAGAAAGCATGCCGCTGTCATATAAGGCACATAACTCACTTTCAAAAGATTGTCCTGGGGTTAATATGAAGGAAGAGGTGCATCTTGGGAGGATTCGAGTCCTCTGAGACTGGGCTGATATCAGAGGATAATTTTAAGGAAGCTAAAATAGATCAAGTACTTAAAGAGATTAAGTGATTCGGAGTCATTGCGGTGGCAGCGGCGGAGGCTGAGTGTCACTGATTGCCGTGCTTTCTATGCAGAGCCTCTTGTGTTGGTTAAACAGGGGCAGGGCAGGATTATTGGCTTAGGCGACTATCTGATATGCGCCATGGCTTCTCTTCAGTCATCGCTACAGGAGTGGAAGAGATCTGGATACTGTCTCCAAGACTGAAAGGTTAAAATGAACACAATACACGAAGACGCCGTAGCAAAAGAAAAGGATCCTTGAGTCGTCTTATTCTGCCATATATTTTTCTAGGAAAGTTGGGTAATAGGCGATGTAGCTGCCATACTGTCTGTCACCTAATAATGGAGCTATACAACCTACCTCTCATTCCATATCACTGCCATAAGTTATTCAGGAGTCTGGGAAAGCTGGATGACAGGCAATATGACCACCAATACACTGACGAGCAAAAGGGTAACAATGTTTTGCACTTTTGACTTTCAGGCTCCATATCTCACCATCCACTACAGCTTCGACCGTGAGACGCCCATCATTTTATAGACAGTCATCTTGGCAATCTCATACATAAAATGGACTTGCAGCTATTTGGCATATGATTAGTTCTTCAGATTCTTCTCATGTAACTGCATTGTTGCTGTTTTGCTCCTAAAATTCTAAATTAAAATGTGTATTATTTTGTAAATCCACCTTTGGCTTTCAGCCCTGCCTGAATCCTTCTGGGCGTGCTCTCCATCACATCTCGACCAAAATCTGTTCCCAGGTCTCTTCTACACGTTCCCAGTGTTGGTGCCTAGTGGTCGACTCACTTGGGTACAAATCCAGCTGTTTCTTAAGCTCTAACCACAAGAGTTGGGTTGAGGTCTGGGGACTGTGGGGGCCAATCCAGAATCTCTACTTCATTGTCATCTAACCATTTCTTCGCCAATCTCCACGTAAGCTTCGGGTCGATGTCCTGCTGGAACACTATGTCGTCCTTTACATAGTACTCGAGTGTACTCATCTTGTAGGATACTCACATATTGCTCAGCATGGAGACCACCATTGATCCAGGTCAAGTATCTTTGCCTGTGAAATAACCCCATATAATCAGAATTGACCGTTCCTTTAATTTCTCAATCCTTTAGCCCCCTTTTCCCCTCCAGACCCATTTGCACCCATCAGAACCTAAGTCTATTGACTCATCGCTCCAAATCATCAGTTTTCAATCTTCTACTGTTCGTACTTTTTTGCAAACTCGAGCCGATGCTTCTTATGATGATATTGAAGTCGAGGCTTCTTCACCTTTTTTGGGCCCCCATTCCAGACTGCGTGCGTTGCACGGTGCTTGCATGGACATCTGTGATCTCACTATTACGAAGCATACAAGTCATCTCCACTGTGGTGGTTGTCGCACCAGAACTAATAGACCTTGTCATGAGCCGACCTGTTGACTGGGCATTCACCTCTTGGCTTTGGAATGGATGGACGGACTATATTTCGTATTCTTCCACCTATCATGGCGCTCACATAATTTGTCAATTTTCTTGGCCGAGATACCGCTATCGATGAGCTGGAAGATTCAGTTTCTCTTTTCTTGGGAAATCTTTTTCATGGCTGGTCCTAGATTCGAACCAGTGATCTTTCGCTTTGAAATCAACCTAATAACACACTGAGGTTACTTTCACACTTGCGGCAAACTTTTCCAGCATTGAGTTCCGTCGTCGAGGCTCAATACCGGAAAAGAACTGATCAGTTTTATCCTAATGCATTCCGATTGACGAGAAATCTGTTCAGAATGCATCAGGATGTCTTCAGTTCAGTCACTGTCAGTCGTTTTGGACGGAGGAAATACCGCAGCATACTGCAGTTTTATCTCCGTCCAAAATGCCGGAACGCATGCCAGAATACCGGATCCGGCAATAATTTCCATAGGTATGTATTAGTGCCGCATCCAGCATTAAGAAATACCTGAAGGATAGATTCGTCCTTCCGGTATGCGCATGCGCAGACCCTTAAAACTGAAAAATAATAGAAGACGGATCTGTGTATCCGCATGACAAGTGGAGAGACGGATCCGTTCTTGCAATGTATTTGTGAGACGGATCTGCATCTGGATTCGTCTACAAATGCTTTCAGTTGTCATGCGATTAGACAGATCCGGCAGAGTGTTCCGGCGACGGAACTGCCTGCCGGAATCCTCTGCCACAAGTGTGACAGTACCCTGAGCTATTAGGGAATGTGAGAACAGATTGTAATTTGTAGTCTACAAGAAGAAAAAGATTGTTCCTCCACCAGGAGCAAAACAGTAACAATGCAGTTACATGAGAAGAATCTGAAGAACTTATCATATGCTAAATAGCTGCAAGTCCAATTTATGTATGAGATAGCCAAGATGACTGTCTATAAAATGATGGGAGTCTCACGGTCGAAGCTGTAGTGGATTTAGTAAAGGGCAGTATTACTTAGTAATGCACTGATGCAACTTCGAATCCCAGACTGATATGCAACAAGGCACATTTCCAATGCAGGAGCTCGGGGAAGCTGGATGGCAAGCAATATGGCCACCGTTATAGCTCCCATAGTCGCTGTCATCAAGTTTCCTTAGACTTTGAAATGACTACTCTACCTAGTAAGGCAGCGATACCACCTTCGATCCCATGCATAATGAGGCCCATTGTCATTTAAGAGCCCAGAAAGGCGGGTGAGACCTCAGAAAGGAGTGGAACTGCTTAGGCCGAGTTCACATCACCATTTGGCTTTCCGTTCTACTGATCTGTCAGAAGAAGAGAAAAAAAAACAGGATCCTGTAAAAAAACAAACGGATCCTGTTGGGTCAGTTAGGGCGGGTTTGCATTTGCGTTATGGAATTCCGTTATAGGTTCCGTTATAACAGAGTTAAAATGGAATTTTAGGATGGAATGCAAAACAGAAGCCTTTAAGAGTCGACAGAACTATTTTTTTTCCATCATGTATATCGGAACCAAACCAAACCGTTATTTGTCCCCATAGACATGTATTAGGACGGAGCAAAATGGAAGGCTTCCGTTTTTCCTTCCGTCCTAAAATTCCGTTATAACGCTGTTATAATGGAACCTATCATGGAATTCCATAAAGCAAATGCGAATCTGCCCTTATCCATAGGATTGCATAGTATCCTTTGTTTACAGGATCCTGTAAAAAAAAAAATGAATCCTATTGCATCAGTTGTCATCCGTTCGAGCCATTGCCTGAGACCCATTTTTTCAGACAGAAAAAAAATTCTGCATGCAGGACTTTTTTTTTTCCCTTCTAAAAAAAACGGATCTCAGATGGAAATGAATCAAGCGGATGACAACTGATGGAACAGGATACGTTTTTTTTTTTCACAGGATCCTTTTTTTCTCTCTCTTCTTCTGACGGATCAGAAAAACGGAAAGCTCAACTATGGTGTGAACTCAGCCTTAGTTATATGGGCTGTCACCCAGCTTTCCTGCCTAGTTATGGAGTGATATATCCCTCCTCCATCATATCACTGAATAGGTGGATTCAGGAGTTTTGGAAAGCTGTAGGACAACTCCTAAGACAACTCACTCCTACTCTGTGATAAATTGATTTTTTTTTAAAGAAAATTTGCGAACTTTTTTTTTAAGGTGAAACTGTGAAAGAGAAAAATGCATTAGGCGGTATACTATCAGCACCAGGATTAATCTTGTAAAACATCTGTGCCAGTGATTTATGTGATATATATTGGGATTATACACATTAATAAAAAAATTGAGTACTATAGCTTTAAATTCTGCTGAAGCACTCACTGAAAATGACTGGCGGTTTGCCTGAGTTACACAGTGAATGACAGACTACACTGACTCCTGTCACTAGCTAAAACGTATCTCGCTGTCTGTCAATGAAATAAATCTAACATAGAAGCTATTGCCTCTCTGAAGGCTCCCTGACAGTAAAGTAGCTGAATTCTGCGTTTAAAGATAAGATTTCTTTGTTCTCTACCTGTTCGATGTCATATACCACCAATGTATAACTCCAGAATACACATGGATTTCCAGGTTGCGATCTTATATAGTGCCTATGACATGTGCCAGTATAATGCCTCCTGATTGGCTGAGGATAATTGCAAGGCATTTTGGGCACTGATCCGTAAAATGGTGGACATCATTTTCAATGATTTTGCCAAAATGAATTGCAAAACTTTCGGATTCGCTACAATCCAAACTTTTGGGGGAAATAGTAAACAAATTTGATACATTTTGCATTGATTCGCTCATCTCTGATAATAAACAATGACCTAATGTAATGATTATTGGCTGACGAACAATGGTCCAGTGATTGACTAGTGATGAGCGATAATTGACAGCTGATAAATGATAATTCATGGCTGGTAAGCAACGATTGACAGATGAAAAACTGCCTCTATTTTCCCATATCACCATATCCTAATTGTTTCAGAAGCTAAACCCAGTATTTATGTGGCGGAGATAGGGAGTCAGCGTCAACGTCCACATCCCATTTAGACCCTCGGCCACCTGCTGTAAACAGCTGCTCTAATCCACCAGGGAAATGAGATCCAGTGTTTTGTAGACGAGAGATCCAGAGTGTCAGAGTTTTCATCGTACATTAAAGGACGGATAATACAGGTTCCATTGACGTCTCTGGTCGGATTTATTGAGGCTATAAGTGTTAAAATGTAAATTCCAGTAGATTAGTCGAGTGCTAAAAAGAGGATAATTAATATTACTGATCCAACCATAATCACAAGAACAGAAGCTACAGAGAAAGTCATTAGAAAGCAATGGAATCTGCCAAATGTCAGTGTTAATGGGGCATCACAATCCAGCTTTAGCCTGAGTTCACACAATTCAATACAATGTTATATGATGGTACCTACATTTAAAGACAATGGGATTCAAACATTTAATGAGGTGGCTATATTCACTTCTCTGTTCGTTTCCATATTGTTTTTTTCTGCCAGACAGGATAGTGTGGGAGACCATAAAAGAGGCAAACAAGCCAAAAGCCAATCAAACAAAGATGAATCCTTTGGACTCTGGTTGCTTCACTGAAGTACATGGATCCATCTCGGGTAAATGTTTGAATATTGTTTTTGGTATTCAAATGTATACCCTGATGGAAAGTACAGCACAGGGGTAAACACTGTGTGAACCCATATATACCCCTATAAACAAGAATGGTAGTATAATATGTGTCACTATACATATAAATAACTGCTATAATAATTGTTATTATGTACAAAAATACAAGTATGAAAAAACTGCTCCCTGTGTACCAGAATATAATTACTATAAAACTTCATACTATGTACAAGAATATATCTACTATAATACTGCCTCCTATGTACAAGAGTATAACTAATATAATATTGCTCCTATGTATAAGAATATAACTACTATAATACTGCTCCTATGTACAGGAATATAACTACTATAATACTGCTCATATGTATAGGAATATAACTACTATAATACTGCTCCTATGTACAAGAATATAACTGCTATAGTACTGCTTCTATGTACAAGAATATAACTACTATAATACTGCTTCTATGTACAAGAATATAACTACCATAATATCGCCTCTTATGTACAAGAATATAACTACTATAATACTGCTCCTATGTACAAGAATATAACTACCATAATACCGCCTCTTATGTACAAGAATATAACTACTATAATACTGCTCCTATGTACAAGAATATAACTACTATAATACTACTCCTATGTACAAGAATATAACTACTGTAATACTGCTCATATGTACAAGAATATAACTACTATAATACTGCCTCCTATGTACCGGAATATGACTACTATAATACTGCCTCCTATGTACAAGAATATAACTACTATAATATTGCTTCTATGTACAAGAATATAACTACTATAATACTGCCTCCTATGTACAGGAATATAACTACTATAATACTGCCTCCTATGTACAAGAATATAACTACTATAATACTGCCTCCTATGTACAAGAATATAACTACTATAATACTGCTCCTATGTACAAGAATATAACTACTATAATACTGCTCCTATGTACAAGAATATAACTTTTATAATACTACCTCCTATGTGTAAGAATATAACTATAATACTGCCGGGGGATATGACTACTAAAACACTCCAACATGTGTTCAATTCAACCATATTCCTTCTTGGTTACATTTTAAGCATTAGACACTTTGTATAGCATTGGGAAATGCTGTACAGCTATACTTATTATTTGTACAGTATGATAGAACTATTTATGTATAGTGTGTGGTGCAAATTATTAAGTGTACATTATGGCAGCATTATTCATCTACCTTATAATTGGCATTATTTTTGTGTGCAGATTGCAGCATTATCTATATGGTGACATTTGTTACGTGTGCAGCCTGTGATGATATTACTTAATTTACTTTATAATGAAGGCTCTGATCTGAACAATGCCTGGTAAATAAACCTACTGGACAGACTCCATGTATAGAGCAGTATAGCCTAAACTTGGGTACATCCACACGACTCTATTTCTAGGTCCGCATCCTTTCCATAATTTTGCGGAACGGGTGCGGACCCATTCATTTGAATGGGGCTGCAAAAGCTGCGGACAGAACACCGTGTGCTGTCCGCATCTGTAGTTCTTTTCCGGGGCTCCGCAAGAAAGATAGAGCTTGTCCTATTCTTGTCCACAATCGCAGACAAGGCATTTCTATCATAGGACTGGCCTTGTGCATTCCGCAAAAAAGACGTAACCCATACAGCCGGTATCCGTGTTTTGTGGATCCGCAATTTGTAGGCCGCAAAACACTTACGGTCATGTGAATGTAGCCTTATTAAACCATGTGACGAGACCAATCTCGCCACATTGCATTGGAGAAACCTGGTTGCTCGCCTGCTGCCTTTGGACTATGGCCCCCTGTTAAAAGACATCTTTTTTACCTGCAGAAAAGCTTAATTCGTGCTTTTCTGCCTGGGGTTCGGTAGTTTTGGTTGAATGTGTTATACCCCAGATAGGAATCCCATGGAGCCCATTCGTATGAAACTGACTGTAAAGACTTTGGCTCCATGGCGATTAAACTGTATTCGTGTGGTCTGAGCGCCATTCACTTAATAATGTGCGCTCAGACCTGAGCTATCTGGGGATATGTTAAATGTATAGTTTTAATGTAATGTGTCTTACCTGGTGTATTTTAACAGTAATGCTTGTTTTGTGTCCCCATGTGCATAATGGAGTCTTGTCTGTGAAATGTCTGTGTGTATTGTAAAGGGTGGGACATTGTATATTGAATAGTGATGTCTGTCCTATTGTCCCCACGTGTGTATTGGCGATTCCCCTTTGTCCTGAGAGATAATTGAATGACTCCTCAATTGTCTCCAGGACAGAAGACATTGTGTATTCGTCTGCCTGTGATGATTGCATTACCCATGTAGGGTGATGGTATCACAGGCAGAGGGAAGGATATGCTGGGGGTGTCTGTATTGTCCCAATGTGTGTGATTGGCTGCTGTATCCCGTGTCGCAGTCTTCCTTCTGGTCCCCTAGGGAGTGTCCACCAGGTGGGAGATCTGGATAAATACCAGGCAGGTAGCCGTTAATAAATGAGAGAATTCCTGTTTACCATCAATACGGAGCCTCGTCTCGTTCTTGGGGGATTCACTGTATGCTGTTAGAGACTGATTGCCAGGAGTGTAAGCTGATTGTCTGCTTTTCCTGTTCGTCTGCTAGCAGCTATTTGGGAGGTTCCAGTACGGGAGTTGGAGTGCTATTTTGTATCCAGTTCGGGAGTTTGGTGTTCTGCAGTAGCTGTGCCTATATCTCTGTAAAGGGGGCCGATCGCCTAAACGGTTTTACCCCTTGTCTGCAGCAACGGTCCGTTACAATTGGTGGCGAGCAGCGGGATCGTTCCTACAGCCAGAAGGACAGCTACAGGAGACACCATTTCCTTGGATTTACAAGTGGGGGCAACGCATGTCCCAGTACAGCGACCCTAAAAGCAACAGAATGGAACCAGCAGTGTCATACGAGGAGGAGGACCTGGATGGCCGGGATGCATTAAGGAAAGGCATCTGGTACCAGGCCCTGGACAATGTACAATACCAGCGGGGTGAGAGTCTCCCCAGTGAAGAGCAGCGGTGGCAGAAGCAAGTGGCCCTGCGGATGCCCTTTCTGGGAGAGCAGCCCCTGGATGAATGGGTGAAGGAACTAGAGCACCGGGTATGGCAGGAGCTATGGCTGGAGAATGCCTACCAGGCGCTCTGGTGGTATATGGCACAGTATATACCCTGGACAGCCGAGCATGACAAGCCAGAGGGAGAGGAGTTTGATGGTTCTGGCTTGTTATGGGAGTCCTTTGCAGAGCCTGACTTCGGGAGTCCTGCGCAGAACAGACTTCAGGACATTTTCTACGAGAGGGAGGCTAGGCATGACGGGGATGACCCCCATGAGGTAGAGCAAGACCTGGCTCACCTAGCAACCCTGGAGTGGGAACTGGAGCAGGACTACCGAGATCTCTTCCACTCCATTGGGAAGGCTCAGCAGGACAGCAAGGTGACAGATCCAGTTCCAGACCCATTCCGCTGGGAAGATATTATTGAAATTTACTGGGAGGAACCCCAGGCGGCAGGTGGAGATGGGACCGAGGTCTCTCCACCGGTATTGCAGGGAATTGGGAGCCTGAGCTCCATTCCCCAGCGGGAGATATTGCAGGGAATTGGGAGCCTGAGCTCCATTCCCCAGCGGGAGATATTACAGGGAATTGGGAGCCTGAGCTCCATTCCCCAGCGGCAGGCTGAGCTACAGGGGGCAGAGGTAGTTGTTCCTGCCCCACAGCAGCAGCAAGATTTTTCGGGAATTGGGAGCCCGGTCTCCATTCCCCAGTGGCAGTATTATTTGTTGGGAATTGGGAGCCCGGTCTCCAGTCCCCAGCGGCAGAGTAACCAGCAGGGAATAGAGAGCCCAGTCTCCTTTCTCCAGCAGCAGGACTCTGTATTGGGAGGAGAGACAGTCGGTCTCCCTCCACTGAGGAGGAAGGTATGTATGGGAGAGGAGCTTACTACCACCTCTCCCCAGCGGCGGATCATTAATGGGCAGGGAATAGAGAGCTCAGTCTCCTTTCCCCAGCAGCAGAGCTGTGTAACCAAAGGGGAGACAGTCGGTCTCCAGCAGCAGGACTGTATATCTAAAGGGGAGACAGTCGGTCTCCCCTCCAACAACCAGGCTTCAACCAGGCTACCCTCCCAGTAGCGCTGGCAACAGGAGCAGAGTGACGCGGGTCTCTGCCCATGCAGCACCCCACCAAGTCAGCGTACCTGTACCCAGCACAGCCGTGGTGAGGCACCTGGACATGGACAAGCTTCTCCTCTACCCAGTTGCAGTAACTATTTATTGTGGGTGGGCTGTGCTGTTGATTGTGTTTTGTGGGTGGGCTGCTGGACTAACAAGGGCACTGACCGGCAGGAGGTCAGATACCCTGTTAGTCTGTTTGGAAAAGGGGAGAGATGTGACGAGACCAATCTCGCCACATTGCATTGGAGAAACCTGGTTGCTCGCCTGCTGCCTTTGGACTATGGCCCCCTGTTAAAAGACATCTTTTTACCTGCAGAAAAGCTTAATTCGTGCTTTTCTGCCTGGGGTTCGGTAGTTTTGGTTGAATGTGTTATACCCCAGATAGGAATCCCATGGAGCCCATTCGTATGAAACTGACTGTAAAGACTTTGGCTCCATGGCGATTAAACTGTATTCGTGTGGTCTGAGCGCCATTCACTTAATAATGTGCGCTCAGACCTGAGCTATCTGGGGATATGTTAAATGTATAGTTTTAATGTAATGTGTCTTACCTGGTGTATTTTAACAGTAATGCTTGTTTTGTGTCCCCATGTGCATAATGGAGTCTTGTCTGTGAAATGTCTGTGTGTATTGTAAAGGGTGGGACATTGTATATTGAATAGTGATGTCTGTCCTATTGTCCCCACGTGTGTATTGGCGATTCCCCTTTGTCCTGAGAGATAATTGAATGACTCCTCAATTGTCTCCAGGACAGAAGACATTGTGTATTCGTCTGCCTGTGATGATTGCATTACCCATGTAGGGTGATGGTATCACAGGCAGAGGAGAGGGATATGCTGGGGGTGTCTGTATTGTCCCAATGTGTGTGATTGGCTGCTGTATCCCGTGTCGCAGTCTTCCTTCTGGTCCCCTAGGGGAGTGTCCACCAGGTGGGAGATCTGGATAAATACCAGGCAGGTAGCCGTTAATAAATGAGAGAATTCCTGTTTACCATCAATACGGAGCCTCGTCTCGTTCTTGGGGGGATTCACTGTATGCTGTTAGAGACTGATTGCCAGGAGTGTAAGCTGATTGTCTGCTTTTCCTGTTCGTCTGCTAGCAGCTATTTGGGAGGTTCCAGTACGGGAGTTGGAGTGCTATTTTGTATCCAGTTCGGGAGTTTGGTGTTCTGCAGTAGCTGTGCCTATATCTCTGTAAAGGGGGCCGATCGCCTAAACGGTTTTTACCCCTTGTCTGCAGCAACGGTCCGTTACAAACCATTTATTACAATTTGGATGGTCTTGGTTTAGTTGTTCCAAGACATGATTTTATTATTATTAATTATTTTTTTTCTCTAAAACTTTCTTTAAAAAATAGTAAGCAATAATCTATAAATCTGTAAAATTTAAAAATATATAAAAATTTGTAGAGGTTTACATTCCCATAGCTCTCGAAAAAGTTCACCTTTTCTTACACAGGTCATAGCATGTGATTTTAGGTTATAGACTATTCTATTAGTATTGTAAACCCTGTGATTTCAATACCCAGCTGTAGTTCACTCAACCTACCACTAGATGGCGCTGCTGTGCTGTAGTTTTAGTGACAAAGCTAAAAAAATAAAAATAAAAAAATAATCTCTCTTGTGCAAGAATTACAGATGAAGTCCAACTCGTTATATAACCTCTAGGATTTATAAAGCTTGTTCTTTGGAAAATACAAGCAGAAATATTGTTCCCTCCAGTGCGATAAATTAATTTATTCTGTAAGAACGATTGCCAGATGAGATTACCGGGATTGTGAGATATTCTGATTTATATCTGGAATTGCATTCATTTATCAAAGGGAACTGAATACATATGTTAAAATTACAACAAGGTGTGGCAAGGGGTTCCCCGTTCTGCACCGTTCTCATCGTGCTTCAGTAATGTGGAAGGTAATCCTCTTTTCTTCCACAATCCACTATTATAGCGTTAAATTATTTGGTTTAAATATGTAAAACGATATAATCTGGCATCTTGTAATATCCTCATCTCTTATATATTCATACTGTGCATTCTCTACGGAGCGTAGAAGAATCTAATATCTTCTGCAAACCTTCAACAAGCTGCTGTTGACGGATCAACATAGTAAATCTTGCTGTGAACAATCTGTGGATCTGATTTGCTGATTAACACCTTCATACCCCGATTCCCTAAAATCCTGATCATTGACACATGAATGCTCAATGCAGTGATCCAATATCCAGTTTTAATGAGTATCAGATGTTGATGTGTTACCCATCTGAGCTGTAGGGGCAATGAAAGTCATGTTAAGATCCATGAACAACATCTAGCCTGCTTACTGATGGTTTCCTGCATCACAAGATGTTTTTACACTACATAAATTGACAGAAAAATATAGCAATGATATCTATTTTATTTATTTATTTCTGTCTATCTATCTATCTATCTGTCTATCTATCTATCTATCTATCTATCTATCTATCTATCTATCTATCTATCTATCTATCTATCTATCGGCAGGACTAAATAAATATTAGCATTGCCAAAGCAAAAGGGGGGATCAGGCTCCTCTCAGTCCATGGCAGGCAGTAATATATTGTGCTGCTATGGCCTCTGTGTTCTCCTCTTCCCCAGCAGTATGGAGAGTCTCTCTTCATTCTCCATGAAGGTGAAGTCTGGTCAGAGATCAGACAGTCTCCTGAAGTGAGTGTCCCTGACTGCTGAGTATTTGGGCTATCTATCTATCTATCTATCTATCTATCTATCTATCTATCTATCTATCTATCTATCTATCTATGTCTATCTATCTATCTATCTATCTATCGTCTATCTATGTCTATCTATCTATCTATCTATCTATCTATCTATCTATATATCTATCTATCTATCTATCTATCTATCTAGCCTATGTGTGCATAGGCTATTGCTGTTTTCCTATGTGATCCAGCTTCAGCCTTTCTCTCCTGCCTCCTGCTTGTGATGGGTTCCTACCTCTCAGCTCATACAAGCATAAGGCAGGGGAGAGCAATGTGAAGCTCCATCTCATAGGAGTACACTGGAGATTATACCCACAGCACTCATAGATACCATATAATGCCACTTTCACACGAGTGAGTTTTCTGTCTGGGTGAAATGCAGACAGAAATGGCATTGCGGCTGGAACAAATGAAGGAGGATGCTATGTGCCGTAAGGGCATCATGTCTTGTGTAAGGACCACTGTGGCTGTCATCAGTGACAATCACCTACAGAAATCAGGCAGTTGTATTTATTTAACCCTTTCCCTGTCAAGGACATATGTCATACATCCTTGCAGGGTGTCAGTTTAGCATACAAGGATGTACCAGACACGTCTTTGAAACTGGTGGCTGGATCTCAAGCCGTGTTATAGCTGAAGTTCTCAGCTTTAAAACAAGACCAAGTTCGAGGCTCTAGTCACGTTATTTTAGAAATGCTTTGCAGTGTAAGTTGCATATGCCTGCATCTTTTATTCCCGACCCGATATATCAGGACTAGAGCCTCAGATTTTTTTAAAGACCGAGACAATACCTGGAATGACTCTAGCTGTTACACTTCCCGAGATATGCCAGCAGAAGGCAGCCCTCCCCCCTCAGCCGGCTGAGATGTCCGCCAGCATGGAGGAGGGTTTGGGGGTAGTGCTGATAGACTGCACAAAGGAGAGACAGCCACTGAGCCTTCTCTCTCCTCTGTGTCACTATAAGGCTGCCTAGGGTTTTTAGTGTGGATTTCACTTTTTGCAATGCAAAGGGGCAAAACTGCATCAAAATCTGCAACAAATCCACAAGTAACACAATCATCCAAGTTGAATCAAACTGCAAACACACAAACATCAATAAAGTTTACATTTTACACTGTCCCTACCTGATATATAGTGTCAAGTATACAGACTGCATCTCTAGCGATACCCATTGCACGCTGCAGTAGTGGTGATAACTATTATCACTAGAGATGAGCAAAGTGTTCAAAAATTCGATTTGGATGCTTCACTGAATTTTAAAAATATGCTTCGTTCCAAATTAATTAGTCGCAAAGTGCATTAAATCAGCTATATCCTGGCCTGCAGGGAGAATGTATCTCAGTGTACATCACTGCATTGCAGCAACGTGCATAGGTAGTCCTTTCTGGTAGTCAAACAGTTACTGTGATAGGCAAGTGGACACCCCAATAGAAGTTTATTCACCCCAATTTGAGAATCAAGGCCTAATGGAATTGCTGATCTATTAAACCAGGAGGACATTGTTTTATTAGATATCTCTGTGATCTACACAGGGATTGATAATAACTGCGCTGTCTCCTATGGATCCCTTCAGCTTCAGATTACAGTCCTTGCATTGTCTCTGCAGTCTCCCTATGCTCTCCCTACATAGTAACATAGTAACATAGTATATAAGACTGAAAAAAGACATTTGTCCATCCAGTTCGGCCTGTTTCCTACAAGTTGATCCAGAGGAAGGCAAAAAACCCCTGTGAGGCAGAAGCCAATTTTCCCCACTTAAGGGGAAAAAAATTCCTTCCCGACTCAATCAGACATCAGAATAACTCCCTGGATCAACGACCCCTCTCTAGTAGCTATAACCTGTAATATTATTACACTCCAGAAATACATCCAGGCCCCTCTTGAATTCCTTTATTGTACTCACCATCACCACCTCCTCAGGCAGAGAGCTCCATAGTCTTACTGCTCTTACCGTGAAGAACCCTTTTCTATGTTTGTGTAGAAACCTTCTTTCCTCCAGACGCAGAGGATGTCCCCTCGTCACAGTCACAGTCCTGGGGATAAATAGATGATGGGACAGATCTCTGTACTGACCCCTGATATATTTATACATAGTTATTAGATCTCCCTTTAGTCGTCTTTTTTCTATAGTGAATAACCCTAATTTTGATAATCTTTCAGGGTACTGTAGTTGCCCTCATTCCAGTTATTACTTTAGTTGCCCTCCTCTGAACCCTCTCCAGCTCTGCTATGTCTACAGTGTGTAAAAACTCTCCCTACGATCTCCCTATACTGTCTCTGCACTGTCCCTATCCAATATTTTACAATTAAAAGCTTTTGGAAACACTGTCCCTTGTTACATCACTCTCTCTGCTCAGCTCACAGTGAAATGGTGGGATGAGGGTTTTATAGGGCTGTGACATCACAGGGGCTGTCTAGCTGCTGATTGGCTGGCTGCAAGGCATTATGAGTGATCTCGCGTTCCTGGGCTTCGTACTGTCACTTTGTAACTCGTGTAGCTGCCACTTAAGGAAAAAACAATTAGTTACCACAAAGCGCGAAAATAAATTGTCCCTCACTGACTGTCATCGTAAACAATAGTTTTAAAGTACTGTATTTTTTTTAATTTTAACAATATTTGGACGCCTTTCAGACAGGTGTAATACAGGGACTTTTTGTGTCCATATTATGGACCTCCCAGGTTCATCAGGTCCAGAAGTATGGCGATCTGACTCATTTTCTGATGACCTACAGGAAGTTCAGGTCCTGTGTCCATAATCATGGAGCAATAAGGACCCCATATTATACCTATTGGAAAGCGGCCTCAGGTTTAGAAATGTTTTCATTGTTATTTAGGATTCCATTCTGTATATAGGGCTGCAAATGACCTACTATATAATTCCCAATGCCTGCATACAAAAGGTGGTTGTGCCTTCCTGCGGTTTTTGCATTTCTTTAACACATGCAGCATTAAGTGTAAACACATGTAAAATGCATGAACTCCTTACATCTTACAGTCTTTTGTAGACTCTATTGTATTTGCATAGGAACGCTGCTAGAGTATGCATTTTAGTTATAAATTTGAATTTTTGCTGATAATCATTCTTTGCTACAAAGTTGCATGAAGGTGCTTGTGTATATTAATTATTAGGCTACATTTTTATGCATGTTATGTTTTGTGCTCTCATCATAAAATGAAGAGTTTGGTAACCTAGAAGCGGATTGCAGTGTACATTATACATTTTTAACACACATGTGGATGATGACAATATATTGCTTGGCCTCTGCTCCAGTGTTTGTGAGAGCACAAGCTCTTGTTGATGCATACACTTGTGGTAGATATAAGATTTGAACTCTATAATATATTAAATTTACCTTGTCCTGTACCTTATGTGTAAAGTTCTCTTTGGATGTGCACAGACCCAATGAAATAAATGGGTCAGGATTCAGTGCGGGTGCTATGCGTTCACTTTGTGCATTTCACCCAGACAGAAAACTCACTCGTGTGAAAGTGGCATTATATGGTATCTATGAGTGCTGTGGGTATAATCTCCAGTGTACTCCTATGAGATGGAGCTTCACATTGCTCTCCCCTGCCTTCTGCTTGTATGAGCTGAGAGGTAGGAACCCATCACAAGCAGGAGGCAGGAGAGACAGGCTGAAGCTGGATCACATAGGAAAACAATAAGACTCTGTGGTGTGTATTAGGGGGCAGCAGTTCTAGGTCACTGACCTAACTCTCTGCTGTTGATGTGTTGAAACTCCAGAGGCATGATAGCAAAGGTAGGCTTCATTGATACACAAAGCAAACCACATTGGGGGAGACTTACTAAGGAATATCGGGCAGAATTCTAGCTCATATTGCCTCACATTGCAAACACGCCATGTACAAAGCTTATTATGTGTTCTAAACCTATTTTACAACTCAATTTTACACCTCTGAAGACTGTTGTGATGTGGCTAACAGGAGTCGAAAAATGCACCAGCTTGACGTCTAGTGTGCACCATTATTTTGGCTCATAATATTGGTGTAAAGTAAGACAAAAGGGAGCATAAAAAGGAAAAGCGTCTATCATATCTAGATGCTCCCACTTTATCATACAGCATGCGCCACTGTGGTAAATTTGGAGAGGTTATGCCTGTCTTGTCTAGTTTAATTGCTGTCTAACTAAATTTCCCCCCGAATAATCCATGTAATATCACAGTAGGATGATAAAAGCGGTCGGATGAGCTTCTTGCTTCTTTTAATGAACCTGGAGAGAGACCATTAGTTTTCATTGGAAATTATTTTGAGCTTGCTGTTTTAACTCAGACACATAGAGTGAGTAACGTGATGAGATTCCGATAAAAGATCTGATCCAGATCACAAAATATATCTCATTATATTTCATCTTTATTTTTATCATCACTGCTTTATATTGCTACTATTCTACTGCTCCATATGTACAAGAATATACTATAATACTGCCTCCTATGTACAAGAATATACTATAATACTGTCTCCTATGTACAAGAATATAACTACTATAATACTGCCTCCTATGTACAAGAATAGAACTACTATAATACTGCTCCTATGTACAAGAATATAACTACTATAATACTGCTCCTATGTACAAGAATATAACTACTATAATACTGCTCCTATGTACAAGAATATAACTACTATAATACTGCTCCTATTTACAAGAATATAACTACTATAATACTGCTCCTATTTACAAGAATATAGCTACTATAATACTGCCTCCTATGTACAGGAATATAACTACTATAATACTGCTCCTATGTACAAGAATATAACTACTATAACACTGCCTCCTATGTACAACAATATAACTACTATAATATTGCTCCATATGTACAAGAATATAACTACTATAATACTGCTCCTATGTACAAGAATATAACTACTATAATACTGTCTCCTATGTACAAGAATATAACTACTATAATACTGCTTCTATTTACAAGAATATAACTACTATAATACTGCCCCTAGGTACAAGAATATAACTACTATAATACTGCCTCCTATGTACAAGAATATAACTACTGTAATACTGCTCCTATGTACAGGAATATAACTACTATAATGCTGCCTCCTATGTACAAGAATATACCTACTATAATACTGCTTCTATGTACAATAATATAACTACCATAATACTGCATCTATGTACAAGAATATAACTACTATAATACTGCCTCCTATGTACAAGAATGTAACTGCTATAGTACTGCCTCCTATGTGAAAGAATATAACTACTATAATACTACCTCTTATATACAGGAATATAATTACTGTAATACTTCTCCTCTGTACAGAACTACTATAATTAGAGATGTGCAAATTTTTAAAAAATTTGATGCGGACGCTTCGCCAAATTTCACCAAGAAATTTGTTCCAAATTAATTAGTCATGAAGAGCGGTAATTGTGCTTTATTCCACTATGCTGCGAGAGTGTATCTCAGTGTACTGTATATCACTGAGCATTGCAGCAGCATGCATAGCTAGTCCTTTCTGGTAGTGAAACAGTTACTGTGCATCAGTACTGCAGGGATGTCTCATACAGTATATGGACGTGTGCCTCGTCTTGCAGACCACCTACAGTCCTAGCTAACCCCTAGCTAAACCAAAAAAAGCCTTAAGTAAAGGGAAAAACAAACACTGTACACCCCTGCAAGAACTGTGTCCCAATGACTGTGGACCAAAAGAAGGACATGGAGGCAGTGCTAATAAAGTACTGGAGAAAAAAAAGGTTCTTTTAATCCATATTGTGGAAGTGCAAACACATGCTTTTGAATCACTTCTGTTAGCTGTAGAATGACTGTCACTTTTAGGCTCAGTTCACGCTCCATTTATTTGGTCATTTACAGTTTAAAAACATAGGTGCAGTTCTTTTCACGATACCTTATCTGAGAGTAGGATTGGCTCCCAATTTTGGCTCACCATATAGTAACTGCTGGAATTAACTGACCAAATAACTGAAGTGTGAACTCAGCCTTACAGTTCAATGTTAGCTTCAGGTATAATGTACTTAACCGGGAAAGTGCGTTCTCATTTCACTATTTGTGGGGTGTCCACATCGATTATAGATAAGCTATTCTGTTAGCCACTGATACAAGTAGTGGCCCCATGAGTGGAGAGGTTTTAAGCAGTAAGTTTGTATTGACGTCACTGTTTATTTTTCCCTTCTTCTGATGCGTCAAAAGAACAACCCAAAAAAAAACGGATCCTGTCTTTTGAGTATCCGCCTTCACTTGATCAGTATTTGGTCAGTAATTGATCAATATTATATTTGTAAGGCAAAAGCAGGAGTGGGTCCAAAACAGAGATAACATGATGGAAATATTTGCATGTCTTCCCTGTTTTGTTCCCACTTCTGTTTTGGCTTCCAAATTATGAACAAATCTTGATGCAAAATACTGACCGTGTGATCGAGGCCTTATGGATGCTCCAAAGACAGGATCCGTTGTGTTTTCCATTTTTTGGTTCTTCTGACAGATCATAAGGAGGGTAAAATAAACAGTAATATCAACAAGGCCAAGCAGGGACACTAGTGGCCCAAAAACAGAATGGTGAGGGTAGCAACAGCAAGAGAAGTCAACATAGTGGCCCAGTCACAGAGTGTGGAGGGGCAACAGAAGAGGCAGTAACAGATGGTGGCAATAGTAGAAGATGGCAGCAGAGGCAGCAGGTGGGTGGAAGCATCAGAATAGTGGCTAGAGCACGTGGCCAGAAGTAACGGGCCATTTTTCACAATGTTCTGGTGTGGCAGCACTCTGCAATCAGAACATTACTGCCAAAATGAACTAGTCTGATGCATCAGGTGCCGGCTTGTGGAAATCCGGGTTGATCTACGCCTGATTAATCTTTATAAAGGTTAATCTCTTAACATATTGTGAGGAAAAGCGAGTTCTCTTTGGGGTAACTATGTCTCCGGCTGCACTGAACACCTGCTCTGATGCCCCACTTCTGGCTGGGCAGGAATGCTTGTCCAGGGAAAACTCGTCCAGTTGCGGCCACAATTTTACTTTGGCTCCCTAGTAGTCCAGGGGATCTTGGATCTGGGGTGGCAGGGTGCAGTCCAAGTATGCCACTACCTGCTGGTTCAGGTTCTGCTCCATGTCCAGCTGCTGCAGCTGTGTTGTTTCTTCAGTTGGCAGGAGAAGAAAAGTGCTCATTAGAGACTCAAATTACTGCTGACGGAGCTACTGCTGCTCCTCCCACCCCCGCACCTCTAGCAGTCACGGCAGTGGAGCATGTGAGGATAGACTATGGTGCACCTAGGCAGCAACCAACCGACTACATAGGATGTCTCGATGATAGTTGAGTTTTTCATCCCTCTCAGCAGGTACAAAAAAACATCCCCATTTTGGCCTGGTAGCAAGGGTCTAACATTGTGGAGAGCCAGTAGTCATCCCTCTGCCGAATAGTGATAATGCGGCAGTTACTAGGCAAGCAACTCAGCATGCATCTGGCCAGTTGCCAGGGAATCAGAGGGACTTCCTGCCACCATCCCCACTGCGTACTGCCATGGTCTGTCAGGGTCATCTGCCTGGTCTTCCTCATCACCCTCCAGCTCCTCATGACCTTCTCCTCCTCCAGTTCAGCCCCCTTAGGGCACAGTGGCCGTGATATGTAGGTGCCAAGTCTCCTGTCCCCTGGCAAGTCAGCTTTATCAGCATCTGCTCCAGGACATGAAGGAGTGGCATGACGTCATTCATCCCATAGTCCTGATGACAAATAAATTGGCTTCCTCAAAGGACCTGAGCAAACGGTAGGCGTCATGCATGAGATGCCACTGGCTAACGTCAAAGTTACACATGGGAGTACTCCTGTCCATCTGCATCATCAATAAATCATTCACGGCCTTCCTCTGCTCATATAGTGAGTCCAACATGTAGAGAGTGTAGTTCCAACGGGTGAAAACGTCACATATGCGGCGATGTTGGGGAACACTATTCTGCCTTTGCAGCTCAAAGAGGGCGTATTTTGCACAGGATTCGATTTCTTGATGAAGGACGCGGAACAGTTCCTCCCCGGTTTGACTCCATTTGCCCAGGCCGACTAGGTGCAGAAAAGCGTGACACTGCCATGCTCTGCATAGGTGGTATGCTGGAGGACCACTCCGAACTGTCCCTGCGGTGGAGGCTGAGGACATGGTGGAGGATTAGGAGGCAGAGGTGGACATTGGCGCTGGAATCACAGCATGAGAACGCAGAGGAGGCATTCCCATCACCTGGCCAAGTTAACGTTGTGGCTTGGCAGGAACCATATTTACTCAGTAGGCTGTAAAAAAACACATATTGTGCTTGACTATAGTTATAGCTCCACATGTTCATACTGTCATGAACTGTGCCAAACACAGACAGATTCCAGGACTGGCCCACCTTCTGCTGTATGTACGTAGCAGGGCTGGTACAGCTTTTTTAGAGAAGTAGTGACGGCTTGGGATTCTCCACCTTGGTTCGGCACAAGCCATTAGTTCTCTAAAATGTGCAGAGACCACCACATGGAAAGGGAGGGACTGTCGTACCAGCAACTTGGTCAGGAGCACGTTCAACTTTTGCACCATTGGATGAGTGCACACATACTGTTGTTTCTTTGCAATTGCCTAAGTGATCGATTGCTGACGAAAACCGAGATGAAGAGGAGGAGGAGCATCAGGACCAGTATACAATGGGAAGAAAACACAGCTGATTTCTGCAGTGGTGGTGGAGCCTTGACTGCTGGAGAAGGGGTGCGGGCCAAAGGAGATGTGTCAGGCTCCACTGCTTTCCCAGGCCACTTTATGGTGACTCTTCATGTGTTGACACTGGCCTTGGAGCCAACATTGGCACCCTGGCCGCAGTTCACCTTCTGTCTACACATGCTACATACAGCCACGCTGATGTCTTACAGCAACTTGATTAAAAATTCCCACACCGGTTAGTAGGGTATTTTACCCCCACCACTATGTGATGACTGCCTGCTGCTGCCTCTATGAAGCCATGCACCGCTAGTTGTTTCCAAACCGGTAGGCTCCTAAATAGCTGATGGTCTACCCCGGACACATTTGGCTCCAGATCTCGCACTGCTGCCACCCTGCTGGCTCAGCGGCACCCTGCCACCCTGCCTCTGTCTTGTGGGCAAACTGCCACACTCACCCCTTGATAATGGTGATGAAGCCCCCAATAACAGTAGAACAAGACATGTTATTCACCTCAATTTGTCAATCAATGCCTAATAGTATTGCTTATCTTTTAAACAAGGAGGACATTGTTTTCTTAGATAGCTCTGTGCCCTACACAGGGATTGATGCAAACTTCGCTGTCTGATATGGATCCCTTCAGCTTCAGATTACAGCCCCTGCACTATCCCTGCAGTCTGCCTAATCTCTCCCTGCCCTGTCCCTGCACTGTCCCTGCTCTCTCCCTATCCAATATTCCACAATTGTAGGCTTTCTTGAACACTGTCTCTAGCGCCTGTCACATCTCTCCATATGCGCAGCTCACACTGAAATGGCAGAGACTGTGCAGGATGAGGCTTTAAAAGGGCTATAACATCACAGGGGATGGCTATCTGCTGATGGGCTGGCTGCACAGCATAATAGGTGATCTCATGTTCCTGGGCTTCTTACTTTCACTTTGTAACACGTGTAGCCACCATTTTAGGAATAAAAGTGCAAGGAAATACGGATTTGTTGCAAATCAAATTTTTCCCAAACTTCGGATCGAATTCCACTTTGCATGCTTCGCTTCGCTCAACACTAACTATAATACTGCCTTCTTTGTACGAAAATTAACTACTATAATACATCTCTTATGTACAAGAATATAGCTACTATAATACTGCCTCATATATACCTCAAACTACTATAATACTGCTCCTATGTACAAAAATATAACTACTATAATACTGCTCCTATGTACACAAATATAACTATATAGCAATAACAAATGACAAGGCAGGTGCACACTGCGGTCTTACTAAGCCCTCAAACTGATGTTAAAATTGAGAGATTGGTCAACATATCCTGCTGTGGAGGACATGTCTAAGCCCGAGCACCAGGCCAAGGTTTCTCAAGTAGCTTGGGACCTAACACTCACCTACCTGTGCCTATGTAAATGTAGCCTGTCTTTCATCCACAGGCTACATTTAGGTGCACCTGTGAGGCCTCGGCCATATCAGCCAGTGTTGGGTGGGGCTCACAGCCTCCTCCCTCCTCCTATTGCAGGCATGGTTACATGCTGGAGGTAACTGGGGAGTTTGCTGTGAGTCGGCCTTTACACTCCTGTAATTTTGCCCACTGGCCCCTGGTATTGCCCATACAATACCTATAGAATATAACTACTATAATACTGCTCCTATGTACAAGAATATAACTACTATAATACTGCTCCTATGTACAAGAATATAACTACTATAATACTGCTCCTATGTACAAGAATATAACTACTATAATACTGCTTCTATGTACAAGAATATAACTACTATAATACTGCTCCTATGTACACGAATATAAATACTATAATATTGTTCCTATGTACAAGAATATGACTACTATAATACTTCTTCTATGTACAAGACTATAACTACTATAATACTGCCTCCTATGTACAAGAATATAACTACTATAATGATGCTCCTATGTACAGGAATATAACTACTATAATACTGCACCCATGTACAAGAATATAACTACTATGATACTGCTCCTATGTACAAGAATACAACTACTATAATACTGCTCCTATGTACATGAATATAAATACTATAATAATGTTCCTATGTACAAGAATATGACTACTATAATACTGCTTCTATGTACAAGAATAGAACTACTATAATACTGCTTCTATGTACAAGAATATAACTACTATAATACTGCCTCCTATGTAGAAGAATATAACTACTATCATACTACCTCTTATGTACAAGAATATAACTACTATAACACTGCTCCTATGTACAAGAATATAACTACTATAATACTGCACCTATGTACACGAATATAACTACTATAATAATGCTCCTATGTACAAGAATATAACTACTATAATACTGCTCCTATGTACAAGAATATAACTACTATAATACTGCCTCCTATGTACAAGAATATAACTACTATAATACTCCTTCTATGTACAAGGGTATAACTACTATAATACTGCTCCTATGTACAAGAATATAACTACTATACTATTATCTCCTATGTACAAGAATATAACTACTATAATACTGCCTCCTATGTAGAAGAATATAACTACTATCATACTACCTCTTATGTACAAGAATATAACTACTATAACACTGCTCCTATGTACAAGAATATAACTACTATAATACTGCACCTATGTACACGAATATAACTACTATAATAATGTTCCTATGTACAAGAATATAACTACTGTACTACTGCTTATATAATTCTTCTAACGGAAATGAAATGTCTGATAAGGGGTGAATCCGCAGTGAAAAGCTTTTCAGTCCATGTATTCTGTAATGTTGTGAGGGTTTTACGCTGAGTTGGGATCCTCCTGTAACATTTCAGTGCTATATGCCCGTCTGAGCTCTGCTACATCTGCGGTATAAGGTGCCGTTCTCTCACAGGACTTCATTCCTGCCAAGCTTTCCCTCTCGTGTTTGGTCGGGCAGCGCATGGTGTTTGCAGAGCGTTCCTCTTGCCGTTGACCTGCGTTGAAATGTGAGCCGCTCGCAGTGGATGCCGCTCGTTGCATCGTTATGATAATTTCTCGTCTCTGCTCAGCCTCCTCTCTCAAAAACAGCCATTCATGAAGATCCAAAAAATTTTGCACTTCTAATTTTCCAATTGACCTTGCCAGTTACAGCGTGACCCAGTGTCACAGTCTGAAAACATACGCTGTGTTGTGCATGCTCTTGGCAGCTGGGGTGCAGCTTGATCCTAACCAGAACTTGTCACCCGCCCGCTTACGGTGAGCGGTGATTAGCGCCCGCTGTGGACGGGGGTGGCGGGATGCTGACTACACTGCCCCCATAGATCCGTACAGCTGCTCCCACTTTACTGCCACAAACTTGTGTCATATGAGATTCATCTCCAGTGTTCGGGTCATGTTGGGGGTTGTAGTGTTCTATGTATGGATTATGATCGAATTGTATTATGGCCATATCCAGTGGTTGGTCATGTTGGGGGTTGTAGTGTTCTATGTATACAGTATATTAGATTTTCATTATGACCATTTCCAATGGGTCAGTTCATGTTGAGAGTTGTAGTGTTCATGTGTAAAGTATAACAAGATTGCATTGTGTCATGTCTATTTGTCAGATCATATTAGGGGTTGTAGTGTTGTATATATGCATTATAATAGATTTACATCATGGTCATTTCCAGTGGGTCGGGACATGTTGAGAGTTGTAGTGTTCATGTTTAAAGTATAACAAACTTGCATTGTGTCATGTCTATTTGTCAGATCATATTAGGGGTTGTAGTGTTGTATATGTGCTTTATAATAGATTTACATCATGGTCATTTCCATTGGTCGGGTCATGTTGGGAGTTGTAGTGTGTTATTAAATGATAGAATTGTATTCTATTCATGTCCAGATGATTGTAGTGTCTTACGTATAGAGTATAATATATTCCCCTTGTGGTCATGTCCAGGGTTTGGGTATGTTGGGAGTTGTAGTTTCCTTTACCTATCTCCCGCACAGAACCTCGGTGAACGCCCTACAACTTTGTTAAAAAGGAAAGTGAACTAAAAGAGAGGAATTTGATGTATCCGACCTGCGTCAGCGTTAAAGTGCCGCTATTAAACACTGGCGGAAGTCTTAACAGGTCTCTTAGGTACGACATATAGCTTAACGTTCTGCCGAAATGTCATCACAGATTGGAGTATAGGTGATCTCCCCCCCCGGAGTCTTGACAGGATAATGTCCGTCCATTTAGAGGCAGCGTTTGTATTTCAGTAAATTATAACAGCCCGGTCTGTAATAACCACTTTATTCTCCGGGAACTTTTACGCTGAAATGTCTGCGATTGACATATTTCGAAATACACACGTCAGCGCGGACATGACAGCACTTAACTAGATGGGTAAGCAATACAATGCCGGAGGTAGCTGGCGCCTGACACCTTAATTGCAGGGTTTCTATAAATTACAAGACAAACAGGAGGCGGCTGAGAAATGTTCTCTTAGTTTGTGGGAATCTAAGGTAAGTCCTTCTGCTCACAGACACCGTGAGATGGGAAAAGTTACTGTAGGGAGACTTGTAATGGGACGTGGTTCATCCGGGCGTGACTTGTAATGTGGTGTGGTTTGTCAGGGCGTGGCTTGTAATGTGGTGTGGTTTATCAGGGCGTGGCTTGTAATGTGGTGTGGTTTGTCAGGGCGTGGCTTGTAATGTGGTGTGGTTTGTCAGGACATGGCTTGTAATGGGGTGTGGTTTTTCAGGATGTGCCTTGTAATGGGCTGTGGTTTGTCAGGACATGGCTTGTAATGTGGTGTGGTTTGTCAGGGCGTGGCTTGTAATGGGGTGTGGTTTGTCAGGACATGGCTTGTAATGGGGTGTGGTTTGTCAGGGCGTGGCTTGTAATGGGATGTGTGGTTTTTCAGGATGTGCCTTGTAATGGGCTGTGGTTTGTCAGGACGTGGCTTGTAATGGGATGTGTGGTTTGTCAGGACATGGCTTGTAATGGGTTGTGGTTTGTCAGCACATGACGTGTAATCGGATGTAATTCGTCAGGGCATAGCTTGTAATGGGATGTGGTTTGTTAGGGCGTGGCTTGTAATGGGGTGGGGTTTGTCAGGGTGTGGCGTGTAATGGGGTGGGGTTTTTCATGATGGGGCTTGTAATGGGGTGTGGTTTGTCATGGCATGGCTTGTAATAGGGTGTGGTTTTTCAGGGCATTGGTTGTAATGGGGTGGGTTTTGTCAGGACGTGGCTTGTAATGGGGTGGGGTTTGTCATTACGTGGCTTGTAATGGGGTGGGGTTTGTCATGATGTTGCTTGCTGTTGGTGGGGTTTATCAGAATACACATTGTTTCCTGTATAGTAAGGGCAGTATAGAGGGAACAGGTCTCAGATGATTCTTACATTGCAAGTATAACCACTTTGGCTCCAGACCAGAAACCAAAAATAATTTAGATCCCAGATTATATGGAGGACAGCACCTTGATACTCGATATCTCTGCTATAGTGCAACCTACAGAATAAAAGAAAGGTTTCATTTTCTGTGCATGATCAACCCTACCAGGCAACATGTCTTGTTTAATAGGGTTGATCATGCTGACTGATGTTCTTTAATCTTTAATCATGAAAACTTTCAAGGCCCTAGACCTCCAGGGAAATAATTTTTTACCTCTTCACTGCTCTAGACCTGCAGGGTTATAAACACTAACCTTATCTTCCCTATACCACTAGGGGCTTTACCATATCAACCCTAGACCACTAGGGATTAACCGAGTCACTGCTCTAGCTCACAAGGGACTTAACCATTAACTTCTTCATTGCTCTAGACCACCATGGACTTAACTGTTAATCCACTTTACCGATCCTGTAGCAATGACTTTATTTCTACAGGATCATAGTGACATAAAGCTGTATCTATGATTCTGCATCAGTAAGGTAGCGCAGAGGCACGCAGCATTATAAATCAGTACAATGCCATGCGCTCGTGCAAGACGAGCAGTGTCCATAACATAGTATCGAGAACGGAGGATCACGCGCACACACGAAGAGTGATTTCCGGACTGCACACACTTGTGTGAAACAGCCCTAAGACATCATTTACCTTTCTTCTGCATTGCTATTAGTCAGGAGCACATCGTAATAGTTCAATGTTCTTTACTTTGAAGTATAAATAGCCATGAGATGCGTCTGCTGTCATGATGCGGGTACAGCTTTTATGGCTAATGTGCATTATGTTCTATGGGAAGCTTCCTGACATGGACTCATCATTATAATGGCCGGAAAGTAACTATAAATAATACAAGGAAGTAACACATAAATGATGTACAAAATGCAGTCTGCATGGCTGAATGTTTATGCCCCTCCCCCCAATAATAGGGGTTTTATTCTTCTATGAACAAAGCTTATTTGTCCCTAATGACACCGGCTGACCTGTTACATGTGCAGTTGGCAGCTGAGGACATCTGTGTTGGTCCCATGTTCATATGTGTCCGCATTGCTGAGAAAAATGACGTTTTAATACAGTACAGCAAATGAGGCTCCAAGTACCGCCGATATTCATAATGCCCCCATAGGACCCTTAGTAGAAATAAAGCCCCCTATAGTGCCCCCGGCAGTAACAAGGCCCCTCTATAAGACACCCATTAAGAGCCCACAGTGGTAATAATGCTGATCTATAACACACCCCTATAGAGCCCACAGGAGTAATAAAGCCCTCTATATTGTTCCCAGTAGTTATAATGCCCCTGTAGTAGCCCCAGTATTTATAAAGTCCCACTGCAGTGCCCCCTGTATTATAATGCCCTCTGTAGTGCCACTACATATAATGCCCCATGTAGTGCCCATATGTATAATGCTCCTCTGTATTGATAGTGTATTGAATAGTCCCGGTGTAGAATATAGAATGTGCTGCCTCCCTCTGTAGAATGCCTCCCTCTGTAGAATGGTCCCCATCTGTAGAATGGCCTCCGTGTAGAATGCCCCCCTCTGTAAAATGCCTCCCTCTGTAGAATGTCCCCTCTGTAGAATGCCATCCTCTGTAGAATGTCATCCTCTGTAGAATGGCCTCCCTGTAGAATGTTCCCCATCTGTAGAATGCCTTTCTTTGTAGAATGCCCCCCTCTGTAGAATGTCCCCTCTGTAGAATGGCCTCCCTGTAGAATGCCCCCTCTGTAGAACGGTCTCCCTTTAGAATGGCCCCCCTCTGTAGAATGCCTCCTTCTGTAAAATGCCCCCCTTTGTAGAATGGTCTCCATTTGTAGAATGCCCCCCTCTGTAGAATGGTCCCCATTTGTAGAATTTCCCCCTCTATAGAATGTCATCCTCTGTAGAATGGCCTCCCTGTAGAATGGTCCCCATCTGTAGAATGCCTCCCTCTGTAGAATGCCTCCCTCTGTAGAATGCCATCCTCCGTAGAATGCCCCCCTCTGTAGAATGTTCCTCTCTGTAGAATGCCCCCCCCCCCTGTAGAATGCCCCCTCTGTTGAATTCCCCCTCTGTAGAATGCCATCCTCTGTAGAATGGTCCCCATCTTTAGAATGGCCTCCCTGTAGAATGGTCCCCATCTGTAGAATGCCCCCCTCTGTAGAATTTCCCTCTCTGTAGAATGTCCCTCTCTGTAGAATGCCCCCCCCCCTCTGTAGAATGCCCTCCCCCTCTGTAGAATGCCCCCCTGTAGAATGCCCCCTCTGTAGAATGCCATCCTCTGTAGAATAGTCCCCATCTTTAGAATGGCCTCCCTGTAGAATGGTCCCCATCTGTAGAATGCCCCCTCTGTAGAATGCCCCCCCCTCTGTAGAATGCACCTCTCTGTAGAATGCCTCCTCCCTCTGTAGAATGCCCCTCTCTGTAGAATGCCCTCTGTAGAATGCCTCTCTCTGTAGAATGCCCCCTCTGTAGAATGCCCTCTCTGTAGAATGCCTCCCCTCTGTAGAATGCCCTCTCTGTAGAATGTGCCCCCTCTGTAGATTGCCCTCTCTATAGAATGCCCCTCTCTGTAGATTGCCCCCCTCTGTAGAATGCCCCTCTCTGTAAAAATGCCCCCCCCCTCTGTAGAATGTTCCCCCTCTGTAGAATGCCCTGCTCTGTAGTATATAGAACGCCCACCTCTGTAGAATCACATTAGTTATGCCCTTTTCACAGTAGTTATATCCACATTGTGCCCCCTCACAGTAGTTTTGCCTTCATTGTGCCCCTTCACAGTAGTTAGGCCCACATTGTGCTCCCTCACAGTAGTTATAGTCACATTGTGTCCCCTTAACAGTAATACCCTGACTGTGCCCCCTGCCAGTAATTATGCCCTTATTTTCCCTCATCTCCCAGTAGTTATGCCCTGTCTGTGCCCCCTTTAGAGTAGTTATGCCCTCACTGTGCCCCCTTCAGAGTAGTTATGCCCTTATTTTGCCCTCCGACTCACAGTAGATATGCCCTCTCTGTGCCCCCATAACAGTTATGCCCCTTCACAGTAGTTATGCCCTCTGTGCCCCATTAATAGTAGTAATGCCCTCTCTGGGCCCCCTTCACATCAGTAATGCCCTCTCCGTGCCCCTTTCCACAATAGTAATGCCCAGTGGGGTAACTAGAAATGACCGGGCCTCACAGCAAATTTTTAAATGGGCACCTGCTCCATCTGTTGTCTACAGTGTTACTGTATATGATGTCATTATGTAATACTGTTGAGGGAGCCCTGACAGTCCACCTCCTGGATGGGCCCCTTCTGAGTTCAGGTGCCAAAGCAGCCACTTTCCCTGCTTTCCTTACAGTACTTAGGCTCCCTGTGCCTCCTTCATAGTAGTAATGCCCTTTCTGTGCCCCCTTCACAGTAGTAATGCTCTTTCTGTGCCCCCTTAACAGTAGTAATGCCCTTTCTGTGCCCACTTAGTGTTAATAGAATGAAAAAATAAAATTCATTGACTACTTACCTTGTCCCGTTCCTGATGATCAGGTCCAGCTCTCCCCTGCAGGCACAGATCGCGCTGCAGCACTGTGTGGGAGGAGCATAGGCAGATTCCGGGGCTGCAGGCTCCTCCCACACAGGCCTGCAGCACGATCTGTGTCTGCAGGGCTGAATGGTGGAGCGGGGAGCAGAAGGCTTCTGGAGGAGGGGAGAAGCTGAGCGGTCAGTAAGTGAAAGGACCGCAGCTCCCCTGCGCTTCATCTGTGTTGATGGAAGCACTCATTTCTTCTGGCACCCCCCTGAGAGCGGGCACCCAGTCCGGACCACCCGACCCCCCCGCCACGCCACTGGGGCAGAAAATCCCTCATTGCTATACCAATCCACCAGTAATGGTGAGACGTGGATATTAAAGAGTGTAACCCCTTATATGACATCTTGTGGAGGGTAGGAATCTACTAAAGAGGAGCAGCAGGGGTGCGACGTTACAAAACATATTTACAAAGACACCTTCATCATATACATGCTACATTACAGCCATTAAAAGTAGGAGATTTCTGCTGTTAACTACAGAAGAAATCCTTAGTTTTAGTGTTTGACTGCAGGTAATACAAGGAGACAAACACATGGTGGGCACACAACAGTCACCAGCCGACCTCCATGTGTCTGCCTTCCGTGTATGACCTGCACTGGACACCAATGCCTATCACTGATGGCACGGAGCATCATTACTGGTTATGTGGAACCACCGATCTCAGCAGAGAAACTTTGTGCATGATTACGGGCACTTCTGTAACGCTGACATTTCTGTTATATGACCCTGACACATATAAATACACTGTATATACTATACACACACCATACACATGCTACACCCATAAATACAGACACGCCTCCCAACTCCTGACCGCACCTATCCTCCTTCTGCCCCCATTATTCGGCCCGCTGTGCTCCCCCATGCCCCCAAATACTATACTGAAGAAATAATAATGCCATACAGATAGTCACCCATAATAATAGCAAAACCGAAAAGTCCTACCTATTTTCTCTCAGAGTGCCCTCATTAATAACAGAGCCTCCTACAGTGCCCTTAATAGTGATAGTACTCCCTTAGAGTGCCCCCCATTACAGAACCTCCTACAGTGCCGCTAATAGTGACAGTGCTCCCTTAGAGTGCCCCCATTACAGAACCTCCTACAGTGCCGCTAATAGTGACAGTGCTTCTTTAGAGTGCCCCCATTACAGAACCTCCTATAGTGCCCTTAATAGTGATAGTACTCCCTTAGAGTGCCCCCCATTACAGAACCTCCTACAGTGCCGCTAATAGTGACAGTGCTTCCTTAGAGTGCCCCCCATTAGAGAGCCTCCTACAGTGCCCCTAATAGTGACAGTGCTGCCTTAGAGTGCCCCCATTACAGAGCCTCCTACAGTGCCCCTAATAGTGACAGTGCTACCTTAGAGTGCCCCCATTACATAGACTCCTACAATGCCCCTAATAGTGACAGTGCTCCCTTAGAGTGCCCCCATTACATAGCCTCCTACAGCACCCCTAATAGTGCTTCCTTAGAGTGCCCCCCATTACAGAACCTCCTACAGTGCCCCTAATAGTGACAGTGCTTCCTTAGAGTGCCCCCCATTACAGAGCCTCCTACAGTGCCCCTAATAGTGACATTGCTCCCTTAGAGTGCCCCCATTACAGAGCCTCCTACAGTGCCGCTAATAGTGACATTGCTCCCTTAGAGTGCCCCCATTACAGAGCCTCCTACAGTGCCCCTAATAGTGACAGTGCTCCCTTAGAGTGCCCCCATTACAGAGCCTCCTACAGTGCCTTCCATAATGTGTCCAATAATAATTTCCCTCATAGTATCCATAGTGGTAAGAATTTTTTTTTCCCCTAAGGTGTCCCCAGTAGTTATTATCCTCTATGGTGCCTGTGGTAGTTATAATACCCCTTATAGTGCCCCCAGTAGTTCCACTATAGTGGTCCATTAGTTATAATGCCCCCCTAAATTACTCACAATAGTTAAAATGACCCCCTATAGTGTTGTTTTATTATGCCTCTAAAGTGCCTCCAGTAATTATAATACTGCCATAGCGCCCCTAATAGTTATAATCCCCCATAGTTCCCCCAGTACTCATAATGTCCCCTATAGTGGCCCCAGTATTTATTATGCCTCCATAGTGCCTCCAGTAGTTATAATACCACCATAGTGCCTCTAACAGTTATAATCCCCCATTCTGACCCCAGTACTCATAATGTCCCCCTATAGTTCTCCTAATAGCTATAATGCCACCATTATGCACCCACTACTTACATTACCCCACAGCTGGAGAGCCACAGAGTAATGACCACCCCAGTAGTTCAATGCTGCCAGGATATGCTGGGAGTTTTAGTTTTGCAACAGGTTGCAGACCATACCAGTAGTCAAAGTCTGTTAGGACATGATGGGAGTTGTAGTTTTGCAACAGCTGTAGAGCCACAGGTTGCAGACCATGTCAGTAGACAAAAGTTATAAGAACATGCAGCAGCTCGAGAGCCACTCTCGTCATCAAGGGATATCATGGCATGCTGAGAGTTGTAGTTTCACAATAGCTGGAGATCCCCTCCCAAGCCAGAACGCTCTAAGTGCTATCTGCTGCCGCTTCCCCCCCTCATGTCCCTCCAACTGGAAACTGAATAAGATGGACTTTCATGTGACATCTTGTTCTTGTACGTTGCATTCGGGAAATGTAGAGGAATGCCCACATAATGCAGGGAGCGGAGTCACCCACTCTCGTCGCTGCATCTGGCCGATATTAGCCCGCCAGTGTTTCTCATTGTGTACAATCACATTGAAAGCCGGTAGCCGGCTGGAGTCACTAATGTGGCGGATGATGTTTCACAGTAGCCCCATTTCATATACAGAGGGAAAATGTTTTTGGTTAGAGCAGGAATACATTGGTGGTCTTATTTTAGTCTCTGCCTGACATTTTTCCACTTCAAACTCACCGCAGTCCTCCCCACAACTGGCGTGGCCTGCAGATGGGGGTGACGGCGGGCTACCATCTACAACAGAGCTGAGCCTTTCTGGAAACCAGAGCTGGCTCTATCCATCTCTATATATACATCAGGTCAGTGTATCCTCGTCTTGTTACAATGTAGCACACGGGAGGGGGCGCCAGTATTTTTGCAAAGGGATAAAAAAAAACACGAATCGGGAGGCTCCAACGACATGAACTTAACTGAGCCCATAAAAAGCCACACAGTGATTCATGGTGGAAACCGAATCCGGTAAAACGATGGCAGGAAGCTTTCGTCTTCTTGTAATTTCGATGGTATAAAGAGTCATAAAAACAAACACGAGGAGTCTAAGGTTTCCAGTAGCGTTGACTTAGTAAATCCGGGACAGGCATGAGGCCTGCATTTGGGGTTTTTTGGGATGATGGAGTTCATAAAAGAACTTATTTAAGTGGTCAGAGTTCCTTTAAGGATCACAGAAAGTTAATCAATTTCCTCTGCGCTGAAATCATTGAGGTTAAAGAGAATTTCCCTCTAAAGCAGGGGTAGGCAACCTCTGGCACTCCAGCTGTTGTGAAACTACAACTCCCAGCATGCATACTTGCTCTGCTCTTCTAAGAATTTACATAGACATGATTGAAGCATGCTGGGAATTGTAGTTTCACAACAGCTGGAGTGCCGAAGGTTGCTGACCGCTGCTCTAAAGTAAATTTAGAAAAGGTTCTCGAGTGGTTTCGCTCCTGGGAAAGCTGAGTGACAACCGATATGTCTACCGTTATGCAGCGTCGGACTGAAGTCCCATCCACCCACTAGAAGGAAATGATTCTGAGGGCCCATCATCTGTGTATATAGGACCTTAAGGGCCCTTTTGTATTAGAGTCCATTATTTTCAGAGCTTGGGCCTACCCGAGGATCCTCTGGTTGGCCAGTCCAACCCTGCCGTGATAGGCCCACAGGGCTATGATCTGGCCCCTGAATGGCAAAACTGTTTGTAATCCCATTTCCAGCCTCTACAGTATGTATACGGCATTAAGACTAATTTTACACCTCCGATGTGAAACTCCAGCACGGCTACTTTCACATTAGCGTTTTTTCCGGATCCGTCATGGATCTTCAAAAACGCTTCCGTTACAATAATACAGCCGCATGCCTCCGTCATGAACGGATCCGGTTGTGTTATGTCTTCTATAGCCATGACGGATCCGTCTTGAACACCATTGAAAATCAATAGGGGACGGATCCGTTTTCTATTGTGCCAGATTGTGTCAGAGAAAACGCATTGTGTGTCAGGACGGATCCGTTTGGCTCCGCTTCGTCAGGCGGACAGGAAAACGCTGCAGGCAGCCTCCAGAGCGGAATGGAGACAGAACGGAGGCAAACTGATGCATTCTGAGCGGATCCTTTTCCATTCAGAATGCAATCCGTTTTTGGACCGCTTTTGAGAGCCCTGAACGGATCTTACAAATGGAAAGCCAAAACGCTAGTGTGAAACCTAAGAATCGTCCTGGCGCAAACCGCATCATGCAGCTGTTTGTGTCCGGCCGACTCTCCGCTTGTCTGTCGGAACATCGTACAGATCTCCTCCGGACCCCATTATACTTAATGGAGCTGGCGGACATTCCGTCCACATCTGGCAGTGCCGAATCCGGTAAACACTGGGAGGTTGTTCTCTGCCAGAATTCACACCAGGGGTGTGATGGTAGCCAAAGTTGGATCTGTAAACATGGTGCCCGGTCAGTTTCGGCTTCTCAGCTATAGCCCCCGGATGTCTGCACTGTGGGGAGTCGCTCTGGTAGATAGCGGTGCGGGTGCAGTACAGAGGCAAAACAAGGAGTCCAGAATGTGCAATAAACAGTGTTTTATTCACACTGACACAAAACAAACGATAAACAGTCTCTTGGTGTTAATTCATACACACATCAAAGGTCATGAGGCAAAACAAAAAGAGTCCAAAGCAGAATCCAATCACCTGTGAGGTTTAAGGTGTGGGTTCGCACCTGGCTGTCAGCCGAGCCGCAGGACAAACCATCTTCAGGCTTCCAGGAAAAACCCCACTTTGCTGAGCTCCTTCCTCCAGTCAGAGAGCTCCACAGCACTGTTAGCAGCTCCAGGACAATCACAGCCTCACTCTCAGGATGGAAGACAATCCACCCACCTGACAGTGCTGCCTGAGCTTTATAGCCCAGCCAAAACCCGGCCTGGAACATGGGGAGTAGTCACCCACCCAGCACTTTGACTACTCCCAGTAAAAGCCGTCCCGGATAAGCTATAGTAGCCACGCTACCTTTAAAAAGTGTCAAGCAGCTACTGCTACTGACATGAAAAAACGGCTCTTACTCCACCGAGGCCAGGAACCTCAGTGACACGTATCTATCGTCCACAATCATTCCCCGTGCCTTCTTACAGCACCCAGAGCTAATGTCTGTGATCGGCGATAACACCGATCACAGACGTTTAACCCCTCAGATGCTGTAGTCAGTTGTGACCACATTTGAGAGATGGTAGGTGGAGGGTCGTGTGACAAAATATGTTATGTAGCCCCCTCCACTGAAACACAGTTTGCCTGCCATCTGCGCAGGTCCTGGACGATGGTAATTCAGAAGACTGAGAAGTGAACACGTGAGGAATTTCTTCAGAGGTGACCTGTCGCAGATTACATCTGTTAGGATAGAAGCTGGAGGATACTGTATCAGAGGCTAAAAGTGAAGACACTTACCCCCCTGGGCTACACATACAGTATCATGGGTAGGCAATCTGTGCGAAGCATTGAGGTATCGTTTTTTGGACCGCAAGAGCACCATTTTGGAAACCCGGTTTGCACATTATTTCCTATTAAAGGGACAATTCATAATTTCCTTGCAGCTACGGGTAAGGGTGGGTGACAACCCACAGGGCAGTTTGGGCCACTGATATCAGTACTACTTGTGCTGCCCTAAGGCGGCCCTACAGATCACATGTATCCAGGGTCACCACCTGGCCAGTATCTCACTGGCCAAGCCGATATTTTAGTGCCCCTGCCGGTGTCGGTGATTTTTTTTTTACCAGCAGTAATAATTATTGCCGGTATTTTCCTATAAGGACTGTTACTCCATTGTGGAGCGCTCATTAGTAATGCCTCCAACTCCTGCCCCCTCCCTTTTGTGTTAAGAAGGAAAAATAAAACTCACCTCTTCTATATGACGGCGTAAACACTCGCTGCTCACTGGAAGCTCAGGACAGGATTTGCGGGACGTCATCACGCTGGAGCGCCTGTCCTCTTCTGAGCTTCCAGTGAGCAGTGAGCGTTAACAGTGGCGCCATCAAATGGAGGAGGTGTTTTTTCTTCTTGCACAGAGATGAGAAGGGGGCATTACTATTACTAGGGGACACTACTGGGGGCATTACTATTACTAGGGGGCACTACTGGGGGCATTAATATTATTGGGGGGACTAATGGGGGCATTAATATTATTGGGGGTACTAATGGGGGCATTATTCATTCTGGGGGGCACCAATGGAGGCATTACTATTACTGGGGGGCACTAATGGGGGCATTACTATTACTAGGGGGACTACTGGGGGCATTAATATTACTGGGGGGCACTAATGGGGGCACTATTAATACTGGGAGCCACATTATGACTTAGCGACTTAACACCCCGTGTTACGCCATCCCCCCACAACCACACTCCTTTGCGGTGTGGCTTTGCTTGGCCAGTATTTTTTGGGAAAAGGTTGAAACCCGACACGTATCAGAGGCAAAAAGTTGCAAAAAGTGAAGGACATAAAGCCCGAGGTAAGGCAGCAAGTGATCAGAATAGTAAAGAACAGAGTAGTCTGAAAACAGACGCTTTACATGGGGGGCACAAACTTACCCCTGATCAGAAACTTGTTGTGGTTGGTAAACATAGAGAGCAGAAAGGTACAGAGGAGCATGTTGGAGAGGTAAGTGAGCCCTTTTATTGGAGCTAAGGTTAGCTAATTTAAAGGGTCCTGGCCTTAGAGCAGTTTCCCTTTAAAGGGGTATTCCAGTTATATTAACTGGGTTATGTAATGAACCTCACATAGATCCAGAGATCTCCCCATTCACTGTTCTAATTGCTCTGCAAGATTATCTTCAGCATGGCAGCTCACGGAGCGTGTCCTTTCTGCTGCAGCTCGCTCCCTGCAACTGCCACAGCTTCTAACAGAACATATGGCTGGTGGCAGTTGAAGATTTAAACTGAGCGCGTGCGACCAGCTCAGTGAGATGGACAAAAAATAAGGAAAAGAAGACACAGCAGGTGGCGCTGTACAGATACACTTTATTGAATAACTCAGCGGCTATGCAAAATTTTTAATTACATGCAATTACAAAAGTATTCAGATCCAGGTGCTGGTTTGAAAAATATGAAGAATATGTTTTGTGACACAATCTGTTTACATTATTCCCTATTCACAAGATAACTATTAGATCAGCTGGGATGCTCATGGTCATAAGAAAGGGGGCACGTACCTCCTGGAGCCTCCCAAAATGAACAGAGAAGCCTCTTGGGCATGTGCTCATCTGCTCCATTCATTTCTATGAGATTTTCAGAGATAGCCAAGTACAGCGCTCAGCTATCTCTGGAACGCCCATGAAAATGAATGGAGCATCTAAGCGCATGCTCAATCGGCCACGCTCAAATCTGGGGGATCCACGGGGTACAGGCCCTCCCCGATTCTTGTGATCAGCCGTAGAATCCACACCAGCTTAATAATTAGGGATACCTTAATATAAAAGAAATACCCCTTTAACCCTTAAAAGGACCCCCACGTGTAAGCATGTACAGTATATACAGTGTATGTTTCCTCCATGTTCTATGCTTTTAAGTTGGGCCAGTTTCCTCGATGTTCGCCTGAAGTTACGGATACAATGAGCTTAATAGGGCAGAAAATGATCTGGAGAGACGCGGATCAGCGATGGTTTTCGGAATATAAAGCACCTGGGTATTTCTTCCTCTTTGGCCCACACATGAATAGACATCTCTGGCCCTCACCGCGGATAATCCCTTGTCTATCATTACCATTCAGCTGCCTAATCCAGCAAATACTTTCACTTATTGAAAAGCTTTCAACGCGTTTCGGATTTATTTCCATTTTCTTGCTGTCATTAATGTGCGTAATGTACGGATTACAGATACCGTCTTCTCAGACGGTAAATTCTAGGAAGTGACCCTTTTCTATTATATTAATGTAAAAAAAAAAAAAGTGGGTAATGGGGGTAATTTTAAAAAAATTACACTCACCGCCCCGAGCCCCCTTAGCTCCGGCTACACCACTAGCATCCTCCCGGTACTACAGTCACAATATAATGTTTTGGCTGCAGGGAGGACATGCCCGTTTACCGCACATGACCCCTGCAACCAATCACTGGCCTCAGTGGTATAGGGACACAACACTGCTGCAGTCAGGACACCAAAGCCCAGGGAGGAAGCAGCCTTGACATTGGAATGGAGGGGATTTTGGAAATGGAGGGGATTACTTTTAAGGCGGCCGATACCTACCTAATCAATCTAATATCTAATATATAAAGCTGAGTGTATGTGTGTCCGCTAAAGGAATCTGCACCGTCGCAGTTACAATCACGAAATTTGGCACACAGGTACATAAGGTGTCCGGGAAGGTTTTAGACTGGGTCTCAGCTCTCTAGCATGTATCGTTCCTGAGATATATAAAAAAAATGCAAATATGGCACATCACATGACCTACATTAGCCAATAGAAGCTTGCAGGTCTTTCTCTTTATATCCCAACTGCCATACACACGGTCACATGTCCCTTATCAGCCAATACAAGCTCGCAGGCCCTTAGTCTTTGCATACACACAGTTTTACACCAAGTTTCCATAACAACCCAGCCATTTTTCTTCACTGCTGTAGGTCAGCTTTAAAGGGGCAGGGCGCTGTGGATGACACTGTTAAGGGAGCAGAGTGGTGTACAGGTCACAGTTAATTGGCCAGGTAGGGTGGCCATTCAGGCCACCCTCAAAAGATGGACTTACAAACCCCGCCCCCAGGTCCAGCTAAGCCACACCCCGATTCAGTTAGACCACGCCCCCTCCCATTCCGCAGCCAAGGGGTATTGAAAAAATAAAGGTAAATATCAACTTCTGTCAGCTGCAGGAGTGGGAGGGAGGGTGACTTTCTCCCTGCAGCTCATGCTCAGACAGCACACTGCTGCTGTCTGAGAGTGAGCTGTTCAAAAGGACATCCCTGTATACGTCCAGGCCCTGCACCTGATGGAGGACACGGAGTTTGAAAGCCGGACTGTCTGGCCCAAAACCAGACCTCTGGCTACCTTAGGGGTAGGCAGCTGTGGAGGTCACAGTTAAGGGAACGGTCCACTATGGAGGTCAATGTTAAGGGGCAGATTGCTGTAGAGGCCACTGTTAAGGGGGCGGTGTGTTGTGAAAATCACTGTTAAGAAGATGGGGTACGGTGGAGGTCACTAATAAAGGGGCAGCCGCTGTGAAGGTGTAACAGCGGCTGCTGTGCGCCGCTGTTCCCGGGTGCCGTGTTCAGCGATGATCTGCTGATAGTGCTTTCCCATTCACCACTGCAGTCCTGGGCTCTGTCCGTGTAGGTACTGTTGTTCTGGGATCTGCTCCACAGTTTCCTTTCAGCTCTGGCCACAGTATGCTTGCTGCTTGTTCCGACAGCACTTCCTGTGCTTTATGGGTTAGATCATGTGACCTCACTGACCAATCCTAGCCCTCCTGCACATATATATAGTGGCTCAGCCCCCTTCCCAGATGCCTTAGCGTCAAGGTCCTTGTGTCCTGCTAGGTTGCTGTTATCTCTGTTTGTGTTCCTGTGTACCTGACTCTTACTTGTATTCCTGTTTATCTGACCTATGCTTGTGGGCATTACAGGAATGTATAGGCCGGCTCACAGCAAACTCCTCAGTTACCTCCAGCATGAAACCATGTCTGCAATGGGAGGAGGGAGATATATAATTTTTGGACGTCTATAAACTCCTATGTAAATGTAGTCTGTTTTCCATCCACAGGCTACATTTAGGTGCACCTGTGAGGCCTGGGCCATATCAGCCAGTCTTGGGTGGGGCTCACAGCCTTCTCCCTCCTCCCATTGCAGGCGTGGTTTCATGGAGGTAACTGAGGAGTCTGCTGTGAGCCGGCCTATACATTCCTGTAATGCCCACTGGCTCCTGGTATTGCCCATATGGCACAGGTAGGTGAGTGTTAGGTCCCGAACTACTTGAAAAACCTTGGCGTGGTGCTCGGGCTTAAGACATGTCCTCCACAGCAGGACATGTTGACTAATCTCTCAATTTTAACATCAGTTTGAGGGCTTAGTAAGACCGCAGAGTGCACCTGTCTTGTCATTTGTTATTGCTATATTCTTATATTATTTATCACATCCACATAATTGCCATCTTGTGTAGGATGTCCATTGTGGTACTTGTGGTCCGCTGCGGGCATTCTCCACTGTATGCATTTTTGCTGGGGATCACAATTAGCAACGGGCCACAAGTGCAGGATCTGCTCCCCTGTATATATATGCACAACTGAATTTTTGGGTTGAGCGCATCCTGCTTCATGCCACCTTTCAGTTGTTTTGTATATCTTTTAATGACACACACACAGCTAGTGTCCTTCAGCTAGTGTATCTATATATCTATATTATTTTATCCATCCATCCATCTCATATCTATCTATCTATCTATCTATCTATCTATCTATCTATCTATCTTATCTATCTATCCTGTTCATTCATAGTGCCCAATAGTCCTGTATAATGATAACGATACATGAAGGTTAACACATTGCCCCCTCTCTCCTGCACCCTTTTTTCTCAACCCTGTTTTCTGCACCCTGTTTTTTGCACCCTGATTTCTGCACCCTGATTTCTGCCTGCGTCGGCCTATATTAAATAATGGGCCTATATTGTGCTCTAAACACTGGAAGGTGCAGCGTTGTGTACTGTACCTGACGCCTACATGATTGCAATGTTAGGCTCAGACTATTATGCGAGCAGATGGACTACGGACAAAAGGAGCTGTGGATTTCGGTATAATCAGCTTCTGGGGAGGATATGCCGGAGTCTGGTTTCAAACTGCTAGAGCTGAATAGCTCATTGTGCCGTACACTATTCTTACAGCGCGGGCACAATACAGAAAGGATTGCATTTGTGTCTGGGGACGGGAGCTGTCATTTGCTTGTCCAAATTACCATCACATGTACGGAGGCATTATTCTATTGTGAGGACGGAGATTTAATCCAGGGCTGATGGAACCAAATTGGATCTCAAATGGAATATTGGACTGGAGAAGGACAGGGCCAGGCACACAATACCTCTCTGCTGGTACCTGGGCTGGCAGCGATGGAGGAGCAGAATAGCAGACTGTGACCTATAACGTCCAAAGACCAAAAGTATGTGGAACCTCCCACCATGACCGGAGGATCCCAAATGTTGCCCAATACAGTGTGCCAGCCACAGGTCCCCCATAGCACTGTACCATCCACAGATCCCCCATAACACTGTACCATCCATAGAGCCCCATAACAGTGCGTTATCTACAGATCCCCCATAACAATGTACCATCCATAGAGCCCCATAACAGTGCGTTATCTACAGATCCCCCATAACAGTGTGTGTCATCCACAGATCGAAAAAATGGCGTGGTGTTAAACGGGCAGGAAGGGCTCAAACCCAAATGCAGTTGTGCATCAATATACAGGGGAACAGATCCTGCACTTGTAGCCCATTGCTAATGGCGATCCCCAGCAAAAATGCATACAGTGGAGGATGCCCGCAGCGGACCACAAGTACCACAATAGACATCCTACACAAGATGGCAATTGTTTGGATGTGAAACAACAATAACGATTGAAAAGTCAGGTGCACTCTGCGGTCTTACTAAAACCTCATACTGATATTAAAACTGAGAGATTAGCCAACATATCCTACTATGGAGGACATGTATAAACCCGAGAACCGCGCCAAGGTTTCTCAAGTAGATCGGGACCTAACACTCACCTACCTGTGCCATATGGGCAATACCAGGGGCCAGTGGGCATTACAGGAATGTATAGGCTGAATCACAGCAAACTCCCCAGTTACCTCCAGCTTGTAGCCATGCCTGCAATGGGAGGAGGGAGAAGGCTGTCAGCCCCACCCAAGTTGGCTGATATGGCCCAGGCCTTACAGGTGCACCTAAATGTAGCCTGTGGATGAAAAACAGACACATTTACATAGGAGTATATACAAATCCAAGCATCTCTGTATACAAAACAACTGAAAAAATAGTGTGGTGTTAAACGGGCAGAAAGTGCTCAAACCCAAATTCAGTTGTGCATCTATATACAGCGGAGCAGATCCTATATAGAGATGCTTGGAGGTGTATAAACTCTTAGGTAAATATGCCTGATTTTCACAGGCTACATTTGGGTGCACCTGTGAGGCCTGGGCCATATGAGCCAGTCTTGGGTGGGGCTCACAGCCTCCTCTCCTCTCCCATTGCAGGCATGGCTACATGCTGGAGGCAACTGGGGAGTCTCCTGCAAGTCGGCCTATATGCTCCTGTAATTTGCCCACTGGCCCCTGATATTGCCCATATGGCACAGGTAGGTGAGTGGTATGTCCCGAGCTACTTGAGAAACCTTGGCGCGGTGCTCGGGCTCAGACATGTCCTCCACAGCAGGATGTGTTGGCTAATCTCTCAATTTTAACATCAGTATGATGGTTTAGTAAGACCGCAGAGTGCACCTGACTTTTCAATTGTTGTCATCCACAGATAGCCCATAACATTGTGTCATCCACAGATCCTCCATTACAGTGTGCTATCCACAGATCCTCCATAACAATGTTATCCACAGATCCTCCATAATAGTGTCATCCACAGATCTCCATAACATTGTGCTCATCCACAGATCCTCCATTACAGTGTGCTATCCACAGATCCTCCATAACAATGTTATCCACAGATCCTCCATAATAGTGTCATCCACAGATCTCCATAACATTGTGTCATCCACAGATCCTCCATTACAGTGTGCTATCCACAGATCCTCCATAACAATGTTATCCACAGATCCTCCATAATAGTGTCATCCACAGATCTCCATAACATTGTGTCATCCACAGATCCTCCATTACAGTGTCATCCACAGATCCTCCATAACAATGTTATCCACAGATCCTCCATAACAGTGTCATCCACAGATCCTCCATAACAGTGTCATCCACAGATCTCCATAACACTGTACTATCCACACATCCCCTATAACAATGTGTCATCCACAGATCCTCGAAACCTGTGTATCATCCACAGATCCTCCAAAACAGTGTGTCATGAACAGATCTCCAATGACAATGTGTCCTCCACAGATCCCCTTAACAGTGAGTCATTTATAGATACCCTATAACAGTGTGTCATCTGTAGATCCTCCATTACAGTGTCATCGGCAGATCCCCCCCATAACAGTGTAATCTGCAGTGCCGCAGCAGTGTGTTATCCACAGATCCCCCATAACAGTGTGTCATCTACTGATCTCCTATAACAGTGTGTCATCCACAGATCCCTCATAACAGTGTGTCAGAGCCGACAGATCCTCTATAATGCACCACACAGGAGAACTGAAAGATCCTCTATGCCAGTGTTTCCCAACCAGTGTGCCTCCAGCTGTTGCAAAACTACAACTCCCAGCATGCCCGGACAGCCTTTGGCTGTGCGGGCATGCTGAGAGCTGTAGTTTTGCAACAGCTGGAGGCACACTGGTTGGGAAACACTGCTCTATGCTACACCACACGGGAGAGCTGACAGATCCTCTATACTACACCACACAGGAGAGCCGACAGATCCTCTATATTACACCACACAGGAGAGCTGACAGATCCTCTATACTACACCACACAGGAGAGCTGACAGATCCTCTATATTACACCACACAGGAGAACCGACAGATCCTCTATGCTACACCACACAGGAGAGCTGACAGATCCTGTATACTACACCACACAGGAGAGCCAACAGATCCTCTATACTACACCACACAGGAGAGCTGAAAGATCCTCTATACTACACCACACAGGAGAGCCGACAGATCCTCTATACTACACTACCCAGGAGAGCCGACAGATCCTCTATGCTACACCACTCAGGAGAGCTGACAGATCCTCTATGCTACACCACTCAGGAGAGCTGACAGATCCTCTATGCTACACCACTCAGGAGAGCTGACAGATCCTCTATACTACACCACACAGGAGAGCTGACAGATCCTCTATACTACACCACACAGGAGAGCTGAAAGATCCTCTCCTGTGTGGTATAGTATAGAGGATCTATAGTATAGAGCCGACAGATCCTCTATACTACACTACCCAGTAGAGCTGACAGATCCTATGTACTACACCACACAGGAGAGCTAACAGATCCATTTTACTACAGCACACAGGAGAGCTGACAGATTCTATATACTACACCGCACAAAAGAGCTGACAGATCCCCTATACTACACCACACAGGAGAGCCGAAAGATCCTCTATATTACACCACACAGGAGAGCTGACAGATCCTCTATACTACAACACACAGGAGAGCTGACAGATCCTCTATACTACACCACACAGGAGAGCTGACAGATCCTTTTACTACAGCACACAGGAGAGCTGACAGATTCTATATACTACACCGCACAAAAGAGCTGACAGATCCTCTATACTACACCACACAGGAGAGCCGAAAGATCCTCTATATTACACCACACAGGAGAGCTGACAGATCCTCTATACTACAACACACAGGAGAGCTGACAGATCCTCTATACTACACCACACAGGAGAGCTGACAGATCCTTTTTACTACAGCACACAGGAGAGCTGACAGATTCTATATACTACACCGCACAAAAGAGCTGACAGATCCCCTATACTACACCACACAGGAGAGCCGAAAGATCCTCTATATTACACCACACAGGAGAGCTGACAGATCCTCTATACTACAACACACAGGAGAGCTGACAGATCCTCTATACTACACCACACAGGAGAGCTGACAGATCCTTTTTACTACAGCACACAGGAGAGCTGACAGATTCTATATACTACACCGCACAGGAGAGCTGACAGATCCCCTATACTACAAACACAAAAATATAACAGCAATCAGCAACTAGAGCCCACTCTAGGAGACAACCGTGTCGGGGTGAGTGGGCTTACTACCTTTTGATCAAAATGTAAACCAATGTCTCCACTGTTTGCATGCGATATCACTAATGTCCTCTTACAGCTCCCATCTTGGGCAGAGCTCTAGTTGCTGAGTGCTGTTATATTTTTGTGTTTGTATGTATAATTGCCATAACCTACGTGCACCTGCATACAGGGAGTGCTGACTGAAACCCCCCCTTTTTGTAGATCCCCTATACTACACCACACAGGAGAGCCGAAAGATCCTCTATGCTACACCACACAGGAGAGCTGACAGATCCTCTATATTACACCACACAGGAGAGCTGACAGATCCTCTATACTACACCACAGAGGAGATCTGACTGATCCTCTATACTACACCACACAGGAGAGCTGACAGATCCTCTATACTACACCACACAGGAGAGCTGACAGATCCTCTATACTACACCACACAGGAGAGCTGACAGATCCTCTATACTACACCACACAGGAGAGCTGACAGATCCTCTATGCTACACCACAGAGGAGATCTGACTGATCCTCTATACTACACCGCACAGGACAGCTGACAGATCCTCTATGCTACACCACACAGGAGAGCTGACAGATCCTCTATACTACACCACACAGGAGAGCTGACAGATCCTCTATGCTACACCACACAGGAGAGCTGACAGATCCTCTATACTACACCACACAGGAGAGCTGACAGATCCTCTATACTACACCACACAGGAGAGCTGACAGATCCTCTATACTACACCACACAGGAGAGCTGACAGATCCTCTATACTACACCACACAGGAGAGCTGACAGATCCTCTATACTACACCACACAGGAGAGCTGACAGATCCTCTATACTACACCACACAGGAGAGCTGACAGATCCTCTATACTACACCACACAGGAGAGCTGACAGATCCTCTATACTACACCACACAGGAGAGCTGACAGATCCTCTATACTACACCACACAGGAGAGCTGACAGATCCTCTATACTACACCACACAGGAGAGCTGACAGATCCTCTATGCTACACCACACAGGAGAGCTGACAGATCCTCTATACTACACCACACAGGAGAGCTGACAGATCCTCTATACTACACCACACAGGAGAGCTGACAGATCCTCTATACTACACCACACAGGAGAGCTGACAGATCCTCTATGCTACACCACACAGGAGAGCTGACAGATCCTCTATACTACACCACACAGGAGAGCTGACAGATCCTCTATGCTACACCACACAGGAGAGCTGACAGATCCTCTATACTACACCACACAGGAGAGCTGACAGATCCTCTATACTACACCACACAGGAGAGCTGACAGATCCTCTATACTACACCACACAGGAGAGCTGACAGATCCTCTATACTACACCACACAGGAGAGCTGACAGATCCTCTATACTACACCACACAGGAGAGCTGACAGATCCTCTATACTACACCACACAGGAGAGCTGACAGATCCTCTATACTACACCACACAGGAGATCCGAAAGATCCTCTATGCTACACCACACAGGAGAGCTGACAGATCCTCTATGCTACACCACACAGGAGAGCTGACAGATCCTCTATACTACCCCACACAGGAGAGCTGAAAGATCCTCTATACTACACCACACAGGAGAGCTGAAAGATCCTCTATACTACACCACACAGGAGAGCCGAAAGATCCTCTATATTACACCACACAGGAGAGCCGACAGATCCTCTATGCTACACCACACAGGAGAGCTGACAGATCCTCTATACTACACCACACAGGAGAGCTGACAGATCCTCAATGCTACACCACTCACGAGAGTTGACAGATCCTCTATACTACACCACACAGCAGAGCTGACAGATCCTCTATGCTACACCACACAGGAGAGCCGACAGATACTCTATACTACACCACACAGGAGAGCCGACAGATCCTCTATACTACACTACCCAGGAGAGCTGACAGATCCTATGTACTACACCACACAGGAGAGCTAACAGATCCTTTTTACTACAGCACACAGGAGAGCTGACATGACAGATTCTATATACTACACCGCACAGGAGAGCTGACAGATCCCCTATACTACACCACACAGGAGAGCCGAAAGATCCTCTATATTACACCACACAGGAGAGCTGACAGATCCTTTTTACTTCAGCACACAGGAGAGCTGACAGATTCTATATACTACACCGCACAGGAGAGCTGACAGATCCCCTATACTACACCACACAGGAGAGCCGAAAGATCCTCTATGCTACACCACACAGGAGAGCTGACAGATCCTCTATATTACACCACACAGGAGAGCTGACAGATCCCTTGTACTACAGCACACAGGAGAGCTGACAGATCCTCTATACTACACCACACAGGAGAGCTGACAGATCCCCTATACTACACCACACAGGAGAGCCAACAGATTCTCTATATTATACCACACAGGAGAGCCGACAGATCCTCTATGCTACACCACACAGGAGGGCTGACAGATTCTCTATACTACACCACACAGGAGAGCCGACAGATCCTCTATACTACACCACACAGGAGAGCTGACAGATCCTCTATACTACACTACCCAGGAGAGCTGACAGATCCTATGTACTACACCACACAGGAGAGCTAACAGATCCTTTATACTACAGCACACAGGAGAGCTGACAGATTCCCTATACTACACCGCACAGGAGAGCTGAAAGATCCTGTATACTACACCACAAAGGAGAGCTAACAATCCTCTATACTACACCACACAGGATAGCCGAGAGATCCTCTTTACTACACCACACAGGAAAGCTAACATCCTCTATACTACACCACACTCGAGAGCCGACAGATCCTCTATAGTTGTTCTGTCTTCGTACACGTTCACAGAGTGTGCAGTCTGACATTCAGCCTAAATCATTCCTATCTTCCAAATAAGAGGACTGTTCTTTGTAGTCTAACTTGTTTATTGGTAAAACAGGATTGTTGATTGGTAAGACTACAAGAATACAAATAGCATGTATAAGTATAAAGTATAGATAGCATGTACTATAACATTTGCATTAATACTGAAGCACATGGTAAAATGGCTGCCTGTACATAAGATTACATGTCTAGCTAACAGTAGTAACGACTCACTGAGTAAAAATTACAACTAGCTGATCAGCTCTGCATAAGATAATGTCCCTGAAACAAAGGTAGATCTCTCACCAGATATGATTTTACAAGGATGGTAGAGTTTGAGAAGGATACATGTATAGGACAGCACTGAACTGTGTGCTAGAGACTGGAGACTTCTCTTTCCCAGAATGCTTAGCACTCCCACAATGCAGTGCACCACCCTACAGAATAAACTAGAGTCATTTTCTAACCCTGCTGGGCAGAACACTTCCCGTTCGGCGTCAACAGACGCCACCACTAGGTCCCTCAGATTAAAACAACAAAACAATCTCCGCTACTGAGCTGATGTATAGCTTACACTCGCCAAGCTTCCAAACTTTGACCTCGGCCTTGCGTACTTTCCCATCCTTGTTTGGGAATGTGTTGGTGTTAAGCCCAGTGGCCACTGATTCTTGTGCGACTCGCTGTTTTTCCTGAGCATGACATTCCCAGGTCTGATGTTCAGCTTTTTAGTTTGCCACTGCCTTCTTGATTGTAAGGTAGAGATGTACTGCTTCCTCTATCTATCCCAGAATGCATTAGAAAGACTTCGCACCTGCTTACATTGTCGTCTTTGTCATTAAATTCTCCAAGAGGTGCTGGTCTTCTGTTTGAGTAACATGGCAGGGGTGAGGATAGTCAAATCTTCGGGGTCACTGGAAAGGGTCAATGGTCTTGCATTTATGATGGCTGAGACTTCCGCCAAGAATGTGGTCAAACTTTCATATGTGAGTCACCCTATTACTCCCTATTTGCAAGAAGAATTAATCCAATATTTTCCTTGCTATCCTATCATCCTTTCCCAGAATCCACCCATGTGAGAAGAATGCGGTGGATTAAAGGTCCAGGTGCATCCTTGCTCGTTTAAGTATCTTTCCACGTGCGTAGTATCCAAGTTGGAAGGACTCTGAAGTTCTTTCACTGCCCCAACAAAAGTCGTGCCTCTGTTCGAACGAATATGCTTCACAGGCCCTCTATGGCAATAAACCGTCGATGTGCGTTTATGAAACTTGAAGTGTCCATGGAGTCGATCACTTCTATATGGACAGCTCTGCTGGACATTCAAGTAAACATGACCGCCCAGTTCTTTGCGCTAGCATGAATACCTCTAGTGTGCCGTGTAGCCCCTGACCAAGGACCGAATACAACCAGACCAACGTTGTTGAAAGGAGGATCTGTACTAAGTCTCTCAATTGGGAAGCTGGCCATCTTTGGGTTCTGGAACATGCCACGAAGTTTGCGACAGGTCACGCAGTTGAAGATGAGCTTGCTCACACACCTCTTTGCTCCAACTATTCATATTCCGGCGGCTCGTAGATTCCCTTCGGTAAACAATCGGCCCTGATGTTTCACTTGAACGTGGTGATGTTGCACGAGCAGGGTCGTAACGTGATGATGTCCGGGAATTATTACAGGATGTTTCTCCACGAATTCCACCTTGGCCTCTTGAAGACGGCCTCCTATTCTTAGTAACCCATTTTGGTCAATGATGGGATCAAGCTTCTTCAAAGCGCTATCCTTGGAGACTGCTTGACCTTTGCTGAGGCAGCCTATTTCCTTAGCATAACATTCACATTGTATAGTACGAATTATTATGTTTTTGGACTTTTCCAGATTAGCAGCGGTAAAGGCGTGTTTGCAGTGATGCAACCTTTGCAGGGCTTCTCGCTCACAGGTAATGTCGACTTGTAAGACTGAGCTATATGAACTAGACAGGCTATAGCACTAACGAGCGACATCCAGGTGGAGAACCTGTTGAAACGATGTGATTTGAGCTGGTGGTCCGAATTCATTGTACAAAGAACAGACACTTCAGGCCCGAAATCTTCATCGGCATCTGGGTCTACTAATTCAAACGTGTCGGATCCGATACTGCAAGACGTCGAACGGTACAGGAATCCAGGACCCATAAACCATGTCGTTTCCTTAAGGTGGCTTGGTGTGACGGATCTAGTCACATGGTCTGCAGGATTATGCTGTATAGGCACATAGTGCCACTGTTTAGGACAAGTGGATCTCCTGTTCCTTAGCACCCAATTGGTGACATAGACGTAAAAGCGTCTGGTTTCATTTCAAATATATCCTAGGGCTACCTTGCTGTCCGTGTAAAACTCGACTTCCTCGATTTCCATGTTCATTCCTGTTGTTATAAGTTCAGCCAACTCCACTTCCAGCACAGCAGCGCAGAGCTCCAGTCTGCGTATCGTGTGCTTGCGGAGTGGCGCCAGTTTGGTCCGGCTTATGACAAACCCTATATGGCATCGTTCTTTGACATCTATGGTCTTTAGGTATACTATGGCTGCAATCGCCTTGACTGAAGCATCACAGAAGACATACTGTATAGTCTCTGCATCTTGACTTCAGTTGATGGCACGGAAGCATATGGTCGTGCCACATGAAGGTTGGACAAAGCTTCGAGAGACTTCCTCCAACCTGTCCACAGGTATTTTATCTCCACGGGAAGCGGGTCATCCCAATCAGACGTCTCTGTGGTGAAGTCTCTTAACAACTTTTTACCTTGGATGGTGACAGGCATTGCGAATCCCAGAGGATCATATAAGCTGTTTATGGTGGACAGGACTCCTCTGGGTGTGAAGGACTTATCTTCCTTGCAGATTTGGAAGGTGAATGTGTCTGCCTTTAAATCCCAGAGCAAACCGAGGCTCCATTGCATGGGAAGGGAGTCGTGCTAAGATCCAAGTTCTTTAGATCACTTGAATGGTCTTGGGGTGAGAAGGCCTCCATTAACTCACGGCTGTTGGAGGCAATTTTGTGCAACCTCAAATCAGATAAAGAGAGCATCTCTTGAGCCCGTTTCAGTATACTGATTGCGGTCTCGTTCGTGGATGTGGATTTCAAACAGTCGTCCACATAGAAATCTTTTTCCACAAAGGATCTGACATCTGACCCATACTTTGCTTCAGCCTCTCGGGCTGAATGTCTGAGTCCGTAGATAGCGACTGCAGGGGAAGGACTGTTTCTGAAGATGTGCACTCTCATTCGGTACTCTACAATAGCAACATAGAAACATAGAATGTGTCGGCAGATAAGAACCATTTGGCCCATCTAGTCTGCCCAATATGCTGAATACTATGGATAGCCCCTGGCCCTATCTTATATGAGGGATGGCCTTATGCCTATCCCATGCATGCTTAAACTCCTTCACTGTATTTGCAGCTACCACTTCTGCAGGAAGGCTATTCCATGCGTCCACTACTCTCTCAGTAAAGAAATACTTCCTGATATTACTTTTAAACCTTTGCCCCTCTAACTTAAAACTATGTCCTCTTGTAGCAGTTTTTATTCTTTTAAATATTCTCTCCTCTTTTACCGTGATGATTCCCTTTATGTATTTAAAAGTTTCTATCATATCCCCTCTGTCTCTTTTTACTTCCAAGCTATACATGTTAAGGTCCTTTAACCTTTCCTGGTAAGTTTTGTCCTGCAATCCATGTACTAGTTTAGTAGCTCTTCTCTGAATATCCTTCTGCAGATATGGTCTCCAGTACTGCACACAATACTCCCAATGAGGTCTCCCTAGTGCTCTGTAGAGCGGCACCAGCACCTCCCTCTTTCTACTGTTAATGCCTCTCCCTATACACCCAAGCATTCTGCTGGCATTACCTGCTGCTCTATGACATTGTCTGCCCACCTTTAGGTCGTCTGATATAATGACCCTAAATCCCTTTCCTCAGATACTGAGGTTAGTACTGTATCACTGATTTTATATTCTGCTCTTGGGTTTTTACGCCCCAGGTGCATTATCTTGCAGATCCTCTATACTACACCACACAGTAGACCTGACAGATCCTCTACACTACACCACACAGGAGAGCCGACAGATCCTCTATACTACACCACACAGGAGAGCTGACAGATCCTCTATACTACACCACACAGGAGAGCTGACAGATCCTCTATACTACACCACACAGGAGAGCTGACAGATCCTCTATACTACACCACACAGGAGAGCTGACAGATCCTCTATACTACACCACACAGGAGAGCTGACAGATCCTCTATACTACACCGCACAGGAGAGCTGACAGATCCTCTATACTACACCACACAGGAGAACTGACAGATCCTCTATACTACACCACACAGGAGAGCTGACAGATCCTCTATACTACACCACACAGGAGAGCTGACAGATCCCCTATGCTACACCACACAGGAGAGCGGACAGATCCTCTATACTGCACCACAAAGGAGAGCCGACAGATCCTCTATACTACACCACACAGGAGAGCTGATAGATCCTCTATACTACACCACACAGGAGAGCTGACAGATCCTCTATACTACACCACACAGTAGAGCTGACAGATCCCCTATACTATACCACACAGGAGAGCTGACAAATCCTCTATACTACACCACACAAGAGAGCCGACAGATCCTCTATACTACACCACACAGGAGAGCTTACAGATCCTCTATACTACACCACACAGAAGAGCTGACAGATCCTCTACACTGCTCCACACAGGAGAGCTGACAGATCCTCTATACTACACCACACAGGAAAGCCGACAGATCCTCTATATTACACCACACAGGAGAGCTGACAGATCCTCTATACTGCACCACACAGGAGAGCTGACAGATCCTTTATACTATACCACACAGGAGAGCTGACAGATCCTCTATACTGCACCACAAAGGAGAGATGACAGATCCTCTATACTACACCACACAGGAAAGCCGACAGATCCTCTATATTACACCACACAGGAGAGCTGACAGATCCTCTATACTACACCACACAGGAGAGCTTACAGATCCTCTATACTACACCACACAGGAGAGCCGACAGATCCTCTATACTACACCACACGAGAGCTGACAGATCTCTATACTACACCGCACAGGAGAGCTGACAGATCCTCTATACTACACCACACAGGAGCTGACAGATCCTATACTACACCACAAGGAGAGCTGACAGGTCCTCTATACTACACCACACAGGAGAGCTGACAGATCCTCTATGCTACACCACACAGGAGAGCTGACAGATCCTCTATACTACACCACACAGGAGCGCTGAGAGTCCTATATACCACACAGGAGAGCGGACAGATCCTCTATACTACATCACACAGGAACGCTGAGAGATCCTATATACTACACCACACAGGAGAGCTGACAGATCCTCTATACTACACCACACAGGAGAGCTGACAGATCCTCTATACTACACCACACAGGAGAGCCGACAGATCTTCTATACTACACCACACAGGAGAGCGGACAGATCCTCTATACTACATCACACAGGAACGCTGAGAGATCCTATATACTACACCACACAGGAGAGCGGACAGATCCTCTATACTACACCACACAGGAGAGCTGACAGATCCTCTATACTACACCACACAGGAGAGCCGACAGATCTTCTATACTACACCGCACAGGAGAGCCGACAGATCCTCTATACTATACCAAACAGGAGAGCTGACAGATCCTCTATACTACACCACACAGGAGAGCTGATAGATCCTCTATACTACACCCTACAGGAGATCCGACAGATCCTCTATACTACACCACACAGGAGAGCCGACAGATCTTCTATACTACACCACACAGGAGAGCCGACAGATCCTCTATACTACACCACACAGGAGAGCTGACAGATCCTCTATATTACACCACACAGGAGAGCCGACAGATCTTCTATACTACGCCACAGAGGAGAGCTGACAGATCCTCTATACTACACCACACAGGAGAGCTGACAGATCCTCTATACTACACCACACAGGAGAGCTGACAGATCCTCTATACTACACCACACAGGAGAGCTGACAGATCTTCTATACTACGCCACAGAGGAGAGCTGACAGATCCTCTATACTACACCACACAGCAGAGCTGACAGATCCTCTATACTACACCACACAGGAGAGCTGACAAATCCTCTATACTACACCACACAAGAGAGCTGACAGATCCTCTATACTACACCACACAGGAGAGCTGACAGATCCTCTATACTACACCGCACAGGAGAGCTATCAGATCCTTTTTACGACAGCACACAGGAGAGCTGACAGATCCTCTATACTACACCGCACAGGAGAGCTGACAGATCCTCTATACTACACCACACAGGAGAGCTGACAGATCCTCTATGCTACACCACACAGGAGGGCTGACAGATCCTCTATACTACACCGCACAGGAGAGCTGACAGATCCTCTATACTACACCACACAGGAGAGCCGACAGATCCTCTATGCTACACCACACAGGAGAACTGACATATCCTCTATACTCCTATACTCCTTTGGAGGAGGCGACCACAGGTCTGACACCCTATCTACAGGTTACACTAATTAATTATTTGGATTGTCTTAGTGCCAATTGTTAAGTTTTTGACTATCTCCTTTTTTTGTTTTGGTGGATCTTTCTATATTTAGGCATTTTTTTGACTCCTATTTTTCTTACTGTGTGCCTTGTAGTGTTAGCCTGCCGGTCCTCTCCCCTCCTTTTTCTCCATCTCCATTGTGTTGTAATCTCTGCTGCTGTATTTTATGGTACAGTTTTTTTAACTAATTCCTATTTGGATCTAATAAAGATATTTCTTTGTCTACTATTGGGTTATGTGTGTTTTAATTTTTTGGTGGTTTCTGTTGGCATGTTTTTCGCCTAACCCTTTCTATCTTATCAAGGATGGATACCCGGTATTGATATGTTGGTGTGTCACACAGGAGAGCTGACATATCCTATATACTACACCACACAGGAGAGCTGACAGATCCTCTATAATACACCACACAGGAGAGCTGACAGATCCTCTATACTACACCACACAGGAGAGCTGACAGATCCTCTATACTACACCACACAGGAGAGCTGACAGATCCTCTATACTACACCACACAGGAGAGCTGACAGATCCTCTATACTACACCACACAGGAGAGCTGACAGATCCTCTATACTACACCACACAGGAGAGCCGACAGATCCTCTGTGCTACACCACACAGGAGAGCTGACAGATCCTCTATACTACACCACACAGGAGAGCTGACAGATCCTCTATACTACACCACACAGGAGAGCTGACAGATCCCCTATACTACACCACACAGGAGAGCCGACAGATCCTCTATATTACACCACACAGGAGAGCCGACAGATCCCCTATACTACACCACACAGGAGAGCCGACAGATCCTCTATATTACACCACACAGGAGAGCCGACAGATCCTCTATGCTACACCACACAGGAGAGCTGACAGATCCTGTATACTACACCAGACAGGAGAGCCAACAGATCCTCTATACTACATCACACAGGAGAGCTGAAAGATCCTCTATACTACACTACACAGGAGAGCCGTCAGATCCTCTATACTACACTACCCAGGAGAGCCGACAGATCCTCTATATTACACCACACAGGAGAGCTGACAGATCCTCTATACTACACCACTCAGGAGAGCTGACAGATCCTCTGTGCTACACCACACAGGAGAGCTGACAGATTCTCTATACTACACCACACAGGAGAGCTGACAGATCCTCTATACTACACCACACAGGAGAGCTGACAGATCCTCTATATTACACCACACAGGAGAGCCGACAGATCCTCTATATTACACCACACAGGAGAGCCGACAGATCCTCTATGCTACACCACACAGGAGAGCTGACAGATCCTCTATACTACACCACACAGGAGAGCTGACATATCCCCTATACAACACCACACAGGAGAGCCGACAGATCCTCTATATTACACCACACAGGAGAGCCGACAGATGCTCTATGCTACACCACTCAGGAGAGCTGACAGATCCTCTATACTACACCATACAGGAGAGCTGACATCCTCTATACTACACCACACAGGAGATCTGACAGATCCTCTATACTACACCACACAGGAGAGCTGACAGATCCTCTATACTACACCACACAGGAGAGCTGACAGATCCTCTATACTACACCACACAGGAGAGCTGACAGATCCTCTATACTACACCACACAGGAGAGCTGACAGATCCTCTATACTACACCACACAGGAGAGCTGACAGATCCTCTATACTACACCACACAGGAGAGCTGACAGATCCTCTATACTACACCACACAGGAGAGCTGACAGATCCTCTATACTACACCACACAGGAGAGCTGACAGATCCTCTATACTACACCACACAGGAGAGCTGACAGATCCTCTATGCTACACCACACAGGAGAGCTGACAGATCCTCTATACTACACCACACAGGAGAGCTGACAGATCCTCTATACTACACCACACAGGAGAGCTGACAGATCCTCTATACTACACCACACAGGAGAGCCGACAGATCCTCTATACTACACTACCCAGGAGAGCTGACAGATCCTATGTACTACACCACACAGGAGAGCTGACAGATCCTCTTTACTACAGCACACAGGAGAGCTGACAGATTCTATATACTACACCGCACAGGAGAGCTGACAGATCCCCTATACTACACCACACAGGAGAGCCGAAAGATCCTCTATGTTACACCACACAGGAGAGCTGACAGATCCTCTATACTACACCACACAGGAGAGCTGACAGATCCTCTATACTACACCACACAGGAGAGCTGACAGATCCCCTATACTACACCACACAGGAGAGCCGAAAGATCCTCTATGCTACACCACACAGGAGAGCTGACAGATCCTCTATACTACACCACACAGGAGAGCCGACAGATCCCCTGTACTACAGCACACAGGAGAGCTGACAGATCCTCTATACTACACCACACAGGAGAGCTGACAGATCCCCTATACTACATCACACAGGAGAGCCGACAGATTCTCTATATTACACCACACAGGAGAGCCGACAGATCCTCTATGCTACACCACACAGGAGAGCTGACAGATTCTCTATACTACACCACACAGGAGAGCCGACAGATCCTCTATACTACACCACACAGGAGATCTGACAGATCCTCTACACTACACCACACAGGAGAGCCGACAGATTCTCTATACTACACTACCCAGGAGAGCTGACAGATCCTATGTACTACACCACACAGGAGAGCTAACAGATCCTTTTTACTACAGCACACAGGAGAGCTGACAGATTCCCTATACTACACCGCACAGGAGAGCTGAAAGATCCTGTATACTACACCACAAAGGAGAGCTGACAGATCCTGTATACTATACCACAAAGGAGAGCTGAAAGATCCTGTATACTATACCACACAGGAGAGCTAACATCCTCTATACTACACCACACAGGAGAGCTGACAGATCCTCTATACTACACCACACAGGAGAGCTGACAGATCCTGTATACTACACCACAAAGGAGAGCTAACATTCTCTATACTACACCACACAGGAGAAATGACAGATCCTCTATACTACACCACACAGGAGAGCTGACAGATACTCTATAGTACACCACACAGGATTGCCGAGAGATCCTCTTTCCTACACCACACAGGAAAGCTAACATCCTCTATACTACACCACACTCGAGAGCCGACAGATCCTCTATAGTTGTTCTGTCTTCGTACACGTTCACAGAGTGTGCAGTTTGACATTCAGCCTAAATCATTCTTATCTTCCAAATAAGAGTACTGTTCTTTGTAGTCTAACTTGTTTATTGGTAAAACAGGATTGTTGATTGGTAAAACTACAAGAATACAAATAGCATGTATAAGTACAAAGTATAGATGGCATGTACTATAACATTTGCATTAATACTGAAGCACATGGTAAAATGGCTGCCTGTACATAAGATTACATGTCTAGCTAACAGTAGTAACGACTCACTGAGTAAAAATTACAACTAGCTGATCAGCTCTGCGTAAGATAATGTCCCTGAAACAAAGGTAGATCTCTCACCAGATATGATTTTACAAGGATGGTAGAGTTTGAGAAGGAGACATGTATAGGACAGCACTGAACTGTGTGCTAGAGACTGGAGACTTCTCTTTCCCAGAATGCTTAGCACTCCCACAATGCAGTGCACCACCCTACAGAATAAACTAGAGTCATTTTCTAACCCTGCTGGGTAGAACACTTCCCGTTCGGCGTCAACAGACGCCACCACTAGGTCCCTCAGATTAAAACAACAAAACAATCTCCGCTACTGAGCTGAGGTATAGCTTACACTCGCCAAGCTTCCAAACTTTGACCTCAGCATTGCGTACTTTCCCATCCTTGTTTGGGAATGTGTTGGTGATAAGGCCCAGTGGCCACTGATTCTTGTGGGACTCGCTGTTTTTCCTGAGCATGACATTCCCAGGTCTGATGTTCAGCTTTTTAGTTTGCCACAGCCACTGCCTTCTTGATTGTAAGGTAGAGATGTACTGCTTCCTCTACCTATCCCAGAAGGCATTAGAAAGACTTTGCACCTGCTTACATTGTCGTCTTTGTCATTAAATTCTCCAAGAGGTGCTGGTCTTCTGTGTGAGTAACATGGCAGGGGTGAGGATAGTCAAATCTTCGGGGTCACTGGAAAGGGTCAGTGGTCTTGCATTCATGATGGCTGAGACTTCCGCCAAGAATGTGGTCAAACTTTCATATGTAAGTCACGTACTCCCTATTTGCAAGAAGAATTAATCCAAGATTTCCCTTGCTATCCTATCATCCTTTCCCAGAATCCACCCATGTGAGAAGAATGCGGTGGATTTAAGGTCCAGGTGCATCCTTGCTCGTTTAAGTATCTTTCCACGTGCGTAGTATCCAAGTTGGAAGGAATCTGAAGTTCTTTCACTGCCCCAACAAAAGTCGTGCCTCTGTTTGAACGAATATGCTTCACAGGCCCTCTATGGCAATAAACCGTCGAAGTGCGTTTATGAAACTTGAAGTGTCCATGGAGTCGATCACTTCTATATGGACAGCTCTGCTGGACATTCAAGTAAACATGACCGCCCAGCTCTTTGCGCTAGCATGAATACCTCTAATGTGCCGTGTAGCCACTGACCAAGGACCGAATACAACCAGACCAACGTTGTTGAAAGGAGGATCTGTACTAAGTCTCTCAATTGGGAAGCTGGCCATATTTGGGTTCTGGAACATGCCACGAAGTTTGCGACAGGTCACGCAGTTGAAGATGAGCTTGCTCACACACCTCTTTGCTCCAACTATTCATATTCCGTCGGCTCGTTGATTCCCTTCGGCAAACAATCGGCCCTGATGTTTCACTTGAACGTGGTGATGTTGCACGAGCAGGGTCGTAACGTGATGATGTCCGGGAATTATTACAGGATGTTTCTCCACGAATTCCACCTTGGCCTCTTGAAGACGGCCTCCTATTCTTAGTAACCCATTTTGGTCAATGATGGGATCAAGCTTCTTCAAAGCGCTATCCTTGGAGACTGCTTGACCTTTGCTGAGGCAGCCTATTTCCTTAGCATAACATTCACATTGTATAGTACGAATTATTATGTTTTTGGACTTTTCCAGATTAGCAGCGGTAAAGGCGTGTTTGCAGTGATGCAACCTTTGCAGGACTTCTCGCTCACAGGTAATGTCGACTTGTAAGACTGAGCTATATGAACTAGACAGGCTATAGCACGAACGAGCGACATCCAGGTGGAGAACCTGTTGAAACGATGTGACTTGAGTTGGTGGGCCGAATTCATTGTACAAAGAACAGACACTTCAGGCCCGAACTCTTCATCGGCATCTGGGTCTACTAATTTAAACGTGTCGGATCCGATACTGCAAGACGTCGAACGGTACTGGAATCCAGGACCCATAAACCATGTAGTTTCCCTAAGGTGGCTTGGTGTGACGGATCTAGTCACATGGTCTGCAGGATTATGCTGTATAGGCACATAGTGCCACTGTTTAGGACAAGTGGATCTCCTGTTCCTTTGCACCCAATTGGTGACATAGACGTAAAAGCGTCTGGTTTCATTTCAAATATATCCTAGGGCTACCTTGCTGTCTGTGTAAAACTCGACTTCCTCGATTTCCATGTTCATTCCTGTTGTTATAAGTTCAGCCAACTCCACTTCCAGCACAGCAGCGCAGAGCTCCAGTCTGCGTATCGTGTGCTTGCGGAGTGGCGCCAGTTTGGTCCGGCTTATGACAAACCCTATATGGCATCGTTCTTTGACATCTATGGTCTTTAGGTATACTATGGCTGCAATCGCCTTGACTGAAGCATTACAGAAGACATACTGTATAGTCTCTGCATCTTGACTTCAGTTGATGGCACGGAAGCATATGGTCGTGCCACATGAAGGTTGGACAAAGCTTCGAGAGACTTCCTCCAACCTGTCCACAGGTATTTTATCTCCACGGGAAGCGGGTCATCCCAATCAGACGTCTCTGTGGTGAAGTCTCTTAACAACTTTTTACCTTGGATGGTGACCGGCATTGCGAATCCCAGAGGATCATATAAGCTGTTTATGGTGGACAGGACTCCTCTGGGTGTGAAGGACTTATCTTCCTTGCAGATTTGGAAGGTGAATGTGTCTGCCTTTAAATCCCAGAGCAAACCGAGGCTCCATTGCATGGGAAGGGAGTCGTGCTAAGATCCAAGTTCTTTAGATCACTTGAATGGTCTTGGGGTGAGAAGGCCTCCATTAACTCACGGCTGTTGGAGGCAATTTTGTGCAACCCAAATCAGATAAAGAGAGCATCTCTTGAGCCCGTTTCAGTATACTGATTGCGGTCTCGTTCGTGGAGGTGGATTTCAAACAGTCGTCCACAGAGAAATCTTTTTTCACAAAGGATCTGACATCTGACCCATACTTTGCTTCAGCCTCTCGGGCTGAATGTCTGAGATCGTAGATAGCGACTGCAGGGGAAGGACTGTTTCTGAAGATGTGCACTCTCATTCGGTACTCTACAATAGCAACATAGAAACATAGAATGTGTCGGCAGATAAGAACCATTTGGCCCATCTAGTCTGCCCAATATGCTGAATACTATGGATAGCCCCTGGCCCTATCTTATATGAGGGATGGCCTTATGCCTATCCCATGCATGCTTAAACTCCTTCACTGTATTTGCAGCTACCACTTCTGCAGGAAGGCTATTCCATGCGTCCACTACTCTCTCAGTAAAGAAATACTTCCTGATATTACTTTTAAACCTTTGCCCCTCTAACTTAAAACGATGTCCTCTTGTAGCAGTTTTTATTCTTTTAAATATTCTCTCCTCTTTTACCGTGATGATTCCCTTTATGTATTTAAAAGTTTCTATCATATCCCTTCTGTCTCTTCTTACTTCCAAGCTATACATGTTAAGGTCCTTTAACCTTTCCTGGTAAGTTTTGTCCTGCAATCCATGTACTAGCTTAGTAGCTCTTCTCTGAATATCCTTCTGCAGATATGGTCTCCAGTACTGCACACAATACTCCCAATGAGGTCTCCCTAGTGCTCTGTAGAGCGGCACCAGCACCTCCCTCTTTCTACTGGTAATGCCTCTCCCTATACACCCAAGCATTCTGCTGGCATTACCTGCTGCTCTATGACATTGTCTGCCCACCTTTAGGTCGTCTGATATAATGACCCTAAATCCCTTTCCTCAGATACTGAGGTTAGTACTGTATCACTGATTTTATATTCTGCTCTTGGGTTTTTACGCCCCAGGTGCATTATTTTGCAGATCCTCTATACTACACCACACAGTAGACCTGACAGATCCTCTATACTACACCACACAGGAGAGCCGACAGATCCTCTATACTACACCACACAGGAGAGCCGACAGATCCTCTATACCACACCACATGGGAGAGCTGACAGATCCTCTATACTACACCACACAGAAGAGCTGACATATCCTATATACTACACCACACAGGAGAGCCGACAGATCATGTATACTACACCGCACAGGAGAGCCGACAGATCCTCTATACTATACCAAACAGGAGAGCTGACAGATCCTCTATACTACACCAAACAGGAGAGCTGACAGATCCTCTATACTACGCCCTACAGGGGATCCGACAGATCCTCTATACTACACCACACAGGAGAGCCGACAGATCTTCTATACTACACTGCACAGGAGAGCCGACAGATCCTCTATACTACACCACACAGGAGAGCTGACAGATCCTCTATACTACACCACACAGGAGAGCTGACAGATCCTATGTACTACACCACACAGGAGAGCTGACAGATCCTCTATACTACACCACACAGGAGAGCTGACAGATCTTCTATACTACACCACAGAGGAGAGCTGACAGATCCTCTATACTACACCACACAGGAGAGCTGACAGATCCTCTATACTACACCACACAGGAGAGCCGACAGATCCTCTATACTACACTACCCAGGAGAGCTGACAGATCCTCTATACTACACCACACAGGAGAGCTGACAGATCCTATGTACTACACCACACAGGAGAGCCGAAAGATCCTCTATACTGCACCACACAGGAGAGCTGACAGATCCTCTTTACTACACCACACAGGAGAGCTGACAGATCCTCTATACTACACCACACAGGAGAGCTGACAAATCCTCTATACTACACCACACAAGAGAGCCGACAGATCCTCTATACTACACCACACAGGAGAGCTGACAGATCCTCTATACTACACCGCACAGTAGAGCTGACAGATCCTCTATACTACACCACACAGGAGAGCTGACAAATCCTCTATACTACACCACACAAGAGAGCCGACAGATCCTCTATACTACACCACACAGGAGAGCTGACAGATCCTCTATACTACACCGCACAGGAGAGCTGACAGATCCTCTATACTACACCACACAGGAGAGCTGACAGATCCTCTATACTACACCACACAGGAGAGCTGACAGATCCTCTATACTACACCACACAGGAGAACTGACAGATCCTCTATACTACACCACACAGGAGAGCTAACAGATCCTCTATACTACACCACACAGGAGAGCTGACAGATCCTCTATACTACACCACACAGGAGAGCCGACAGATCCTCTATACTACACCACACAGGAGAGCTGACAGATCCTCTATACTACACCACACAGGAGAGCCGACAGATCCTCTATACTACACCACAAAGGAGAGCTGACAGATCCTCTATACCACACCACATGGGAGAGCTGACAGATCCTCTATACTACACCACACAGAAGAGCTGACATATCCTATATACTACACCACACAGGAGAGCCGACAGATCATGTATACTACACCGCACAGGAGAGCCGACAGATCCTCTATACTATACCAAACAGGAGAGCTGACAGATCCTCTATACTACACCAAACAGGAGAGCTGACAGATCCTCTATACTACGCCCTACAGGGGATCCGACAGATCCTCTATACTACACCACACAGGAGAGCCGACAGATCTTCTATACTACACTGCACAGGAGAGCCGACAGATCCTCTATACTACATCACACAGGAGAGCTGACAGATCCTCTATACTACACCACACAGGAGAGCTGACAGATCCTATGTACTACACCACACAGGAGAGCTGACAGATCCTCTATACTACACCACACAGGAGAGCTGACAGATCTTCTATACTACACCACAGAGGAGAGCTGACAGATCCTCTATACTACACCACACAGGAGAGCTGACAGATCCTCTATACTACACCACACAGGAGAGCCGACAGATCCTCTATACTACACTACCCAGGAGAGCTGACAGATCCTCTATACTACACCACACAGGAGAGCTGACAGATCCTATGTACTACACCACACAGGAGAGCCGAAAGATCCTCTATACTGCACCACACAGGAGAGCTGACAGATCCTCTTTACTACACCACACAGGAGAGCTGACAGATCCTCTATACTACACCACACAGGAGAGCTGACAAATCCTCTATACTACACCACACAAGAGAGCCGACAGATCCTCTATACTACACCACACAGGAGAGCTGACAGATCCTCTATACTACACCGCACAGTAGAGCTGACAGATCCTCTATACTACACCACACAGGAGAGCTGACAAATCCTCTATACTACACCACACAAGAGAGCCGACAGATCCTCTATACTACACCACACAGGAGAGCTGACAGATCCTCTATACTACACCGCACAGGAGAGCTGACAGATCCTCTATACTACACCACACAGGAGAGCTGACAGATCCTCTATACTACACCACACAGGAGAGCTGACAGATCCTCTATACTACACCACACAGGAGAACTGACAGATCCTCTATACTACACCACACAGGAGAGCTGACAGATCCTCTATACTACACCACACAAGAGAGCTGACAGATCCTCTATACTCCTATACTCCTTTGGAGGAGGCGACCGCAGGTCTGACACCCTATCTACAGGTTACACTAATTAATTATTTGGATTGTCTTAGTGCCAATTGTTACGTTTTTGACTATCTCCTTTTTTTGTTTTGGTGGATCTTTCTAAATTTAGGCATTTTTTTTACTCCTATTTTTCTTACTGTGTGCCTTGTAGTGTTAACCCGCCGGTCCTCTCCCCTCTTTTTTCTCCATCTCCATTGTGTTGTAATCTCTGCTGCTGTATTTTATGGTACAGTTTTTTAACTAATTCCTATTTGGATCTAATAAAGATATTTCTTTGTCTAATATTGGGTTATGTGTGTTTCAATTTTTTGGTGGTTTCTGTTGGCATGTTTTTCGCCTAACCCTTTCTATCTTATCAAGGATGGATACCCGGTATTGATATGTTGGTGTGTCACACAGGAGAGCTGACATATCCTATATACTACACCACACAGGAGAGCTGACAGATCCTCTATACTACACCACACAGTATAGCCGACAGATCCTCTATACTACACCACACAGGAGAGCTGACAGATCCTCTATACTACACCACACAGGAGAGCTGACAGATCCTCTATATTACACCACACAGGAGAGCTGACAGATCCTCTATACTACACCACACAGGAGAGCTGACAGATCCTCTATACTACCCACACAGGAGAGCTGACAGATCCTCTATATTACACCACACAGGAGAGCTGACAGATCCTCTATACTACACCACATAGGAGAGCCGACAGATCCTCTATACTACACCACACAGGAGAGCTGACAGATCCTCTATACTACACCACACAGGAGAGCTGAAAGATCCTATATACTACACCACACAGGAGAGCCGACAGATCCTCTATACTACACCACACAGGAGAGCTGACAGATCCTCTATACTACACTACCCAGGAGAGCCGACAGATCCTTTATACTACACCACACAGGAGAGCTAACAGATCCTCTATACTACACCACACAGGAGAGCCTACAGATCCTCTATACTACACCACACAGGAGAGCTGACAGATCCTCTATACTACACCACACAGGAGACCTGTCAGATCCTCTATACTACACCACACAGGGGAGCCGACAGATCCTCTATACTACACCACACAGGAGAGATGACAGATCCTCTATACTACACCACACAGGAGAGCTGACAGATCCTCTATACTACAACACACAGGAGAGCCGACAGATCCTCTGTACTACACCACACAGGAGAGCCGACAGATCCTCTATACTACACCACACAGGAGAGCTGACAGATCCTCTACATGCTCCACACAGGAGAGCTGACAGATCCTCAATACTATACCACACAGGAGAGCTGACAGATCCTCTATACTACACCACACAGGAGAGCTGACAGATCCTCTACACTGCTCTACTCAGGAGAGCTGACAGATCCTCTATACTACACCACACAGGAGAGCCGACAGATCCTCTATACTACATCACACCACACAAGAGAGCTGACAGATCCTCTATACTACACCACACAGGAGACCTGACAGATCCTCTATACTACACCACACAGGAGAGCTGACAGATCCTCTATAATACACCACACAGGAGAGCAGACAGATCCTCTATACTACACCACACAGGAGCTGACAGATCCTCTATACTACACCACACAGGAGAGCTGACAGATCCTCTATACTAAACCGCACAGGGGAGCTGACAGATCCTCTATACTACACTACACAGGAGAGCCGACAGATCCTCTTTATTACACCACACAGGAGAGCCGACAGATCCTCTATACTGCACCACACAGGAGAGCTGACAGATCCTCTATACTACACCACACAGGAGAGCTGACAGATCCTCTATACTACTCCACACAGGAGAGCTGACAGATCCTCTATACTACACCACACAGGAGAGCCGACAGATCCTCCATAATGCACCACACAGGAGAGCTGACAGATCCTCTATACTACACCACACAGGAGAGCTGACAGATCCTCTATACTACACCACACAGGAGAGCCGACAGATTCTCTATACTACACCGCACAGGAGAGCCGACAGATCCTCTATACTACACCGTACAGGAGAGCTGACAGATCCTCTATACTACACCACACAAGAGAGCTGACAGATCCTCTATACTACACCACACAGGAGAGCCGACAGATCCTCTATACTACACGACACAGGAGAGCTGACAGATACTCTATACTACACCACACAGGAGAGCCGACAGATCGTATATACTACACCACACCACTCAGGAGAGCTGACAGATCCCCTATACTACACCACACAGTATAGCCGACAGATCCTCTATACTAAACCGCACAGGGGAGCTGACAGATCCTCTATACTATACCACACAGGAGAGCTGACATATCCTCTATACTACACCACACAGGAGAGCTGACAGATCCTCTATACTACACCACACAGGAGAGCCGACAGATCCTCTATACTACACCACACAGGACAGCTGACAGATCCTCTATACTACACTACCCAGGAGAGCTGACAGATCCTCTATACTACACCACACAAGATAGCTGACAGATCCTCTATACTACACCACACAGGAGAGCCGACAGATCGTATATACTACACCACACCACTCAGGAGAGCTGACAGATCCCCTATACTACACCACACAGTATAGCCGACAGATCCTCTATACTAAACCGCACAGGGGAGCTGACAGATCCTCTATACTACACCACACAGGAGAGCCGACAGATCCTCTTTACTACACCACACAGGAGAGCTGACAGATCCTCTATACTACACCACACTGGAGAGCTGACAGATCCTCTATACTACACCACACAGGAGAGCTGACAGATCCTCTATACTACACCACACAGGAGAGCTGACAGATCCTCTATACTACACCACACAGGAGAGCTGACAGATCCTCTATACTACACCACACAGGAGAGCTTACAGATCCTCTATACTACACCACACAGGAGAGCGGACAGATCTTCTATACTGCACCACAAAGGAGAGATGACAGGTCCTCTATACTACACCACACAGGAGAGCTGACAGATCCTCTATACTACACCACACAGGAGAGCTGACAGATCCTCTATACTACACCGCACAGCAGAGCTGACAGATCCTCTATACTACACCACACAGGAACGCTGAGAGATCCTATATACTACACCACACAGGAGAGCGGACAGATCCTCTATACTACATCACACAGGAACGCTGAGAGATCCTATATACTACACCACACAGGAGAGCGGACAGATCCTCTATACTACTCCACACAGGAGAGCTGACAGATCCTCTATACTACTCCACACAGGAGAGCTGACAGATCCTCTATACTACACCACACAGGAGAGCTGACAGATCCTCTATACTACACCACTCAGGAGAGCTGACAGATCCTCTATACTACACCACACAGAAGAGCTGACATATCCTATATACTACACCACACAGGAGAGCCGACAGATCTTCTATACTACACCGCACAGGAGAGCCGACAGATCCTCTATACTATACCAAACAGGAGAGCTGACAGATCCTCTATACTACACCACACAGGAGAGCTGACAGATCCTCTATACTACACTATCCAGGAGAGCTGACAGATCCTCTATACTACACCACACAAGATAGCTGACAGATCCTCTATACTACACCACACAGGAGAGCCGACAGATCGTATATACTACACCACACCACTCAGGAGAGCTGACAGATCCCCTATACTACACCACACAGTATAGCCGACAGATCCTCTATACTAAACCGCACAGGGGAGCTGACAGATCCTCTATACTACACCACACAGGAGAGCTGACAGATCCTCTATACTACACCACACAGGAGAGCTGACAGATCCTCTATACTACACCACACAGGAGAGCTGACAGATCCTCTATACTACACCACACAGGAGAGCTGACAGATCCTCTATACTACACCACACTGGAGAGCTGACAGATCCTCTATACTACACCACACAGGAGAGCTGACAGATCCTCTATACTACACCACACAGGAGAGCTGACAGATCCTCTATACTACACCACACAGGAGAGCTGACAGATCCTCTATACTACACCACACAGGAGAGCTGACAGATCCTCTATACTAAACCGCACAGGGGAGCTGACAGATCCTCTATACTACACCACACAGGAGAGCCGACAGATCCTCTATACTACACCGCACAGGAGAGCCGACAGATCCTCTATACTACACCACACAGGAGAGCCGACAGATCCTCTATACTACACCACACAGGAGAGCCGACAGATCCTCTATACTACACCACACAAGAGAGCCGACAGATCCTCTATACTACACTGCACAGGAGAGCCGACAGATCCTCTATACTACACCTGACAATGTGTCAGCTTCAGGCTTTAAAAGCTATAACAATGGATATTCTGTACATTTGTCTTCATATTTTAGAGCATAAAAACGTTTAATACTTTGAAATAAAAGTTATAAAGACAAGTATTTTTTCAATTTTTAGCAGAATATATTGTAACTGTAATGTAGTGAGTCTTAAGCACTTCTGGAGCTCTTAATTTTCCTTCAATATCTCCGCATTCAGTCTTTTATACTGCTCTTTGTTCTCAATCATTTCCTTTCCTTGTAGAATTCACTGACAACCTTTCATTACAGGAGATTTGAACATGCCTCCGACAACTTGGCAAGATAGGACAGCGCGATTCTTTTCAGTTACTTGCTTGCTATCTTACACAGGGTCATACTGGGGTTTCAGGGGCCCACCAGAGGAAATTATTCTCGGGGCTCCAACTCCCATATAATTAACCCCTTCTACCCTGGGCCAGTTTTTGCCCTTCTGCCCAGGTAATTTTTTGCAAATCTGACATGTGTCACTTTATGTAGTAATAACTTTGCAACGCTTTTACTTATCCAAGCCATTCTGAGATTGTTTTCTCGTGACACATTGTACTTCATGATAGTTATAAATTTGAGTCAATATATTTCACCTCTATTTATGAAAAAATCCCAAATTTACCAAAAATTTCTCTGCTTTTAAAACAGAAAGTGATACCTCATAAAATATTTATTACTTAACATTCCCCATATGTCTACTTTATGTTGGCATCATTTTGTAAATGACATTTTATTTTTTTAGGATGTTAGAAGGCTTAGAAATTTCCAAAACCTACTTTTTAAGGACTATTTCAGGACTGAAGTCACTTTGTGGGGCTTACATAGTAGAAAACCCCCATAAATGACCCCATTGTAGAAACTACACCCGTCAAGTTACTCAAAACTGATTTTACAAACTTTGTTAACCCTTCCACAAGAATTAAAGGAAACTGTTGATTAAATTTCACTTTTTTAGCAGATTTTCCATTGTTATCCATTTTTTTCTTTAACACTTCAAGGGTTAACAGCCAAACAAAACTCAGTATTTATTACCCTGATTCTGCGGTTTACAGAAACACCCCACATGTGGTCTTGAACTGATGTAAGGGCACACGGCAGGGCGCAGAAGGAAAGGAGCGCCACCTGTTCTTGGAAGGCAGATTTTGCTGGACTGGTTTTTACATGCCATTTCCTATTTGAAGCCTCCCTGATGCACCCTTACAGTAGAAACTCCCAAAAAGTGACCCCATTTTGGAAACTGGGGGATAAGGTGCCAGTTTTATTGGTACCATTTTTGAACATGTGATATTTTTATAGAGAAGATCATTGCGGACATGGCAATACCTAATATGTATTCTTTTTCTTATTTATTTAAGTTTTACACAATAATAAAATTTTTAAACCAAAAAGTGTTGATATTTTAGTGTCTCTGTAGTCTGAGAGCCATAGCTTTTTTATTTTTTCACCGATTGTCTTAAGCAGGGTCTGATTTTTTGAGTGATGAGGTTATGGTTTAATTGGTATTATTTTAGGGGGCTTATGCCTTTTTGATCGCTTGGTGTTGCAATTTTTGTGATGTAAGGTGACAAAAAATGGCCTTTTTGGCACTGTTTATATTTATTTTTTTACGGTGTTCACCTGAGGGGTTAGGTCATGTGATATTTTTATAGAGCAGGTTGTTACGGATGCGGCAATGCCTAATATGTCTACTTTTTAGTTTTTTTTACTTTAGCACAATAATAGCAGTTTTGAAGCAAAAAAAGTCATATTTTAGTGACTCCATTGTCTGAGAGTCATAGTTATTTTATTTTTTTACTAATTGTCTCAGGTAGGGTTTCATTTTTTGCGGGATGAGGTGACACTTTTACGGTCCATTCACACGTCCGTGTGTGTTTTGCGGATCCGAGGATCCGCAAAACACGGACATTGGCGATGTGCGTTCCGCAATTTGCGGACCGCACATCGCTGGCACTATATAGAAAATGCCAAGAATAGGACATGTTCTATTTTTCCCGGGAACGCGATTGCGGACCCGGAAGTGCGGATCTGCAATTGCGGACCTGGCCGGGACATCGTCTGTCCCCATTGAAATACATGGGTCCGCAATTCCGTTCCGCAAAATGCGGAACAGAATTGCGGACGTGTGAATGGACCCTTATTAGTACCATTTTGGGGGATATACGCCTTTTTGATCGCTTGGTATTACTCTTTTTGTGATGTAAGGTGACAAAAATAGATTTTTTGACAGTTTTTATTTATGTATTTTTACAGTGTTTATCGGAGGGGGTGGATCATGTGATATATTTATAGATCTGGTCGTTACGGATGCGGCGATACTTAATATGTGTGTTTTTTCCTTTTTTTTCTATTTTTTATTATGAAATCTGCGGGAAGGGAAGCTTTTTCTTTTTTTTTTATTGAAACTTAATTTCTTTATTAAAACCCTTTTTTTTTTATATTTTTTTTTAAACTTTACTTCTGTCCCACTCTGGGACTTCAACTTTTGGCGGTCTGATCCCCTCTGCAATTGTCTGTATTGTAATGCATTGCCTGTTCGTGTACTACACAGAGTAATACACTAACAGGTTGCCTAGGAGACCAGGCCTCAGACTGGATCTCCTGGGCAACCATAGAAGGCAGGTCCCGTTGCCGTGCCACGCTTTGTCACGCATCGGGTCCCCGCCACAGCAGCGCGGGGACTTGATGCGCGCCTTCACCTGCCGCAAACCACTACTTTGTCAGCACTGACCGCTACAAGTTAGTCTACAAGGCATTGTGCCTTCCTGCTGACAGGCTCCTTTTAATCATTGTATCGTAAAATCATGAGTAATATTCTAATACACAATTCCTGGCCATTTTCAAGATCAGTTCTTGTTTTTAATGAATAGAATGGCGAACCTGCTGTATACATCAAGCGACTGAAATCAGCACAAACCTTATACTAAGGCCCCAAGCACACAACTGTATGTATTTTGAAGTCCACAAAGCGCGGATCCGCAAAATATGAATACTGGCCGAAATGGCTGTTCTTGTCCGCAAAATGAATAAGAATAGGACGTGTTTTATAATTTGGTTGACATCCATATGCTGTCTGCATTTTTTGCTGCCCTGTAGAAAAGAGTGGGTGCGGGTGGGTTTAACAAAAAAAGTGGATAGGACGCAGACCTAAACTACGGTTGTGTGCGTGAGGCCTAATACTCACACCTAGAGTTTGTTACAATTGTATCCAGTTTAGACCATACTATGTTCCTCTGATATACAGCATCACAAATCGTTTTAGCATCTTTTGTTTGCTACAATGTATCAGCCTGGAGTCCAACTACAGGGAACTGGCTCGACTATTTGCATCAAAGCTCCAGCAAGGTTAGGCTACTTTCACACTGGCGGTAGCAGGGTCTGGTAGGCTGTTCCGGTGGTGGAATAGCCTGCTGGATCTGTGCTAACGCTAGCACATGGTGCCCCCACTATAATGGGAGGCACCGAGAGGCGGCCGGACAAAAAAAGCAGCGTGCTGTCATTTTTGTCCGGCCGCCTCTCTGCATGTTTGCCGTGCTGCGGCCGGACTTCCAGCCCGCCACTATTATAGTCAATGGGGTTGGAGGGGACTTCCGGCGGCATGGTGGGCTTGCATTAGCACGGATCCGGCAGGCTGTTCCCCCTCCGGAACAGCCTGCCGGAAAAGGCTACCGCAGGTGTGAAAGTAGCCTTAGAATGGGACATTTTTCCAACCTCTGCATGTAGACAACAATGTTTTATTTGCAGTCAGCAAGCAGAGCGGTGAGGAATTTTATATGCCAAGTACATTACAAGGTTGAAGAACATTTAATAATACTTTTAGTTTCCTAGCTTTTTGAGACAAGGGCCGCAAGTACACGGTGCAGCCTGGATTCCGGCTAATTGGCAGGCTGTGCTTGTCATGGTTTAAAGAGGTTCTCCAGGATTTTGAGATTGATCCTGAGGGTTTCGAGTTATGGCACCCCTACCCATGAGTTGTCGAGGTTGCGGCGTTCCGTAGGTGCTTAGGCCTCCTACTAGTCCTGTGACATCACCATACATAAGTCACATGGCCTAGGTGCATCTCAGCCCCATTCAACTTAATGAGCCTGAGCTGCAATACCAAGCACTACCACTATGTGCTGTGCTTGGTAAACTGCAAGAAGGCAGCATCGCTCGCAGGGGCACCAGTGCCTTCTCAAACAGCTGACCAGCGTGGGTCCGAACCCCACCAATTAGATACTGATGACCCAGTGGCGTTGCTAGGGATGGTGTCCCCCGGTGCGGTAGAAAATGGTGTCAGCCCCCCTCCCCTTCCCCGCCCCCGAAACAATAATTTTTAAGTCATATAACCAAAAATATGTTGAAAGAAAACAAAGTTAATGCTTTTAAAAAAATAACGTTTATTTTAAATCCAACCTGTACTGAATTTTTACCCCCTTAGGGTCCATTCACACGTCCGCAATTCTGTTCTTGCCGTCAATTTTATCAGTTAGTACAAACATAAGTAGAAATGGGTGTAATTTGACTCAATATTAAGTATAGTTATTCCAAAATGAATCAGCAAACACATATTAATTTTCTGTTTCACTGCATTGGTATCATTACATAATAAACATGTGTTTAAGCAATGGAAGTACAGAAATTGCGTAAAGCAATTTAACTTTGATTTTGTTATATTCAGTAGTATATCAAAGAAAAAAGATCACATCGCTCTGCTTCAATCGCTGGTTTGAGGACTGTACTTTTTGCCCTATAAGACGCACCTGGGTTTAGGATGAGTATAATAAGAAACAATATTTTCCATTATACCTCAGGTCAGACCCCCAATTTTAATCACACCTCAGATCAGCCCCCATGTCAGACGTCAGCCCCCTTCCATCATGCCCCCCATGTCAGCCATCATGCCCTCATGTCAGCCCCCATGTCAGCCATCAGCTCCCATCCATCATGCCCCCATGTCAGCCGTCAGCCCCATCCATCATGCCCCCATATCAGCCATCATGCCCTCATGTCAGCTCCCATCCATCATGCCCCCATGTCAGCCATCATGCCCTCATGTCAGCCGTCAGCCTCCATCCATCATGCCCCCAATGTCAGCCATCATGCCCCCCATTTCAGCCATCAGGCCCCATCCATCATGCCCCCATGTCAGCCATCATGCCCCCATGTCAGACCACATCCATCATGCCCCCATGTCAGCCATCAGCCCCCATGTCAGCCGTCAGAACCCATCCATCATACCCCCCATGTCAGCCATCAGCCCCCATCCATCATGCCGCCCATGTCAGCCATCATGCCCTAATGTCAGCCGTCAGCCCCCATCCATCATGCCCCCATGTCAGCCATCAGTCCTTCATGTCAGCCATCATGCCCTCATGTCAGCCCCACAGACTCCAACATTGTCCCTCCCTTCATCATTGTCCCGGGTCCCCTCATCATGTCACCCCCCCCTCCCCCCCATGGGTGGCACATTTCTCTTTTCTTCCCCTCCTGGCTCCATGGCACAGACATTTTGTACATTTTGTCCCCCATTTCTTTTCTCCCCCTCTGTTACAATATAGTCAGTCAGAGACTCAGACTCAGTCTCTAATTGCCCCCCCCCCCACAATCAAGTCAGCAGCACCTCTGGGCTGGCTGAGATCAGTAGTAGTACTACCTACCAATCACTGGGGTCTGGCTGGAGTGGGGTCGGGTCCTTCTCACTCAGCAGGCTCTTAAGTAGTTGTCTCCAGCAGGGTCGGCCAACAAGTGAAGTGTCTGTCAGCAGGGCCGGTGCAAGGATTTTTGCCAACACACGTGAAGCTACATTTTGGCGCCCCCTCCCCCATGATCACATTATGACCTCCTAATTGTGTCACACTTCTCCCCCCCCCCCCGGCACTTCATCCCCCCCCCCCATGTCCCATTTCTCCCCTCCATGGCACAGACTACAGACATTTGATTTGTGCCCCCTCCCACCCCCTATTAATGTTGTATAACAATTATAAACATTATGCGCGCTACGCTCATCACCTACGACCTACCCTGTGGCAGTCGACAGTCCGTCTGGGCTGGCTGTGTGAGTCACAGTCACTAACAGCTGCTCCAGTCACTGATGCTGCCCGGCGCAGAGCCACTCGCCCTGAGTGACCCCGTGGCCGCTTTGCCATGCTGCCGCTCTGTGAGTGAGGGCCGGGGCCGCATGGCACACGCAGGCTGGGGTGGGCAGCCGGCGGCGCTGCGTTGCAACTCGCCGCTATTGATTTAAAAAAAAAAAGAGGCATTTTTCCGCCGCCCCCTTCTCTGCGCCCTAAGGCAGCCGCTTGGTCTGCCTTATTATAGCACCGACCCTGTCTGTCAGTCTCTCTTCTTCTGCTGCCAGCCTGGAGAGGCAGCTTTTACAGGCCACAGCAGAGCAGCTCCGGCTCGTCGCCTCCCTCCATCCAGAGTCCTCCAGACAGCTGCAGCCTGCTGCCATCCGCCGCGAACCCACTGCCAGTCACGCCTCCTGAGTCCTTGGGCCTGAGCCGCACGCACCGCTCAGGGGAGGGCCGCACACACCGCACGGCACACACGTAGGCATGTCTGGCCAGACAATGAAGACAGTAGCAGGCGCAGCCAGACCTAGGTGATGAATTTAACACATTTGATTTGCGGTAAGTCAGTGAACAGTCCGGCAGCCGGTGGGGGCGGGTGACACCCCATCAGACTGGTGTCACCTGGTGCGGCCCGCACCCCCCTCGCAATGCCACTGTGATGACCTATCCAGAGGGTAGGTTATCAGTTAAAAAGTCTCAGAGAACCCCTTTAAGTAAATTTTTTTGCAAACATTTTGGTAAGCTGTGAGGAGACACCAGAGCTCTGAGGCCTCTTCAAATAGCTGATTGGTGGGTGTGCCAATAGTTGGACCCCCGACAATCTGATATGGATGACCTGTCCTGAGGATAGGCCATCAAGATCAAAATCTCAGATGACCCCCTTAAAGAGGACCTTTCACTTGAAAATGCAGAGTTAAATACTTATAGAGACATACAGTTCTGCCCCCGGTGGTGTTGCTGATTTATTTTTCTTCAAAGATCCCCCCCCCCCCCCGTTCGTCCGCAGTGGCCCCCGTAATGTTTCGCTCCTCATATGTAAATGAGGCGATTCGGCTCACCTGGCGGGCTCCTAAAGTTCTCCCGGGCGTGGTTAGCTTCTCCCTAGCTAGGAGCACATCCAATCAGCGCGCCCCGCTCTTAGCCAGGGAGAAGACGCTCGAGTTCTCGCGAGATGTGTGAAATCGTTCGAGTTCTCGCGGAAAAGCTAACCACGCCTGGGAGAACTTCCGGAGCCTGCCCAGTTGAGCCGAATCGCTTCATTTACATATGAGGCACAAAATATTATAGGGGCCACTGCGAACGAACGGTGGGGGGGGGGTTTGAAATTACAAAAAGCAGCAACGCCACCACCGGAGGCAGAACTGTAAGTCTCTATAAGTATTTAACTCTGCATTTTCAAGTGAAAGGTCCTCTTTAAGTTGCCAGTACAGGTACAACCCCGGAAATTAGCAGTAATCCTCAGAGCGTTCCCTCAGTTGTGCCGCGTAGAGGCGTGACCAGCTGGCCAAATGATTTAACTCCATGGACTTCAAAATGGCTGACAACAGTAAGGATTTCTGCTCTGGAACACAAACTGCTGCCGTAGCAAGTGAGGTAGGTACTGTGCAGACCTCATACACAAATTTTAATATTCTGGCAGAAAGGTGTTTAAACGGGGTCATTATACAACCCCCCCCTTGAGCCGAGCGCTTGCACAACGATATAATTTATTGCGTCACTGGATGTTTTCAGCCCGTAAATTTTCTTTTCTGCATTCAAGCCAGAAATAGTCCCACCGTACTCGGCTCAGCTTCTCGCCGCCTGAAAAGCCGCTTTGTTCTCCCGATTCTTTACATTTTTATATAACACAAGAAAACAAACAATTTCATTGTAGGTGAGAAATGGAAAAAAACTGGAAGAAGAAAGATGGAACATGTGACGATAATTTCTACATAAAGCACCGATCGCTGCTTATGGGCCGAAGGAAGAAATTAGATATTAAAAAAAGCAAACACGCACAAAAAAAAATATATGCATCATAAAAGGGAGCAAAAATAAAGTCGTCAGAAGTCAATGCAGTCAGTACATTGGTTCCCTCCCGCTGGCCGACTATAAATCAGCACATGCTGAGCCCCGGATTAAATGAAAAAACAATTATGAAAGATTTCCTCATAGTATGTGAAGAATAAGACGCCAGAATAAAGCTCTGCTTGCTGCACCGCTCTGAAGTTCTCTACGACATCTGCTAATATGCTTAAGTGCCACAATTACCAACGTGCCTATTAGCGCTTCTATTTACATGAGAACGCATTCATGACATTACTGTGGGAAGCCAAGTAGTGCGCCATAAAGTCTGCTTCAAGGGCACATCTTCCAGGGTTATGTTCAGTTTGACATGAAGTTTGGTACCAGTGGGGGGCCCTGTTGTGTTCTCTTAAAAGTTGCCCCTAGGCTTAGGTCAGCATTGGACTGGGGCCCACCAGAGAAAACATATTCTCCAAGGCCCAACCTCTAAATCATCAATAAAGTTGAATGGGTTTTGAATCAAAGAAATAGACCCTGGTGACAAGTTATGGCCCCAAAAACAGTAAAATGTTTTTGTTTTTTCCTGAAACTTTGAGGCCCACTATGGCATCAGAGCCTGGGCCCACCAGAGGATCCTCTAGTGCTCTGGTGGGCCGGTCCGACCCTGGCTTAGGTTTATAGGCTATGTACACCTTTGGGGGCTATTTTTATTATTGCATTGTACTTATTTTGAGCTACAAATAATTTTTTCAATTGGTCTTTATTAAAAATATGAAATCTTTTTTTTGTGTACAGAGCTGAGATCACTAGTAGCAGCCTGTCTTTTCTGTCAGACCAGGAGCTGACAGCTCCTTATCTCTGCTCTCTGACCTTATAAACACTCAGTATAGCTTAGTTCTTATCTGACTGATAAGAAGGTGACTTAAATAAGGCTACTTTCACACTAGCGTTTTGGTTTTCCGTTTGTGAGATCCGTTCAGGGCTCTCAAAAGCGGTCCAAAATGGATCAGTTTTGCCCTAATGCATTCTGAATGGAAAAGGATCCGCTCAGAACGCATCAGTTTGCCTCCGTTCAGTCACCATTCCGTTCTGGAGGCGGACACTGCCTGCAGCTTTCTGCTGTCCACCTGACGAAGCGGAGCCAAACGGATCCGTCCTGACGCACAATGTAAGTCAATGGCGACGGATCCATTTTCTCTGACACAATAGAAAATGGATACGTCCCCCACTGACTTTCAATGGTGTTCAAGACGGATCAGTCTTGGCTATAGAAGATATAATACAACCGGATCCGTTCATGACGGATGCATGCAGTTGTATTATTGTAACGGAAGCGTTTTTGCAGATCCCTGACGAATCCGCAAAAAACGCTAGTGGTAAAGTAGCCTAAGTGTTTATGACCTCTTAGTAGTTTAATGATACAATGTGTCGATCGGCACTGCGGAGAAGTAGAGCAGCGGTGCGCGTGTCTCTGGGCAGGCGTCCCATAAAGATAAGAAGAAAAGAGACCGGCACTTGCTTTTAGATAATCTTGCTGTGATTTATTGTTACATTCCAGTGACGCGTTTCAGCATACAATCTGCTTTTGTCAAGTTTGACAAAGGCAGATTGTATGCCGAAACGCGTGACTGGAATGTGACAATAAATCACAGAAAGATTATCTAAAAGTGAGTGCCAGTCTCTTTTTTTCTTATCTCTTAGTAGTTTAGAGATAAGGGTTATTAGATGACAAAGCGAAAGTACCAGTCACACAGCTAGAAAAACATACAAAATTATTTTCAATACAACTTAATTTTCAACATTATTACATTTCTCATTTTTACCCTAAAACTTCCCCCCTCCCTCCTATCCCCTCCGTCGACCAAGATGGAAAAAGGGATAACGGTGGGGTGAGGGCAGGAAGACTTAAGACTTTCAAATCCCCCATACCCTATTCCATTTCTCCTCAATATTTCTTTGTTTATATAAGATTCTTTCATATTTCTTAATCTTATTAACCAAATTTAACCCTATATACACACTAGGAGTATTTCATGAAAACCAACCCCGCGTGATTAAAAGTCTTGCCAAGAAAAGTATTTTAATCTAAAAGGAATCTTTTATACTTATCACAAATAATTCGGGAAAGATCTCCCAGGATCCAACATTGCACCATATATGGAATTACTATTTTGAGTTTTTGGGTAATAAGTTTAGCTATTGCCTCCCAATATTCTGTTAGTTGTGTACAAAACCAAAACGTGTAAATAGTCAGCCGGTGAATCGCACCGTGGACAATTAGACGTATTTCTCAACCCACATTTCTTGAGCCATACTGGTGTGACATATACATATATGTATAATATTAAATTGAACCAAAACGTGATTAAAATTTTGTAAAACTAATATTAAGTTAGTCATTATTTTCCCCCAATCATCTGGTTGAACGTATACTATTGAATAGTGCTTCTTGAAGCGATTTATAACTTTTATAACGTTGAGAAATTTTAAACTCCTGCCCCAAATTTCCCATCAAATCATTCAAAAGTGTACAGTTATCTGTAACAAAAATTTCCGCTTTATCCTAAAAAGTGCCGCTGCCGAAAGTAACTGTTAATATCTAAACCAAGAAAAATATATTATGTGCTCTCTTTGTGTCAACTCCAAAAAAAGAAGTATATCTCCATTACTCACCACTTGTGCAACATACAGAATATTGTGTTTTTGCCAGTATTTATCTTCAGCTAAATCATCCAACTCCTGTAAATAATACTTATGCCAGAGGGGCGTACAATGGAGAGATCCCCTTATTCCCAACCAACCTCTAATAGTGCTTCACCTCTTGACAAATAGCTTTCTAGATTCCCTATAGTCCCGGATAATAACCCAGACTCTAATAATCGAAACATATTATCATATGTAGATCTACTCAACAAGTACCTCCCAGTGGTTATAAAGCCATAGCTGTGAAGCTATCAAAGAGCCCCTAAAATAGGGAAGGTTCAACCCTCCCTGTTCCATCGGCTTATAAAGGTATTCCAGTTTGAGCCTCACCCGCCTTCTTCCCCACAGCAGATTATTAATAATTCTCTCAATTAGCTTAAAAAATGTATCCTCGATCCACAATGAGGAATTCCTTAGAATATAGAGGAGTTGGGGTAATATCACCATCTTAACCAGGGATATTCTGTCAGCTCTAGATAAAGGTAGTCGAAGCCAGACCGTCACATTTGACCTTAACTTACTTATCAATGGGATCAGATTTAGATGTAAAAAATCTTTAACTTTAGGGGATTTAATCATGCTCAAGTATTCACATGAATTAGAAATCCTAAGTAAACTCAGGGGCCCCTCAATAGAATAGTCAGGTCTATCCACAGGCATAAGCGTCGTCTTTGACCGGTTAATATCAAAACCGAAGCTGCACCAAAGACATTCACTATATGAATGCGTTCGGGAAGTGAGGTGTATCATCCGCGTATAAAGAAATACGACCCTCTAGTCCTAATATCCCAAACCCCCCAATCCCAGGGTTCTGCCTAACTCTGGCAGCAAGGGGCTTAATATAAATATCGAATAACAATGAGGAGAATGGACAACCCTGAAGGGTGCCTCTACTCAAAGAGAAGCTCTCTGTCAGGCTCCCATTAATAATCAATCTTGCAATAGGGGAGTTATACAAAAGCTTTACCAAATTTAGAAATCTAATACCAAATCCCATCCTTCCCAAAACCTTCCAAAGGAATCCCCACTCCACCCTGTCAAATGCTGTAGAGGCGTCTAATGACAGAATGGAGCGAGAGACCCCCCGGAGGACTGTATATTGGCAAACAAACGATGCAAATTATAATGAGTACTCTTTATAGGAATAAATCCATTTTGGTCTGGGTGTATAATTGATATAATAACCTTGGATAGCCTTGCAGCCAGAATTCTTGAGAGACGCTTCATATCTGTATTCAATAAGGAAATAGGCCTATATGACCCCACATCTAAGGGGTCCTTCCCATTTTTCAATATTAATGTTATTACAGCCTCTGTCATTGATTCTGGATGGCTACCCTCCTCAAATTATCCTAAAAACACCCTCAATAAACGAGGCAGGATAATCTCCCCATATTTACGGTAGAATTCATATGGAGTCCATCTGACCCAGGGGAAGAATTTCCCGAACATGCCTTCAATGCAGCCTCTAGCTCCTCTAGAGAGAGATAAATCCAGAAACTCCCTCTGAGTATTGGTAAGAACTGGGAGAGAAATTATATAATTCAGAAAAATGCTTTAAAAAAATTCCCTTTATACGCTCTTGTTCTTCAATAATTATACCCCCAGTTGACCGAATACTAACTCGCTTTTTTTTTGTTCCTGATTAGAGATCACCCTTGCCAAGAGTTTTTCCTGGTCTCCCCGCTTCAGAGAAATATTTTTGTTCCTTAAAAAAAAGTCTCTGCTGGGCCCTTTCCAAGAGAAATTCAGCATTCTGCATATTTTCCCTGTTTCATGGCTAGAGAATTTATGGCAACTAACGCTGCTTCTTTTTGCTCCCCCTCCTTCTTACCGTATCCCTTATTAAGATTGGAAATATTACTTACAAAAATTCCCCTCATAAAGGCCTTAAATGTGTCCCTTACCAGTTGGACTCTAGCTGTATTCTCATTACTATCCCAAAAGTACCCCATCTCCTGTTTCACTAAGTCATGAATATCCTTACCCATTATAGAAATCCCATGGGGGTTCAATCTAAATAAAGGTCTTACTTTATGATCATTGCCCCCCCATGGGGAATTCAAGAGATAGGGATACATGGTCCGATAACAACCTGGCCTCATATTTCCTTAATTTAATAAATCTAAGATGGTTTTTATTTATCAAGGACAGGTCTATCCTAGACATGGAGTTTCCAGATTTACTTACACAGGAATAAACTCTTTTCCATTTTCCAACCCATCCCCATACATCCACATAACCTGCTTCCAGACAAAAGCGTGCCAAAGGGGACCCTTGGGCTGGAGTATAAGTATCTCCCCCCATTTCTGGATTCATAACACAATTAAAGTCCCCAATCCCTAGCAAGGAACATTTAGGCCACTGGTCCACAAAAGTTAATAAACAATTAAGCACGTATATAGAAAAGGGGGGCAGGATATAAACAAAAGCCAAAATACACAGTCCTCCAGGGAGGTTCCCATAGCAGAAAAACAAACCTCCCCTGCTTATCGATAGAGGACGCCTCGCAGACAAAATCAACCCCCTTGTGAATCAAAACTGTAACACCTCTAGAGTAACTAGTAAAGGTAGAACATCCCCTACCGAGTCACAAAACCGACTCCTCAGTAGCATGCGTCTCGACCAAGCAGATAATCGCTGGTAGATGTCTCTGGACCTGGTCAAAGACCGCCTGTCTTTTAACCTTATCCCCAAGGCCTCGCACATTCCAAGTAAAGACTCTAACTGCCATCAGTCCAGCCAACAGATTCCCATAATATAGATGTATTCCAAATCCCCACTCCCAACCCCACCATCGTAGGATACACATCGCGACCCATCCCACCCCCTTCCCCTCCACACTTCCTGATCTGCCACATCACTGCACAGATCTCTCACCTAAGACCACCCCGCCCCCTCTCCCACCAACATCTAAAGTAGAAAAAGGGAGCCAAAAAAAGAAAAGGTGATCATGAAAAAGACTGCTTAAATATTATTTCGGTCCAACCAGTCTATAGCACCGAGTCCGAGGTATCAAAAAAATGGGTTTCACCATTGAATATTATTCGCAGTTTAGCTGGATAGACAAATAAATATCTAATGTCCTTATCCTGTAGACGTTTTTTTGCCTCCGTAAAACTGCGTCTTTTCTCCTGGATCTCTTTAGAGAAATCCGGAAAGAAAAGCAATTTATTTCCATTATATACAATAGGAGGACACTCCCTTGACCTCCTCAAAACCATGTCTCTGTCTCGTGACGTCAGAATCTTTACCAGGAGTATCCGTAGCTGCTTCCCAGGGATAGGTTTACCCCCTGGAACCCGGTGTGCCCTTTCTACCAGAAACAGAGGAGAAAAATGATCCTTCCCAAACTTTTCCTGAATTAAAGCCTGTATCATTTCGGCAAGATTTTTTTCCTCAGAGCCTTCAGGTAGACCCAAAATTCTCAAATGACATCTCCTCAACCTGTCCTCCAGATCCACCACCTTCTTTTATAGAAGGTTAACCTCCATTTTAAACATAGAAGTTTCAGATTTAACTATTTTAGCTTAGTTCTCCAGAGCCCCCACTGCTTTTTCTATAGTTGTGACTCTGTCCTGGATCTTGGTAACATCGTCCCTTATCAGAACCACGTCTGTCTGAATTACCCCGAGCTGCGTTGACATATTCTGTATTCAATCTCCTTTTTTTTTTACCGCAGCCAGGATTTCTTTTAATGGATCAGGCTCCACAATAGATGAATAATTTAACTCTTCCCTCCCCACCTCTTCATTCTGAAGATCCTCCTCCATTGCTTCACACACTTTGGATCCAAGATTTTTTTTACCAATCAGATCAGCCACCCCGTTTTGCCCCGCTCTTGTAATTACATTTGGGGACTTTAAAAACTGATCTGTTTTCACCGATTCCAATGTTTTCTGCTCCATTTTTTGAGACGAATGGTCCACTGAACATCTACTTTGCTTTGGGGCCATTTCCTTCCCCCTTCCTCTCTTTTTTATATATATATATATTTTCCCCTCCCTCTTTCTCTCCTTCCCTTCCTCAAATTCAGTTATATTTCTGCCCTCCAAATGTGGTTTAGGAGCAAGGGAGAATGGAGAAAAATTCAAAAACAAAACAAAAAAAAGGAAGAAGAAAAAAACAAAACAAAAAGGAAGAGAGAATCTCAATATAAACCGTTTCCAATGATTTCAGATTGAGAGAGTTCAGTGCTATATATTCGTTTTTTTTGAATATTCGTAATTTTTTTCCATCTGGTCATGATTCCTCCCTGCTTAAGTTGCTTTTAGGCCAATGACTGTTCACATTAAATTGGAAAAAATGACGAATATTCTAAAAAACTAATATATGGCACTATATTCTATAGTGCTATATATTCGTGTTTTCGAATATTCGCATTGCGAATATATGACCAATATTCAAATGAATATTCGCAAAATATTTGAATATTGCCTCTGCCGCCTATCACTACTTATGCACGTATATATATCTGATAAGCGGCAAAGGGGTCAGGGAGGCACATTCAAAACTCATAGAAGAGGTAGGAGGTGGATTATTCATAGAGCCAGGAGACAGTAGGTGACATTAAGGCAGGTGGAGGCAGATAAGCACAAGAGACACAGACAGTCAAACCTTCCGATCCTATCAGTAGTAAGGTGGAGGCAGGAGATATAGAGCCAGGAGGCAAGAGCAGGACAGGCGCAAACAACAGATGAAGATGGAGGAAACAGACAGCCGAGCCTTCCGATTCCGTCGGCGATGGCGTAGAGGAGACAGAAAAAACAAGCCGCAAGCTCCCAAGCCAAGGGAGCGCCTCAAGGGGGGGACACCTCCACTGAACACAAGCAGCACGGCAGCGCCTCCAACATCCAGAGCGGCTCCGCTACATGCGGACGCCGAGATTCACATAACGAGGTAAGAGGAGTTGGGGGGGGGGGGGCAGAGGCGCGACGTAGCTCCTCCCTACATCATCACGTCAGCCTACAATTTTTATTTTCGAGAATGGCTCAATATTTTTAATAAAGGCCAATTGAAAATATGATAAACAGAAATTGTCTCTGAAGGTGTACATAGCCTTTAAAGAGAGCATGACCCCCTCTCCTGACATGTCTGTTTTAGTAATGACAATTCTGTGGCATCCATTCTTATGGCTCTATGTTGGGCTATTCCTCTATCATTCCATCAGTGTTATAGTCCTGAACAGATCCTTACATAGGGTCTACTGGGAAGGTGCCTTATAGGAAGTGAGGCTCTGACTAAGGGTGGCATGACGATGGGAGGCGGTATCTCATCTTGTAGTCCTGCTACAGGCTGTATCTCATCTTCTATCTAGGCTAGAGGCCGTATCTCATCTTGTATCTAGGATAGAGACCGTATCTCGCCTTGTATCCTGGGTAGAGGCCATATCTCATCTTGTATTCAAGCTAGAGGTCGTGTCTTATATTTATCATATTTATCCAAGCTAGAGGCTGTATCTTATCTTGTATCCAGGCTACAGGCTGTATCTCATCCTGTATCCAGGCTAGAGGTGGTATCTCATCTTGTATCTAGGCTAGAGGCCATATCTCATCTTGTATCCAGGCTACAGGCTGTATCTCATCTTGTATCCAGGCTAGAGGCCGTATCTCATCTTGTATCCAGCCTAGAGGATGTATCTCATCTTGTATCCAGCCTAGAGGCTGTATCTCATCTTGTATCCAGGCTAGAGGCTTATCCCATCTTGTATCCAGGCTAGAGACCGTATCTCATCTTGTATCCAGGCTAGAGGGTGTATCTCATCTTGTATCCAGGCTAAAGGCCGTATATCATCTTGTATCCAGGCTGGAGGCCATATCTCATCTGGTATCCAGGCTAGAGGCTGTAACTCATCTTGTATCCAGGCTAGAGGCCGTATTTCATCTTGTATCCAGGTTAGAGGCCGTATCTCATCTTGTATCTAGGCTAGAGGCCGTATCTCATCTTGTATCCAGGATAGAGGCACCCAACAGGATCCTAGAGCCTCCTTTAATTCTACAGCTTTCCCTAATGAACTTCTCCTTTCCTCTAATATTGTAATTACTTTCATATATAATAACCATTGCATTTACACCTAGAAAGCTTCCTTCCAACAACTCCTTGGTGCGGTATTATTTTTGCCAGTAGGTATATATTCTTTGTCCTTTGGTGCTTTCCCGCATCCATTTATCATCTGGCAATAAAAACCTACACGTTAAAAACCAGGAAAATGACTTTATCAGTTCTGGTTCCCGTCGACAAAAGTCAAGAACCCCATTCTAAGAATGCGCAGCTACTGGTGTATAAAGCGCGGATTTCATTCACCTGGTAATAGTTAGGATTTTTTAAATATTCCACTTGCTCCGTTAAGCGCTATTTTCGCGGCGGGGATGAAATTTCACACGGAGCTCATTGTAATAAGCGATAGCTATCTAGAATAATGTTCAGTCTAGAGCTGACCCGTTAAGCATCCGTCAATCAGGAGCTTTAACTCCAAACACAGACGATTGAAATTCATGTAAGCAGCGTGATGAAGGCCGGGCGAGGGGAGCGGTGCCGGCTGGAGTGAAGATGATAGGATTACCTCCGCTGCTTTTCCCCCTTTTTCTGCTTTTTGTCCGAGCAGTTAAATCAAGCCTTCCTGAAAAAAAATAAAAAAAGTCAGTGTCTGGGATTTCATTCTCTTCGTTCCTGCTGGGTTTTTCCTATTATAAATCTGCTGTCAAAAATGAGAACTTCACTCGGAGCTTAATTTTCTGCAGGCGTGAACACCACGGTTCAACACGTCAGACGTGTTCTCATTGCTCTCCATGGAAAAGATGTATTCAGACTTGAAGTTTTCGGGGAGACGTTTAGGTCGGAGCTGTCATATCTGGGGGGAGTTTGAAGCCCGGCTATGTGCTCTGTAATGATAAAGGGGAATCTTTTTGGGTTTCGTGAAAAGTAATTTTTTTTTTTAGCCTACATTGGGGAAAATGTATCAATGCACCAAAGTCATGGTCGCCATTTTTTTGATACATTTCGCAATGGCTTTAGCCAAATTCAGAAGTCATGTGCGCCATGCTCGCCAGTTTAGGAAAGGGTATAGTTTTGAGGAATTCAATAGGTTATAAAATGTGAGTAGATTTAGTAATAATAACGCCACGTCATCAAACCCTGAAGCGTGCATCAACTGACAAAACCTCGGGACGTCTGATAAAACCTTAGCTTAGCAACTAAGTGAAAGAACGGGAGGTTTGATACCGATTTTTCATTCAATATACTCCCCACTGAGTGAGACCGCCTATTATACCACTGCTGAGTGCTGGAGGGTGTGCAGGAAACCAGCCCTGTGCAACCGATACCGCATCCGACCAGCGCATAAAGTTCATCCACACAACCCTTTAGGAAGATTTGAGCTCTTTTTACATGGGACAGCAAAAGGGAACAAATGCTTTTTTGCAGGTGATCAGTATGTAGTATTATTACAGTTACATTCTTGTACATAGGATCAGTATTATAGTAGTTATATTCTTGTACATAGGAGCAGTATCATAGTAGTTATATTCTTGTACATAGGAGCAGTATCATAGTAGTTATATTCTTGTACATAGGAGGCAGTATTATAGTAGTTATATTCTTGTACATAGGAGGCAGTATTATAGTAGTTATATTCTTGTACATAGGAGGCACTATTATAGTAGTTATATTCTTGTACATAGGAGGCAGTATTATAGTAGTTATATTCTTGTACATAGGAGCAGTATCACAGTAGTTATATTCGTGTACATAGGAGGCAGTATTATAGTAGTTATATTCTTGTACATAGGAGCCGTATTATAGTAGTTATATTCTTATATGTAGGAAGCAGTATTATAGTAGTTATATTCTTGTACTTAGGAGCAGTATTATAGTAGTTATATTCTTTCCAAATTGTCTTTTTATTAGTAAAAACAGTGGACATGTGACATAGGTAGCAAATAATTCCATGGCAATATGGCAACTGGAGTCGCAGACACCAGATACCCGATGCATAGGTCTGATACAAGGCGTTACATACACTCCACAAATGTAGTGATCATAACATGGTATCAAGAGCACACAGTGGAGAAGCATAGGCATGTTCCCAAAAACAGAGCTATATACTTCATAGCTACCTTAGACCTAAGTACTGACAATAGACGAGACAAGACAGACGAGAATGGGGGGGGGAGGGGTAGTACCAGGTGATGTGGGGTATGTGAACCTGAGCGAATCAGGATAAATTTCGGTATTGTTTCCATGGAAGCCAGGTGTTCAAGAATTTCTGTCTGGTGTTTTGTTATAGTAGTTATATTCTTGTATATAGGTGGCAGTATTATAGTAGTTATATTCTTGTATATAGGTGGCAGTATTATAGTAGTTATATTCTTGTACATAGGGGGCAGTATAATAGTAGTTATATTCTTGTACATAGGAGGCAGTATTATAGTAGTTATATTCTTGTACATAGGAGCAGTATTATAGTAGTTATATTCTTGTACTTAGGAGCAGTATTATAGTAGTTATATTCTTGTACATAGGAGCAGTATTATAATAGTTATATTCTTGTACTTTGGAGCAGTATTATAGTAGTTATATTCCTGAACATGGAGGCAGTATTATAGTAGCTATATTCTTGTTCATATGAGTAGTATTATAGTAGTCATATTCTTGTACATAGGGGAAAGTAATATAGTAGTTATATTATTGTACATAGGAGCAGTATTATAGTAGTTATATTCTTGTACATAAGAGGCAGTATTATAGTAGTTATATTCTTGTACATATGGGGCAGTAAAATAGTAGTTATATTCTTGTACTTAGGAGCAGTATTATAGTAGTTATATTCTTGTACTTAGGAGCAGTATTATAGTAGTTATATTCTTCTACATAGGAGCAGTATTATAATAGTTATATTCTTGTACTTTGGAGCAGTATTATAGTAGTTATATTCTTGTACATAGGAGACAGTATAATAGTAGTTCTATTCTTGTACATAGGAGGCAGTATTATAGTAGTTATATTCTTGTATATGGGAGGCAGTATTATAGTAGTTATATTCTTGTACATAGGAGGCAGTATAATAGTAGTTATATTCTTGTACATAGCAGCAGTATTAAAGTAGTTATATTCTTGTACATAGGAGCAGTATTATAGTAGTTATATTCTTGTACTTAGGAGCAGTATTATAGTAGTTATATTCCTGAACATGAAGGCAGTATTATAGTAGCTATATTCTTGTACATAGGAGCAGTAATATAGTAGTTATATTCTTGTACATAGGAGCAGTAATATAGTAGTTAAATTTTTGTTCATGGGGGCAGTATTATAGTAGTTATATTCTTGTACATAGGATGCTGTAGTATTGTAGTTCCAATCTTCTTCAAACTTGGGGGCAATACGCAGTTATATTGTCAGACTTAGAGGTTGTATTATAGAAATGTTCATAAAATTTGCATTACTGACAGGGAGTGACAGCCAACACAAAATAAATCTTTACTAAAGATGAAAGTAATCCAACTCTGTGCTCCAGTTCCTGATGGCAGTGACAATCAAAATGTTTTCTATGTTTATTGTAGTGATCGTGTTACACTCACATCAGTTAAGGTTAGAATTACTTTTTAACAGAGCAACTTAAAACAAATTTATTTTTAAGCGCATTTGTGTTGTTTTGAGCATTGAATCAGTGTCTGCATTTTTTGACAATACACAGGAGTCTGTGGATTGTACGTATTGAGGTGTAAATCCAGCCCCCTGGGGGCCGATATAACTCTCACTGTCGACTGTTCAGCTTCTCTACAGGTGCACCAAGTTAAGAATCAGAGAAACATTGCATGTACATTCAGTAAATTGTACAAGAATAAATCAGCATCTGACACGTGATATATCGAACAACCATGAAGGGGCCAGGCAGGACGTAAATACTAAAGAAAATATACACCCTGGTAATCTGGCTATTATGTGTGGATAATCCAGATAAATATTTGCCGAGTAGCACATTTTTAACCCGAATATGAGCTTGTGGTTAGTAAAAGAATCAACATTTGTTTTACAATCTGGTAGATTTTTATACAATTTAATTTTTGTATTGTTTTACACTTATACATTTACATCGATTTATTAAAAGTCACAGAAGTCCTTTTTAAATGTATTCACACAAGATAAATATGTACGAGCAAAAAATATACATCGAACATGGAGGGCTGCTGCAACCTCTGTAGTTTCTTTTCTCTGTACTTGTGATTCTTTACACTTTATATCTGAGAATATAGGTCAAGTAAGGTCTGTAAATGTGTTAACACACTGTTGCTTTGAACAAAAAAATCTCAGAGGGGAAGAGTATGTCTAGCTATCTATTATCTATCTATCTATCTATCTATCTATCTCATATCTATCTATCTATCTATCTTTCAAGAGAACAAAAAAGAGGCTTGAGAAAGGCCTCGTTGTGTTGGGCTGAAATGTTGCTTTTAGGTGAAATAAAGTGGTCCACCACCTCTTATCACTAAATTGGAGCGCTGCCTCACCTTGTACCTCTATCTATCTATCTATCTATCTATCTCATATCTATCTATCTATCTATCTATCTCATATCTATCTATCTACTAAAACAGGAAAATAAAGCAGCACTGTCACTACATAGAAAAATGGGTGTAATCCCCCAAAGACTGTAGGTTGTAGGTAAAGCATGACCAAAATTAAAAATGAGGCATCATTCCTGAATAGGTTTCTTTCTTTCTTTCTTTCTTTCTTTCTTTCTTTCTTTCTTGTCATATCTATCTATCTATCTATCTATCTATCTTTCTTTCTTGTCATATCTTTCTTTCTTTCTTTCTTTCTTGTCATATCTATCTATCTATCTATCTATCTATCTATCTTTCTTTCTTGTCATATCTATCTATCTATCTTTCTTTCTTTCTTTCTTTCTTTCTTGTCATATCTATCTATCTATCTATCTATCTATCTATCTATCTATCTATCTATCTTTCTTTCTTGTCATATCTATCTTTCTTTCTTTCTTTGTCATATCTATCTATCTATCTATCTATCTATCTATCTATCTATCTTTCTATCTATCTATCTATCTATCTATCTATCTATCTATCTATCTAATATCTATTGCACAATTGAACAATAGTCTTTTCTTTTTATCCACTGATAGTAATCCATTTGTACCTTTCATCCTTGCTTCTTTCTAATAAGTTCTCATCTTTCATTACCATGTCTTTTTAACATTTTTAACTTTTCGAAATAAACTTGAAAGCCCATTATAGGAACCTTCACAATCACCGGGAAGTTCCGCACAGAAGTTATAGTATATTTGTGTTATTTTTGCAGTTACTCTTTAGTCCTTACATCCTTTCTGATACCAGGACAAAGTTTCCATTATTTTGAGGAATCTTCTATTATTTTGCAGAAAGGTCTATAAAGCAGAGAATTCGGTGAGATGCATTTGTTAGGCCTGGAGTTGGGGGCACCACAACATCTGGCTGCAGCGGCTTCACATGAGTCAGCTTCCTCCCTCGTTACAGTCAAATTAACCTCTTCACCCCTGGCAGGCAGACTTGTAGCTTGATTTGCTCTTGACTTGTAATGACAACCTTGAACATACATAAATTAAGGGAGGACAGAAACAGACCTGGTAACTCTTAGACATATGGATGTTGACAGTCAGAAGAAGAAAAGGACTATTTCTAAAAGTCTGGTAATCCTCGGTGAGGTTCACCCTTACACCCACACGACTTGAGTTACCTCATATTTTCGGTTTAGTGATTCATAGGTGATGCAGCACTTTACGTAGTTCATTCCACTATGTCTATTCCTAATTCTTGGGTGGGAAAAATGTTATTTTTATGAAATTTAATTTCAGGGAATTTAGATAAAATTGGTTGATGGGCATCTTCTTAGAATGTTGAAATTATCATATTGCTCAATGTGGTTCAGTTCATCAGAAATGGAACAAGTATCATTGCCAGCTGAGGAATGCTGTAAAAAGTGATGCTTTTTAAAGGTGTTTTCTGAGCTATGAGTGAATTTTAGAAAACCCCTTCAATGTGCTGAGTGGAAGAAAAGAACTGTTTTCATTAGCACTGGTCCTCTGGGTAGAGACATCATGTCCTTTGAGTTTCTTGGCCACGACAGCCAATCATGTTGCAGTGTTGTTGCATCCATATTAAACTCCTGACAGGAGCCTGAAAGAAGAGTCTAAGAGGCGTTAGACTCTTGTACTGCACACCAATGCTGCACCTCTGCACAAGATTATAACTACTGTAATACTGCTCCTATATATAAGAATATAACTACTATAATACTGCCTCCTATGTACAAGAATATAATTACTATAATACTGCTCCTATGTACAAGAATATAACTACTATAATACTGCCCCCTGTGTACAAGAATATAACTACTATAATACTGCCTCCTATGTACAAGAATATAATTACTATAATACTGCTCCTATGTACAAGAATATAACTACTATAATACTGCTCCTATGTACAAGAATATAACTACTATAACACTGCTCCTATGTACAAGAATATAACTACTATAATACTGCTCCTATGTACAAGAATATAACTACTATAATACTGCCTTCTATGTACAAGAATATAACTACTATAATACTGCTCCTATGTACAAGAATATAACTACTATAATACTGCCCCTATGTACAGGAATATAACTACTATAATACTGCTCCTATGTACAAGAATATAACTACTATAATACTGCTCCTATGTACAAGAATATAACTATTATAATACTGCTCCTATGTACAGGAATATAACTACTATAATACTGCTCCTATGTACTGGAATATAACTACTATAATACTGCTCCTATGTACAAGAATATAACTACTATAATACTGCCCCTATGTACAGGAATATAACTACTATAATACTGCTCCTATATACAAGACTATAACTACTATAATACTGCTCCTATGTACAAGAATATAACTACTATAATACTGCCTCCTATGTACAAGAATATAACTACTATAATACTGCTCCTATATACAAGAATATAACTACTGTAATACTGCTCCTATGTACAAGAATATAACTACTATAATACTGCTCCTATGTACAAGAATATAACTACTATAATACTGCTCCTATGTACAAGAATATAACTACTATAATACTGCTCCTATGTACAAGATTATAACTACTATAATACTGCCTCCTATGTACAAGAATATAAATACTATAATACTGCCCCTATGTACAGGAATATAACTACTATAATACTGCTCCTATGTACAAGAATATAACTACTATAATACTGCTCCTATGTACAAGAATATAACTACTATAATACTGCTCCTATGTACAGGAATATAACTACTATAATACTGCTCCTATGTACAGGAATATAACTACTATAATACTGCTCCTATGTACAAGAATATAACTACTATAATACTGCCCCTATGTACAGGAATATAACTACTATAATACTGCTCCTATATACAAGACTATAACTACTATAATACTGCTCCTATGTACAAGAATATAACTACTATAATACTGCCTCCTATGTACAAGAATATAACTACTATAATACTGCTCCTATATACAAGAATATAACTACTGTAATACTGCTCCTATGTACAAGAATATAACTACTATAATACTGCTCCTATGTACAAGAATATAACTACTATAATACTGCTCCTATGTACAAGAATATAACTACTATAATACTGCTCCTATGTACAAGATTATAACTACTATAATACTGCCTCCTATGTACAAGAATATAACTACTATAATACTGCTCCTATATACAAGAATATAACTACTGCAATACTGCTCCTATGTACAAGAATATAACTACTATAATACTCCTCATATGTACAAGAATATAACTGCTATAATACCGCTCCTATGTACAAGAATATAACTACTATAGTACTGCCTCCTATGTATAAGAATATAACTACTATAATACTGTTCCTATGTACAAGAATATAACTACTATAATACTGCCTTCTATGTACAAGGATATAACTACTATAATACTGCCTTATATGTACAAGAATATAACTACTATAATACTGCCTCCTATGTACAAGAATATAACTACTATAGTACTGCCTCCTATGTACAAGAATATAACTACTATAATACTGCCTCCTATGTACAAGAATATAACTACTATAATACTGCCTTCTATGTACAAGGATATAACTACTATAATACTGCCTTCTATGTACAAGAATATATCTACTGTAATACTGCCTCCTATGTACAAGAATATAACTACTATAATGCTGCTCCTACGTACAAGAATGTAACTACTATAATACTGCCTCCTACGTACAAGAATATAACTACTGTAATACTGCCTCCTATGTACAAGAATATAACTACTATAATACTGCCTCCTATGTACAAGAATATAACTACTATAATACTGCCTCCTATGTACAAGAATATAACTACTGTAATACTGCCTCCTATGTACAAGAATATAACTACTATAATGCTGCTCCTACGTACAAGAATGTAACTACTATAATACTGCCTCCTACGTACAAGAATATAACTACTGTAATACTGCAGGGAGACCTGAACGTTGATTCCTAAATTTCTAATCTTGGAGGTTTAGGCTAGTTTTGCATCTGTTGCACAGCTCTCCAGTAGGCAGCTCCAGAAGAGGATAGCCTGCCAGAGATCTCCGGATCCAGTGTTGTTGGATAGTCCCGCCTGCCCACTGGATCCCATTATAGAGATCCAGCAGCTCCTCAGCAAATATTCTGGTATTCAGCTGGAGAAAAGCCGCTGCATGCAACAGTATACCGGATAGCGGATCAGCCCACAAGAAAGCTGTGCCGCACATGTGAATGTTGCCTTAATGTATTAACTTATTTATCTTCAACCTCAATGGTATATTTTTAGGATTATCATCATCCATCATTACTTTGTCCATTTTCTTCTTGTTTTACCTTGAACCCTTCCACCAGACTCATCTTTTCATGGAAGGTTCGGCTTGGATTAGTTACATATATGATTCTTTTCCTTCAATTGGACGAAAGTCTACTACAAAGAAATCATATAATCTTCCAATTCTACCTTTTTTGGCACCAGGGGAAGGTTCACCTTGACTTTTTCAGGAATACAAAGTTTTTCCTTGCCTTGTACAAGTCTTTTCAAGCTGTGTTGTTATGGAGGACCTTAGTTTTATCAAGGTCGTGACTTCAGTGCTGGATGACCAAGTCATTTTTAGTATTTGTGGATGGTTTGGCTTTTCTTCTACAAAAGTATTTTCAAACAATGTTGTTATGGAGTACTTTAAGTTTATGAAGGTGACCTCAGTGCTCGAAGACCACGTCATTTCAGTATTAGTGGAACGTTCAGCTTTGTTTAGTCAAGGATTATCTAGTTTGTTTTTCTGATGGTCCATAAAACTTTACACTATATCCAGAATATGATAAAGCTTCCCCCTGGTCATTTTTTCAGTGGAAGGTTCGGCTTAATTTGGTCAAGAAAACTTAAGTGTGTCGTACGAAGATCTTCTTTAACCATATCCTTATGGAGAGCTTGAGGTCAATAAAACTGACCTCAGTGACAATTCCTTATATCTCATATGTTGACCATTATTTCATGTTCTTAGTTTAAGATTGAAATGTTGTTCTCCAACTCCCGATTGGTTGGTTTGTACATTTCATATCTTAGGTTTAGTCTTTTAACATATCGATCTTCATCTTCTATCTACTTTTTATCTTGAGAAGTTTTTGAATTGGACTTGTCTTTGGACTTCAAATGTGTATTGTTCCCAGTATAAATACATAGAACCACTAAATAATGGTAGGAGATTTAATTATGTTTACAGTATTGATCGGAATGGAAAGCAGACGGGTTGGGCGAAGAGGAAACAGTGAAATCGTCAATAATACTTGTGACACGCCGCAACTTATTTTATTTACTCTTAAGAAAATTTTTCGATAGGGTTTATTCATTGTGTCGGTGCAGAAGATTGGATTTATATAAATGCTCTAATCATCGTCTGAAAACAGAACGGTCCTGTTTCCTTAGAGTGGTAAATAAGCACCGTTTTGTCGCCCGATACTGTGTTTTGTATGATTAAGGATGTTTGAGGGAAAAATTCCTATATCTAAAAAATTTTTATTTTTTTTTTGAAGGATTAACTCTTTGTTTTTGTTACACAGAAGAAGACGAGGATGAGGAAATGGGAGAACTTAAAACAGACCACGACCAAGAGGAAAACCAAGAGGAGAAGCAAGATACGAAAGAAGGTAAACAGTTACTGTGATTGCTTCCATTTCTGCTTTAATAGCTAATTAGAAACATCAGAAGGGTCCCACCATAATTAAATCAACCATTAAGTCTTAGGTACGGGAGGAAAATGTTATGCAAGATGACATAAATTACATTATGGAGAATTTAGTTCCCAGATAATCAGGAAACTAAAAAGGTCTCATCATTTGCAGTAGTATTAACATCCATTAAAGAAAACTGATTTCCATTGGACACTGTCGAGATGTCACTACGTGTCGCTGCTGTCAGTAGAGGCGATAAGGCGTGGCGAACCCCGATAGGAAATAAGTCCAGAGAATCAGGGTCTGCCGTAAACCAGGGCACATCTTTACTGGAGGAACTCAAGTTCATAACAATACAGGAAATGCACTGAACTGGCTTCTCCAGTCTTCTCCCGGCAGAAGATTGTTCTGTGCCGAGGAAAGTTCTGAGCTAGCTGTCCCTCTCTCAGAAGACTAGTAACCTGGCCAAAGAGCTGGTGGCCCTGTGATCTGTGGCTGAGTACCCCCATCTCCAAACAAACTGACAAAGCAAAGTGTTCTCAAAAAGCAGAGAAATGCTCAAAACCCCTGTTGCGCATTTCTATTTGGGGGAGCAGATCCTGCACATGTTATCCATTGCTAACAGCAATCCCCAGAAAAAATGCATACAATGGAGGATTGCCTGAAACGGACCACAATATATAGCTAAACCCTCCCTCTAATGGTAAAAATGAGACTTTTGCCAATATATTCTTATATCAAGAACATACCGGAGCCCGCGCACCTCGTCAAGGTCTCTCATAGTGGCACGGGACCTAATGCTAAGTACGCTGAGTATCCCCATCTCATCATCTTCTTCTGGTCACTCATGTGTCTGGCACAGTCTGGCAAAGTTTCTTCGACTAAACACTGGTCCCTATCTACAGACAACCAGGGGTTCTCCTTTTATACAGTTTCTAACTGAAATGGAACTCTAGTGGGAGGGGTGGAGTGGAGAAACACAACCTAAACAGAATAGTGTTGCAATTTCGTAGACTTGGATAGAGTTTCAATACAGGTCTATGGGAATGACTAATCTGTTTTCCCAGATAAAAACAAGTCTTCGGGTATTAACAACAGAGCTAAACCAAACAGTCAAAGGTCAGTTCGTGATTTTTCCCTTCAAAATGTTGCATAGTCCCTATAGTAACTGTGGAAGATTTCTAACTTCTCAGTGCATAGCTGGAAAGGCCGAAAGTTTCTCAATATTAGCTGATATAGTGCAGATATAGTGTAATAGCAGTGGAAATGAATAGGCTATATTACAATAAACTTATAAAATTCAGTTTAACAACGTAAAACAGTATGAGTGTAAACAACGGCATAAATCATACTGCAAGTTAACCTTTCCAAGTGGACTAAAGTGGTGAGTTTGATGGCTTTGTGTAGTAGCAATAGGTCCAAATGTCCATAGTCCAAAGTACCCTTTCTCCAGGACACTACACCTCTACCTATAATGGTCTTATTTCTGTAATTCCCAGAGAAGTAACAACACTTGATCTCTGGGATCCTTTGGCACAATTCTAGGTTGTGGTACTCAACCTAGAATGAATAGGCACTGGTGCCCTAAATTAGTCTGTTGTTTGATTCCCTGGATAATGTATTGTACATGTGAAACCTGGATACAAGGAATATGTTGGACATATGATTAATAGGTGCAAGGACAGTAGATAGTCAATGTAAAAATGTGCCAATGAGGGTATTACGATGAGTCGGGGATATAGTCAAATAAACTAGAGGTCTGGGAATAGAGGTTAGGCATGGGGAATCAGGTAGTGTGGAAAAGACACGACTGAAAGTGAACAAACCAGGGGTCAGGTAGCAAGGATTAAGCAGAACTGGATATCGGGTAACATGGAGAAGGACTTGGTGTTGGATGCCATGCAGAAGATAGGAGCCTAATTGAGCAAGCCAGGGGTCAGGTCATGGGGTTCAAGCAGAACCAGGTTTAGGGTAGTGTGGAGCAGGCAGGTGTCTAGTTGAACTAGCCGGACGTCGGGTACAACTGGGTGTGGGGTAGTTTGGACCAGGCAGGAGCATGGGAAAACAGGTCAGTGGTTAGGTAACAGAGATCAGGCGCAAGGAACTAAATAGAGGTACCATGAAAATCCAACAATTAGTCAGGTAAATGGGCAAAAGGCAGCTCACCTTAAAGAGGTTATCAAAAAATTGATGATTTATCAACAGGTAGTAAATATTAGATTGTGTAAAGTATGACATGGGGCTACCAAGAACAAAGGGTTATGGAGTTTCCTGTCTAAATGGAGCAGGAGTGCACATGTCTTTCCAGACAGCTCTCCATCAGCCCCAAAGAAGTTAGTGGAGCAGTAGACCAACATGCACAGATCCACTCAAAGCTGGGGCGTGGGGACCCAATTCTCTGGGTCGTGTGAAGAGGGAGTCCCAGTTATCAAATTGGTAGGTGATCATTTACGAGGGATACGTTTTTTAATTGGTGCCTAGTCTTGGGAAAGAAACTAGCAAAAGTGGTTCGAGATCATGCAGGAAGATCGTTACCAACCATTTCTAGACTTGACACCTTGACTAATTGTTTTTAGGGTATATAAACAATGCAAAGAAACCTGTCCAAAAGGCCACACCTGAGCAATGTAATCCCAATCTACGCCAACTAGACTATTTTATGTATGTTGGACCTCTATTTTGAGAGATTTTTGAGACATTTTACCTCAAGGTGGTTTCACTGTGCAGTATCTTTCTGGTTAATTTTTGGTTGGAATCAGGAGTGTTTGCCACATTATGCTAAGAAAGATTATGGTTTTTGATCTGGATGGTAACATCAAAAAACTTTGAAGGCTATGATTTTCGTTGTGTTAATCTCTGAATTCTGAAGTGAATTAGACGAGACATTTACATCCATATGAAGGATCCATCGTTATTGTGCATTATATTTCTACCCCACATGGGCTCCTGTTCTCCATCATCCTCTTCATTATGAACATTATAGGGGGAAGCTGATCTGTGACTTCTCCCTGCTCATGCCAGGTCTAAAAAAGTAGGTGCGGTGTGGGCAGGGAAGGGGAGGGGACGGTAGACCCATCTCATTTACCATTTTCTATGACTGTTTCAGGCGCAGAAAAGGGTCTAAATGTAAGACAGCAAGGAAGCTTTCTTACATTTGGATCTGCTGGAGTTATGAAGAGGCCAGCACCTCTTCAAAACTCCGGTGGATCCACCGCCAGCTTAGCCTAAAACGCCGGTCTTAATAAATGTGCTCCCTAGTTAATAATTGACTTTTTATGATTTGATGTTCTTATTGAAGTTCCCCCCAGAGAACTGACTGAAGAAGAGAAGCAGCAAGCCGTCCACTCCGAGGAATTCTTGATCTTTTTTGATCGAACAATTCGTGTCATTGAAAGAGCCCTGGCCGAAGATTGTAATATATTCTTTGACTACAGTGGAAGAGACCTGGAAGATAAAGATGGGTTAGTCTCATATTTCCATATGTTCAATATGATCATGAACATTGTGAAGATATAGTAACTGAATGGATGGGAGGGCTGATCAATGCTTAGTTGGTTGGTTGGATTATTGGATGGGTGGATAGTTGCTAACAGTGTTGGCTATGCTGGGCAGTATTATAGCAGTTATAGTCTTGTACATAGGAGGCAGTATTATAGTAGTTATATTCTTGTACATAGGAGCAGTATTATAGTAGTTATATTCTTGTACATAGGAGCAGTATTATAGTAGTTATATTCTTGTACATAGGAGCAGTATTATAGTAGTTATATTCTTGTACATAGAAGCAGTATTATAGTAGTTATATTCTTGTACATAGGAGGCAGTATTATAGTAGTTATGTTCTTGTACATAGGAGGCAGTATTATAGTAGTTGTATTCTTGTGCATAGGAGCAGTATTATAGTAGTTATATTCTTGTACATAGGAGGCAATATTATAGTAGTTATATTCTTGTACATAGGAGGCAGTATTATAGTAGTTATATTCTTGTACATAGGAGCCAGATTATAGTAGTTATATTCCTGTACATAGGAGGCAGTATTATAGTAGTTATATTCTTGTACATAGGAGCAGTATTATAGTAGTTATATTCTTGTATATAGGAGCAGTATTATAGTAGTTATATTCTTGTACATAGGAGCAGTATTATAGTAGTTATATTCTTGTATATAGGAGGCAGTATTATAGTAGTTATATTCTTGTACATAGGAGGCAGTATTATAGTAGTTATATTCTTGTATATAGGAGGCAGTATTATAGTAGTTATATTCTTGTACATAGGAGGCAGTATTATAGTAGTTATATTCCTGTATATAGGAGGCAGTATTATAGTAGTTATATTCTTGTACATAGGAGCAGTATTATAGTAGTTATATTCTTGTATATAGGAGCAGTATTATAGTAGTTATATTCTTGTATATAGGAGCAGTATTATAGTAGTTATATTCTTGTACATAGAAACAGTATTATAGTAGTTATATTCTTGTATATAGGAGGCAGTATTATAGTAGTTATATTCTTGTACATTGGAGCCAGTATTATAGTAGTTATATTCTTCAATATTCAGGAAAGCTAATTTTTATCGTTAAAATATTTTTATGTCACATAGAAATGTTTGTATATCAGTGCTTTCAATAATAGCAGGAATTGCTCTTCTCTATGCATTCCTTCGGTTCAGCGTCATTATTGCCGCATTTTTAATAAGCAGTGACTAAATAATATTATCTATAATAACTCCAGTGAGATTTGCTTCTTTACTAATTAGTAAAGATTTATAGTCCAGACACAACAGGGATTCCTGCCTTCTCCTTCAGGGGCATAGAAATCACTGCTCGGCCCTGTGCTAATTAGTCAACAAATATTTTAATAAAATTAACTCGTAAAAAACAATAAAGATTTCAAATACAGTTATCATAAAAAATATGTAAGAACCAATAATAACCAGTTACATTCGATAACGCTCCATAGTAACATCTTGACCGTACATGAATGATAGGTATGTCGCGTGCAAAGTGCAGCACTTTGATTAATATTATAAAACATTTGGCAGCAGAGAAAAGTATTATGTAACAGGAGCAGTTATGACCTCACCTCGCTCGTAAAGGGTGCACACTTTTGCAATAGTTTCTTTGTTGCAACTTTCAAAACTTGCTAAGTTTTCTACCATTTTCTGCAAGCTTCCCCTCAGCAAAATTGTGTTTCTATGGTAACAGACCACAAACAAACCCTGTGTAGTCTAATCCTGCTGTCATGTGTTACTCCATCTGTACACGCAGTAGGAGAAGGGGCAGATGAAAATGAGTGACACCTGACTGCAGCATCAGACTACACAGTTTTTTTTTTATCTGTAACCATGGAGACACATAGTTCTGTACAGGAGCTGCTGGATAAAGCAAAGTTTTTGCAAAGATGAAACTTATTTTTTTAAGCCAGTTGCTTTTAAAAAAAGAAAAAAGAATGAGTTTCAAAAATATGAATACCCTTTAAATGGGAGGTGACATCTTGTATGTTATTATCACATAATCTGCAATTTAGGAAAACAAACTGCTACATGGTCTACATGTACATCATTGATCCCCACACTATTGTCTGATGTCACATTAACCCATGCCAAACCAGCTGCCACAGAGAAAAGGACTGTAGCCGAAACCCAGGAAAGCATTATGTAACCCATTTATAAAGTGGCTGCGAGGGATAAGGATGAGCAGGCTACTAGCCGAGCGAATGCTTTGTCTCCAGCCACCACTAGGTGGAGCTGAGGAGTATACCCCAGGTTGTATTCAGCTCATTGTGTAAACTGTATGCAGTAAACTCCTGAGCTCCCTCTAGTGGTGGCTTCAGGTAGCATTTAGCTCTTTCTAATCTATGAGTATCTCTCTATACTCTTAGATCTTTGAGTATCTATGGGTATTTGGAGCTCAGACCATTATAGAGATATATTTGTAAATTAATCAAGGCTGAATTTTGGACGTTCTTATATTTATCTAGTTATAACTTGCCTCAAGGATGTCATTGCAAGGAGCATTACGTATTCCACGTCTATTTTGGGTTACTACTCCCCTCCAGGAACCTAAGTAGTGCCAGGACCAATCTGATGCCAGCATTTCTCTGCCACGTGACTCCCAGACATCAGGACTTTCCCATATTTTAAATAGTCATGGGGCCTTCATTCATGCTTCCTGATACACAATCATGTCCTATTCATCAGGCTTCACGTGGTGTAATCATCGCATTGTACTCTGATTGGAAATAGCTGCTGATTGCTGATTGGTTGCTCGGAGTCGTTGCGCTATTGTAAATTAGTAATTAGCACCAGTAATTATCGTTGATAATCTCTCTATGGACATTTCTATAGAGTCCTGCACCCCTCCCCACACGTTTCAGCCGCCTACGACTATGACCATGCACTAACGCACACGGGTGCCAGCATGGGCAGCCCCTGGCATCCTCGCCAGGTCTTGTCACGTCTGCTTGAGCTTCAGCTCCCAGCACATTTCTGTCGTTTGTGATTCATCAGACGCTGGGGAGCAACGTGAAAACCCGGCCCGGTGATGGATGATGACAGCTGTATTTATAGAACCGCCATCAGCACAGCACATTTGGCGTCACTTACGACATTTGTAGGCTCCAAGCAAGAAATGTGGCCCCCTTGTATCTCTCTTGCCTGTGCCTGTAAATAGGTACGGTCTAGACTGCCAATTTATGGAATTAAAGGGGAACGTGAGGATTTAGACGGAGCGAATTGTGGCTTCCAGCACTGTAACCGTGACTGAAGGAGTGCTTCCATAAACTCCGAGTAGACTGGTCGTACAGGCAGAGACATTTGGTTCTGCTACGGTATTAAAGGGAGCCCGTCACCCCCAAAATCAAAGTATGCATACCGCCGTGTAGGGTAAGTGCACAGAAAAATAAACGTACTTTTTTGTGTGAAAATCCTGTCCTCTAATCTTGATAAATCTGTCTTTTTATTTTTATGCAGATACGGTTTTCGGTGCATCATGGATGCGGCCACTCCTATTGGTGCGCCATCACTCCGCCAATAATGCCATCCAGCGCCACCTCGATATTTCAAAACCCATAGCTAAAATGAATGGACATCCATGTGCACCAAACAGATTTTCCCCGCCCATGGTGCACCTAATTTCTTAGGATTAGAGGATCAGATTTTCATAAGAAAGATCTGGTTGGCATGTACCCTAAATGCTGGTATGCATGCATCGATTTTGGGGATTACAGACTCTCTTTAAAGGGCATCTGTCAGCAGATTTGTACCTATGACACTGGCTGACCCGTTACATGTGCGCTTGGCAGCTGAAGGCATCTGTGTTGGTCCCATATTCATATGTGCCCGCATTGCTGAGAAAAAGGAAGCCTTAATATATGCAAATGAGCCTCTAGGAGCAACAGGGGCGTTACCCTTACACCTAGAGGCTCCGCTCTCTGTGCAACTGCCGCACCCTCTGCACGTTGATTGACAGGACCAGGTGTGGTCATTTTACCCTACGTGGCCCTGTCAATCAGAGTGGAGAGGGCGGGGCAGTTGCAGAGAGAGCAGAGCCTCTAGGTGTAATAGCAACGCCCCCGTTGCTCTTAAAGGGCTCATTTGCATCATTTTTTTCGGCAATGCAGGAACATATGAACATGGGACCAACACAGGGGCCTTCAGCTGGAACAGGTCAGCCATTTTAAAGGGATCACTAAAACATAAACAGGATAGGCTGTAAGCATCTGAAAGTTGGGGTCCAGCACAAGAATGGAGGTCCCCATTTCCCTGAATGAAGCGGTAGTCAATGACGGATCCAGCAAAAACACAAGTGTGAAAGTAGCCTAAGATAATTTAAAAACTTCCCATGATGCACCTGCTCTGCTGGATCGGAGAAAGTGCAATATGGTGCATCTGCTCCTATCCAGCACTGCTGCTCTGTCATATACTTTTCTATGGGCGGATGCAGCCAATCACTTGCTATAGCGCTGGATCGGAGAGGGTGGATTTTTTTTATTATTTTACATGGCTTTCAGGACTTTAGTAACATAGAAGGCGTGGACAAACCCTTTAAGGCTGGTTTCAGATAGCACAATGCAACCACATTCGCATTACAGCCGGAGCATCGGCCATAGGAAGGTAGGAGGGCGATAACTGGAGTCTCCTGGGCCTCAGTGCAAAATCTGCCACAGGGTTCCCATCTACCTCCTTCCATGTCTAGCCCTGGCGTCTTCGTATGTGGCAGATGGGCACATCTGGGCCCCTTCAGGTTTTTTATCCAGCCTGAGACCAGCGGTGAGAGAATACTGTAAGTCAAGTGAGATATAGTGACGTAGTTACAATAATACACACACCCTTATGTGTAAAGGGTAAAACGATGCCGAGTTCTTCTTCAACTCCTTCCACCCGCCTAATCCTTCCATCCTTCTTCATCATTGTTTGTTATTCTAATTTCCCAAATGAATCGATAATTGATGTCAGACAAGGATAATTCAGAGGGGAGTATGTGGGAAAAATGGTGAGAGAGCCGCCTCTCCTGGGGAGATAGCTCACAGCGCTGGTAGGTCCTGTGGAAGGACTGGGAATCTCAGCGGAGTTCCTCAATCTCCATAGAGGGCTTTGTTTTTTTATTATTATTAGTTTATATTAAGATATTCCCCGACGGGAACACCCAAGAGGCGATCTGTGCACCTATTAACTGTGTAATATCTATCTATCTATTTATCTATCTATCTTCTATCTGTCTGTCTATCTATCTATCTACAGTATCTATCTATCTACGGTATCTATCTATCTACGGTATCTATCTATCTAAAGTATCTATCTATCTATCTATCTATCTATCTATCTGCGGTATCTATCTATCTATCTATCTATTTATCTAAAGTATCTATCTAAAGTATCTATCTATCTATCTATCTATCTATCTATCTAAAGTATCTATCTATCTATCTATCTATCTATCTATCTATCTATCTACACGTATCTATCTATCTATCTGTCTATTTACACCTATCTATCTATTTATCTATCTATCTATCTATCTGTCTATTTACATCTATCTATCTATCTATCTATCTATCTATCTATCTATCTATCTATCGATACTGTAGATCAGGGATGCCCAACCTGCGTCTCTCCAGCTGTTGTAAAACTACGACTCCCACCATGCCCTGCTGTAGGCTGATAACTGTAGGTTGTCTTGGCATGCTGGGAGTCAGGGGCAGATTGGCCATAGACCTTACAGGGAAATTTCCTGGTGGGCCGATGCCCCAGGAGCCACCTGAGCCCTCCTCACGGCCAGCCATTGGAAGTTTTTGGGGATGTATTTTGCTTCTGGCAGTATTTTGTAATGAACTGTGGTACTTGGCTCTGTTGGGGTGGCGTAATGTGCCGCAATATGGTATTGCTGGTCCTGCCTTCCATCAATTTGGACCCAACTACAAAACTTTTAGAATTTTTTCCAGTGCCACTTTAAGTTCCCAGTCCGCCCCTGCTGGGAGTGGTAGTTTTGCAACAGCTGGAGGGCCACAGGTTGGGCATCCCTGATCTGTAGTATCTAACTATCTATCTATCTATCTATCTATCTATCTATCTATTTATCTATCTGTCTTCTCTCTCTATCTATCTCATATCTATCTATCTATCTAATATCTATCTATCTATCTATCTATCTATCTATCTATCTTTCCATCCATTTTCATCTAAAACAGTTTACTTACATACAACTGTGGAAGATTAGAAAAATAAGAAAAATATGAAGAAAAATAAGCAGTGTAAAAGGCAGTTGATGGTTCTCCAAATCTTTGTAGGACACCATGATGGCAGTTCTCACTTATGGGCCTCCTAAAAGCACTCTAGGCGACCCACTGAACAGTTTTTCCACAGGTATCTTTACAAACACTCCAGTCCACCTTTTTTGTCCGAGTTGGACAAGCTCACTCTTTCCACCAACATTCTCACGATGAACAAGCCCTCTCTAGCCTCCAGACCACCAACATTCTCACAATAGACAAACTCACTCCAACCTTCAGACCACCAACATTCTCACAATGGAAAAGCCCACTCCACTCTCCAGACCACCAACATTTTCACAATGGAAAAGCCCACTCCACTCTCCAGACCACCAACATTCTCACAATGGAAAAGCCCACTCCACTCTCCAGACCACCAACATTCTCACAATAGACAAGCCCACTCCATCCTTCAGACCACCAATGTTCTCACAATGGAAAAGCCCACTCCACTCTCCAGACCACCAACAGTCTCACAATGAACAAGCCCTCTCCAGCCTCCAGGCCACCAACATTCTCACAACAGACAAGCCCACTCCAACCTTCAGACCACCAACATTCTCACAATGGAAAAGCCCACTCCACTCTCCAGACCACCAACATTCTCACAAAAGACATGCCCACTCCAACCTTCAGACCACCAACATTCTCACAATGGAAAAGCCCACTCCACTCCCCAGACCACCAACATTCTCACAATGGGCAAGCCCAGTCCTAATAATCTGCATTCCACTCCATGGCATCAAACCACTCCCCGTATCAGCTCCTGTCTGCTTCCCCTATCAGCATTATGGTGTAGCATTCCAGCGTCAAAACGTGCATAGCTGTATCAGCTTCACCTATGCCTAAGCCGGTCCCGAAACCTGAAACAGCTCGGGGGCATGTCCTTTCTACTGCAGCTCCCTCCCTATCACAGCTCAGGATTGTGTCCTTTCTGCTGCAGCTCTCTCCCTATCACAGCTCAGGATTGTGTCCTTTCTGCTGCAGCTCTCTCCCTATCACAGCTCAGGATTGTGTCTTTTCCACTGCAGCTCTCTCCCTTTCTCCCTTTTACAGCTGATTTTGCTTGTCCTTTCTGGTGCAGCTTTCTCCTTGCAACTGCAATATCTTCTAAAAAAAGATACATCTGGTGGCAGTTGAAGGAAGTAACTGAGCATGTGCGACCACCTCATTGAGGTTACTGAAGTGGACAGAGAAATCAGGAAAAGTGCAAACAGCAGGTGGTGCTATACAGATAGATGTCACTGAAGAACTCTGTGATGTACTACATTTTTAATACAAAAGTATTAAGGTGAAGGTGCGGATCATCCCTTTAAAGTACAACTCAGAGTCTTTTTTCTTTAAGGGGGGGCAGATTGGGTACTTAAAGGCCAAACTACCTCTGCCTATTCTTCTTACACTTCGCCCCAGTATAATGAGTGCTGTCCTCACCACTCCACTCTTCAAATTGTCTGGGAGGTGGCCGGCATCACCATCTTTCACTTATGGAAGGGTTCCCTCTTGACCTGTATCCATCTGTTCCTCATGGGACTTCTCCAAAACATCAGGTAGAACAAAAGTAGCCCCAAGACCACTTTTCATGACTCGTCGTCATCTACGAAATCAAAGTATGGAAAGTATGGTCAGGGGTTTGTCATCTGCTTGATTGGTGACATTCTCCAGGCCTTGCTAGGTGACCTCACGATGGCACCTCTCACCTATGGATCTCCACAGGTTCCTCATCATTCCTTTCCGACACCACCATGATAGACAAAGCACTCCCGCCTACAGCCCACCGACACTTTCATGATGGACAAGCCCAAGCTGTATTGTCATCAGAAACATTTAATACATTTAATACTGCAGCCTCAGGTTTTGGGCCTTCAATGAGAACTTAGAAGATTTTTGCAATAGCAAGGCAGTAGTGCATTCAGTGTCCGACAGCGAAGGCGATGAGGGGTTGACCGATACCCCACCTTTGGCATTCTACTATTAATGTCTGACCTAATTCTTTCAGATCTTCAGATGAAGACTGAACCTGACAGATGACATCCCTTATGTTAATTTTCTTTGTTTCATAAAAGGTTATTTTTTTGACTTTAAAGGAAATGTCAGTGTCCTATGATGAACGAGCGTTCTTATTACCGCGGCCGCAGATAAGCTTTGATGTACCTCTGTGGTTACATAAGGTTTTAATGCAAGATATGTGTCATATGTAGCATCTTCATAATATATATTACTTGTATGAGACATAAAGAAGATTTCCGACTCTTTCCAGAGAGATCATCAGTTAAAAAGTGTCCGAAAATCCCATTAACCAACACTTCACCCTGAAGTAAAAAGAAATGGCTGAATTTACACAAATAGCGGTAAAATCTGCAACCTCAAACCTTCCCTAGGAGAAGTTAGAGAAAAGAAGTTCCAGCTTCCGTAGCAAACGTGAAGAGCTTTATTCACATGGTGCGGTACAGGTTAAAAAACAAGGAGGTACTTGTCTACGCGTTTCGGATCCACATATCTTGATCCTTACTCATGATAAGGATCAAGATATGTGGATCCGAAACGCGTAGACAAGTACCTCCTTGTTTTTTGTCATGAGTAAGGATCAAGATATGTGGATCCGAAACGCGTAGACAAGTACCTCCTTGTTTTTTGTCATGAGTAAGGATCAAGATATGTGGATCCGAAACGCGTAGACAAGTACCTCCTTGTTTTTTTGTCATGAGTAAGGATCAAGATATGTGGATCCGAAACGCGTAGACAAGTACCTCCTTGTTTTTTAACCTGTACCGCACCATATGAATAAAGCTCTTCACGTTTGCTAAGGAAGCTGGACCTTCTTTTCTTTACCTTGTGGATTTCTGGCGCCTGTGGTTCCTCGGCGTGGTCCTGTGCCTCCAGGGATTTGGGTGAGCTCATCACACCTATGTATTTTTCCCTAGGAGAAGTGGAAGTTCTGGCTGTGCCAAAATGTCTAACTGTATCTATAGCAGACCCGGCATGTTTTTCTGCACATTATATTCTGTCTGCCACCAGGGGGAGCTGAAGTGTGTTAAAAGTATGGACTGTATGCAGAACGCTCCTGAGCTCCCCCTAGTGGTGGAAAAAGTCAGAATTTTTTTGTGTGAATAGTTTTATAGTTTGTGAAGAGTCAAGGAGAACATGGATTGTAATGTCTGGGTCAAAGCCCATGCGAACTTGAGGAGGACATACAAATGTTTTGCAGGTCAAGTTCTAATCCAGAACCCCAGATCAGTACCAACCACTGAAACACCATGGTCAGAAGAAGAATCCTTATATTTCTCCTGCTTCCCATTAGGATGTACAGACTATACACAGACTATCTATGTCTTGTATGGGTGACACAGGGTCTTTTCTTTCTTAAAGGGATATCCAAGCTGGGGCCAATCTCTCATTTAATCGACAGTTCTATGATGAACATTGGTCAAAGCATCGAGTGGTGACGTGTCTGGACTGGTCGCTGCAGGTGAGACAGATCAGTGTGTGATGACGTCCACAGCGAAGGGTGTGCAGGGCGGGTTTATGCTCTTCCGGGTAAATGGCCCTCACAATCTGGCAGTAAAGCTCCTCAGAGGGGTGGAGATGGTGACCGTGGCAAATGTGGAACCAAATGTCCATTGGCTTAGAATGAAATTTTTAGGAACTGCATATTCACGTTAATTTAGAGCATCATCCACCCTTCTTCCTTCTGTCTTTCATCCCTTCCTTCCTATCTTCCATCTTTTATACCTTCCTTCCTTAGGCCATGTTGACATCTGCGTCAGGCTTCAAATACAGGACAAAGCCGCCCACTGTGCCAGGTCCCCTGACGCTGGCGCTGTATGTGACAGCCCCGTGACAGATCCAGCGCTCCCGTTATTTCCATTGTTTTGCTCCTGTAACGTCAAACGTGAACATGACTTTACTGTTCTGCTTTCTTCTTTCCTACTCTTTCGTTTTTCTACATTTCTTCTTCACTTTTATCTCCTTTCCATCGGTCTTTCCTTCTGTCTTCCCTCCCTTCCATATTTTTTTCACTTTCCTTCCCTCCATGTTTTAAATATTAAATGTATCTGTAAATGTATAATCAGTCTCTCGTGTACATGGATTATTATATACAGCACCTTATGGAGAGAATAAAGGATACATTTCTGTGTTACAGTATCCGGAACTAATGGTGGCATCTTATAATAATAATGAAGACGCCCCTCATGAACCGGATGGTGTCGCCCTCGTATGGAACATGAAATTCAAGAAGACCACTCCCGAATATATATTCCATTGTCAGGTGAGAATACAATGTGTCCAGATAGATGATAGATAGATAGATAGATAGATAGATAGATAGATATGAGATAGATAGATAGATAGATAGATATGAGATAGATAGTAGATAGATAGATAGATATGAGATAGCTAATAGATATGAGATAGATAATAGATATGAGATAGATAATAGATAGATAGATAGATAGATAGATATATATGAGATAGATAGATAGATAGATATAAGATAGATATGAGATAGAAAGATATGAGATAGATAATAGATAGATAGATAGATAGATAGATAGATAGATAGATAGATAGATAGATAGATAGATAGATAGATAGATAGATAGATATAAGATAGATATGAGGTAGATAGATATGAGATAGATAGATATGAGATAGATAGATATGAGATAGATAGATAATAGATAGATATGAGATAGATAGATAGATAGATAGATATAAATAGATAGATAGATAGATAGATAGATAGATAGATAGAAGATAGATAGATAGATAGATAGATAGATAGATAGATGATAAGTAGATATGAGATAGATAGATAGATAGATAGATAGGTAGATATGAGATAGATAGATAGATAGATAGATAGATAAAAGATAGATATGAAATAGGTATTAGATAGAAAGATATAAAATAGATATTAGATAGATAGATAGATAGATAGATAGATAGATAGATAGATATGAGATAGATAGATAGATAGATAGATATGAGATAGATAGATAGATAGATAGGAGATAGATAGATAGATAGATAGATAGATAGATAGATAGATAGATAACCTCTTTATTATAACATGTTACCGTATACTCCTGCGGTCTGTAGATACTAGAGAATATTTTTTTGCTTTCCTGTTTGGACACCTCCCGGTGAAGTTGCTGTTGGTTGCCATAGTAACCGGAGGCCTGCAGATTACCCGTAGATTTTCCGAGCCTCCCTCTGCCCACTCGTACTCACTACATCATTCCTCTTCCATCTGGTTGCCGCACAACATTCATGACAAATCTGACTTCTCCGCTGAGGGGTGACGCCTCCCCTCTGCCGGGGTCACCACAGCTTTCTGCTTTTGCTGCTTGTTGCTATGTAAAAATTAAACTATTGACCAGCGGGCACCACCTGCCCTCACCAATGCCATGTAGCTAAAAACGGATTATCTAGATTATAATTAGGGCACATGGGCCACGTGCTCCAAGATCTTCACCCTTACAGAGATCGAGTAGGCCTCCACCAACTTCTCCACCTTCCCTTCTGTCAACCACTTGTTGAAAACACCATCGCATTGGAAAAACCACGTTACCTTTTTTCCCCATAGCCCTTCACAATGTAATGTCACGTATGGAGTCACAGATGGAGCAGGTTATTAGCCGGTAGAAGATTACATCAATGGATACCAATGTGGCTTTGATTGAGGGTCACGGTCTTTAAGATGGGATGAGGGTCACCAACTTTTTTGCCCGCCATCCTCAGTCTGGCCCTGCATGCAGGCCCTTTGATGGTGCAGATCATGGTCCATTCACCACTGCTGATGTGACCTACAAGAGGAAGGATGGCTCCATAGCAAGGCAGGGGCACTTCTCCCGGGGCCTTCTCTTGGGTGGAAGACACGTCACATAGATGTCCACCTCTTGCCCTATTCTTAGCTACCTGACATTGGCCGCATTTTTGCTCGGTCCTCAAGTACTGTCGACCCATTGGGCCTAGTTCTATGCCAAAAATAAAGTAAGGTGACACACCACTCTCATAGGTGATCTGAAAACCTCAGATGTCTCTTGTCTCAAGCAGATGCGTTCTTGCCCTATCAAGGCAAGTGTGGGACTAAGGACTTCCCTAAACCTGAGATGAAGGGCACCATCTTTTTTGCCCACCGTCCTGTGTGCAGAACCCTTGATGGTGCAGCCCATGGTCCATTCACCACTGCTGATGTGACCTACAAAAGGAAGGAAAGCTCTATAGCAAGGTGTGGTTACCTGTACAGGTGCCTTCTCTTGGGTGGAAGACACGTCACATAGATGTCCACCTCTTTCCCTATACTTAGCTACCAGACATTGGCCACATTGTTGCCAAGTCCTCAAGCACTGCCAAACCATTGGGCCCAATTCTACGCCTAAAATAGAACAATACCAATCCTTAAAGGGGTTCTCCGGGAATTAAGAAAATGAAAATACTTAAATATTACTTTATTATAAATATATTCTCAAATACCTTTCATTAGTTATAATGGCTTGTTTTGTCTAGGGAGCAATTATCAGGGGAAACAAAATGGCCGCCATCCTATCAGTACACACAAAACCTGTCCTGATCACCTATGAGGACAAGTTACTTTATGACACTGAGGTAAAAAGCTGCCTCGTCTTCCTCTCTGCTCTACTTGTCAGGGATTATGATCCTGAATACAGATGATAAGAACTTTAGCTGAACCTCTGAGGAATTTAGTTCATGAGGAGACATGAAGTACAGAGCGGACAGACTGTGGTAATGGAGACTGCATACAAGTGCTGCTGCTCATTACCCCCACCCTCCTCTCATGTCTCCTCATCATCATCTCCATTCCCACAGAGATTCACCTGTATTCAGGATCATGATTCCTGACAAGCAGAGCAGAGAGGAGAATAAGGCAGCACTATGGCTCATTGTGGGGAATGATTAGGACAGGTTTTCTGTGTACTAACAGGACAGCGGCCATTTTATTTCTCCTAATGATTGCTCCCTAGACAAAATGAGCCATTATAAGTAATGAAAGGTATTTGGGAATATATTTATTATAAAATAATATTTAAGTATTTTCATTTTTTTAATTCCTGGAGAATGCCTTTAAGGTGGCATACCACTCTCATAGGTGATCTGAAGACCTCAGATATCTCATGAAGTAGTTGTCTCATTGCCCTATCGAGGCAACTACGAGACTAGGGACATCCATAAACATCCCATTATAGCTCACACTACCGCCATATGAACTTGTAGCAAAAAACGCACACCCATGATGGTATTTTCAGAGGATATTAGCGAGACCCTGAGATTCTGTGACGACCTTCTGAGCACGTAGTAGGTGTTGATGTCCAGCTGAGAATGTAGCAGAAGTTGGATTAGTATTTTGCCATGAGCCGGGGTGAAGAATTATGGGTGTTTTTTTAATGACAAGAGGGCTGACTCACTTGTGTGGTTTGTTTGGCGCTGCCCTGAGATTTTACATTTCATCGCTTTTTATAGTATTTTTTCTTTTCGGTCATAGAGGTTCCTTTGCCAAAAAGGTGAAGATTTAGGTAATTGAAGCCTGTTTGCCTTGGGTTAGTCGTAGTCAAAAGAGATTAGTTACAGGTGTTCCTTAATGAAGTTGGCGGGGCACCCCTCGTGCCAGGTCACTGACACCTTCCATGTAACGTGTACAGAGGCCGCAGCTGAAGGGCTCCCTGCCCTGCCAGATTCTTAAAGGGGTTTTCCACTTTCATGCAAGTAGATCTTAATCATTCTGAAACTTCCTAATCTACTTTGTGCTTCTAAACCCCACCATTTTTAAGAGTTCCGCTTGCCGCCTGAGAATGAGAATACTCCTTTATGGATCAAAAAGATTAAATCCTCTACAGACCTGACATGCCTCACAGCTGATGGTTTGCTACAATTGTACACGTTTAGGCCCCTTTCACACGAGCGAGTTTTCCGCGCGGGTGCAATGCGTTCTGAGCGCATTGCACCCGCACTGAATCCGGACCGATTTATTTCAATGGGTCTGTGTACATGAGCATCACTTGTGCGTTGCGTGAAAATTGCAGCATGTTCTATATTCTGCGTTTTTCACGCATCCCTAGCCCCATAGAAGTGAATGGGGCTGCGTGAAAAACGCATTGCATCCGCAAGCAAGTGCAGGTGCGATGCGTTTTTCACTGATGGTTGCTAGGAGATGTTGTTTGTAAACCTTCAGTTTTTTATCACGCACGTGAAAAACGCGTCAAAACACATTGCACCCGCGTGGAAAAAACTGAACAAGTGAACGCAATCGCAGGCAAAACGGAATGGCTTTGCCTGTTAAATCGCACAGTTTTCACTGAACGCATCCGCAACACATCCGGACCTAATCCGGACACGCTCGTGTGAAAGAGGCCTTAGACATCTGTGAGCTAAAAACATCAACAGAACAATTCTGTATCAGCAGCTGGAGCGGAGGGGGTTTGAACCTGCAAGCATAACTAGTTTTATTATTTTAACCCCTCCCCTGCCTTGTAGCAAATGTACGTTTAACTCAGACAACCTGTGTAATACTGGCACTGTTATGGGGACACTATGGTAGACAGTAGTTTGAGAGCATTGGAGCTGCCACTGTTATTGGGGGCTATGTGGCGGCTATCATTGTGTGAGCTCTGTGCCTGTTATGGAGGCATTGTGGCTAACAGTATCATGTGGGCACTGTTATGGGGGCTCCAGAATAGCGAGTGCAGCTCTGGAGTATAATACAGGATGTAACTCAGGATCAGTACAGGATAAGTAATGTAATGTCTGTACACAGTGACTCCACCAGCAGAATAGTGAGTGCAGCTCTGGAGTATAATACAGGATGTAACTCAGGATCAGTACAGGATAAGTAATGTAATGTATGGACACAGTGACTCCACCAGCAGAATAGTGAGTGCAGCTCTGGAGTATAATACAGGATGTAACTCAGGATCAGTACAGGATAAGTAATGTATGTACACAGTGACTCCACCAGCAGAATAGTGAGTGCAGCTCTGGAGTATAATACAGGATGTAACTCAGGATCAGTACAGGATAAGTAATGTAATGTCTGTACACAGTGACTCCACTAGCAGAATAGTGAGTGCAGCTCTGGAGTATAATACAGGATGTAACTCAGGATCAGTACAGGATAAGTAATGTATGCACACAGTGACTGCGCCAGCAGAATAGTGAGTACAGCTCTGGAGTATAATACAGGATGTAACTCAGGATCAGTACAGGATAAGTAATGTATGTACACAGTGACTGCACCAGCAGATTAGTGAGTACAGCTCTGGAGTATAATACAGGATGTAACTCGGGATCAGTACAGGATAAGTAATGTATGTACACAGTGACTGCACCAGCAGAATAGTGAGTGCAGCTCTGGAGTATAATACAGGATGTAACTCAGGATCAGTACAGGATAAGTAATGTATGTACACAGTGATTCCACCAGCAGAATAGTGAGTGCAGCTCTGGAGTGTAATACAGGATGTAACTCAGAATCAGTACAGGATAAGTAATGTAATGTCTGTACACAGTGACTCCACGAGCAGAATAGTGAGTGCAGCTCTGGAGTATAATACAGGATGTAACTCAGGATCAGTACAGGATAAGTAATGTAATGTATGGACACAGTGACTCCACCAGCAGAATAGTGAGTGCAGCTATGGAGTATAATACAGGATGTAACTCAGGATCAGTACAGGATAAGTAATGTATGTACACAGTGACTCCACCAGCAGAATAGTGAGTGCAGCTCTGGAGTATAATACAGGATGTAACTCAGGATCAGTACAGGATAAGTAATGTAATGTCTGTACACAGTGACTCCACTAGCAGAATAGTGAGTGCAGCTTTGGAGTATAATACAGGATGTAACTCGGGATCAGTACAGGATAAGTAATGTATGTACACAGTGACTGCACCAGCAGAATAGTGAGTGCAGCTCTGGAGTATAATACAGGATGTAACTCGGGATCAGTACAGGATAAGTAATGTATGTACACAGTGACTGCACCAGCAGAATAGTGAGTGCAGCTCTGGAGTATAATACAGGATGTAACTCAGGATCAGTACAGGATAAGTAATGTATGTACACAGTGATTCCACCAGCAGAATAGTGAGTGCAGCTCTGGAGTGTAATACAGGATGTAACTCAGAATCAGTACAGGATAAGTAATGTAATGTCTGTACACAGTGACTCCACGAGCAGAATAGTGAGTGCAGCTCTGGAGTATAATACAGGATGTAACTCAGGATAAGTACAGGATAAGTAATGTAATATAAGTACACAGTCACTGCACCAGCAGAATAGTGAGTACAGCTCTGCAGTATAATACAGGATTTAACTCAGGATCAGTACAGGATAAGTAATGTATGTACACAGTCACTGCACCAGCAGAATAGTGAGTGCAGCTCTGGAGTATAATACAGGATGTAACTCTGGATCAGTACAGGATAAGTAATGTATGTACACAGTGACTCCACCAGCAGAATTGGGAGTGCAGCTCTGGAGTATAATACAGGATGTAACTCAGGATCAGTACAGGATAAGTAATGTAATGTATGTACACAGTGACTCCACTAGCAGAATAGTGAGTGCAGCTCTGGAGAATAATACAGGATGTAACTCAGGATCACTACAGGATAGTAATGTATGTAGACAGTGACTCCACCAGCAGAATAGTGAGTGCAGCTCTGGAGTATAATACAGGATATAACTCAGGATCAGTACAGGATAAGTAATGTAATGCATGTACACAGTGAATCCACCAGCAGAATAGTGAGTACAGCTCTGGAGTATAATACAGGATGTAACTCAGGATCAGTACAGGATAAGTAATGCATGTACACAGTGACTGCACCAGCGGAATAGTGAGTGCAGCTCTGGAGTATAATACAGGATAAGTAATGTGTGTAATCAAATACAGCCTTTGGTGGAAACACCTGACCTAGTCCGGCTTACACAGCTATCGGATTTGTTACAGTGTATCGTTAATAATCTTCTGTCAGGTAAACACGGCAGCAGTCTATGGCTTCCATTATGGGAAATTCTTCTTTATAAATTCCTTATCCTGATCCCTTGCTTGTCTGGAGGTGAGATGTAACCTCTCTATTCCCCTTATACTCATAGTATTTTCTCATACATTCCATTGATTTTTATGGTTCATTTCCTTTGGTAAACAATGACGGCCACTTTGACCAAGACGCCCTTGATTTACCCTCAAGAATATACTGCAATAAGGGAAAGCCGAAGAATCTGGCAGCGTTACCCCTAGCGATACTCGGCCCCCTTCCGCTGTCTTGCCACAACTCCGATGACAACGTCCCAATTTCTGTTTTCATACACAAAGTCCATGGAAAATGTTGGTTAAGTCGGCAGCCCACGTCTTCTGCACCACAAAGTATGACTTCCTTCCCTGGAGATGTTTTCTCGTGGCTTCCACGCCCGACCTCGTATATGTGCCTGGCATGTGAAGAGTCAGGGCAGAATCCTTCTACACCTTCTGCACACGGGCTGAGATGTTCCATGTCTCACTCAGCACTGCGGAACGCTCAGCCCGTGGGTGGTAGAACGTTCTAGACTCGCCAAGTCAGCGTCACGTCCAAGAATTTACTTGAGCTGCAAAAATTGGGTCTGAAGATTTTAAAAATGCCTATAAATATAAGCCCTTAATGGGATTTTCCGAAAAAAAATCTCTTTAATACTTTGAAGGGTATTTATTATACCAGGGATTGTCCAGGACTAAAAAAACAGCACCACCCCTGTCTACAGGCTGTGTGCGGTATTACAGCTCAGCACCACTCTCTTGAATGGAACTGAGCTTGCAGTACCAGGTATAACCTATAGACGGTGGTGGTGCTGTTTTTGGAACAAAGCAGCTATTTTTCTCTAATCCTGGACAACCCCTTTAAAATGAAGTGCGCTGGAGTGCAATGCACCAAATTTCGGTGCATCTTGGCTTGTCTTTAACCCAAGAAATGAAATATATGGCTGCTATGAGCAGCTGCCGACTTGCGCTATTTCTTGCATCATTTTCTGGCTTCAAATTAAATTTGTCAAAAACTGTTTAGCCCCACCCACTCCTGCTAAGCCCTGCCCACTTTTTTACTACTATTGAAAGTCAATAAAATGATATGTTCGCTGTCAGTGAATGAAAACAGTCTTGTCTACATTCAGAGGCATTTATCCTGTCCATAGATAGTGCTGGTCCCCACTGAGGGTTTGTTACAATTGTATCCAGTCCAGACAATCCTCTGTGAGCTGAACACATCAGCAGCAGCTGCTACAATGTATCAGTCTGCAGTCACAGAGCATTGTCTAGACCAGAGATGCTTAACCTGCGGCCCTCCAGCTGTTGCAAAACTACAACTCACAGCATGCCCAAAAAGCTTACAGCTGTCACCCTACAGCAGGGCATGGTGGGAGTTGTAGTTTTACAACAGTTGGAGGGCCGCAGGTTGAGCATGCCTGGTCTAGCCCTCCAGCTGTTGCAAAACTACAACTACCATCATGCCCAAACAGCCTACAGCAGGGATGCCCAACCTGCGGCCCTCCAGCTGTTACAAAACTACAACTCCCATCATGCCCAGACAGCCTACAGCTCCCATCTTACAGAAGGGTGTGGTGGGAGTTGTAGTTTTACAACAGCTGGAGGGCCACAGGTTGGGCATCCCTGGCCTACAACTATCAGCCTACAGCAGGGCATTGTGGGAGTTGTAGTTTTACAACAGCTGGAGGGCCGCAGGTTGAGCATGCCTGCTGTAGGCTGTTTGGGCATGCTGGTAGTTGTAGTTTTGCAACAGCTGGAGGGCCGCAGGTTGAGCATGCCTGGCCTACAGGTATCAGCCTACAGCAGGGCATTGTGGGAGTTGTAGTTTTACAACAGCTGGAGCGCCGCAGGTTGAGCATGCCTGGTCTAGACTGTATACAATACGTGACAAACCCTCAGCGGAGGGCAGTACTAGCTATAGACAGGTTTACCACTTCTGAAAGTAGACAAAACTCATTCACTGGCAGCAAGCAGAGATCTTGAAAACGATTAAGAAGTCAAACAGAAAGGTTGTTAAAAATTTGTAGAACTTTTTATTTATAAACTGATTAAAGGGGTTGTCCATTTTTTAAATCAACAGGGACAGTGTTATAATAATTTTAAAAAATGTGCACATAGCGTCTTGTTCGGACTGGAGAGGTGGCGCGCTGCTATTTCGCCCGTGACTGCTACAACCAATCTTCTGCCATATGCCGCTGAGACCAGCGATTGGCTGCAGCTGTGGCCGAAACATTACATCACGGCTGAAGCCACAGGGAGGAGAGGAGGAGTGGTGCCGGAACGGAGGCGGTTCTGGCCGATATGTATAATTTTTTATTACTATTATAACACTGTCTCTGCTTTTTTAAACATCTCGGAACCCCTTTAACCCATTTCGGCTACTTTCACATTAGCGTTTTTACTGGATCCGGCAGGGTACAGCAAAAATGCTTCCGTTACTGATAATACAACTATCTGCATCCGTTATAAAAAGATCCGGTTGTATTATCTTTAACATTGCCAAGACCGATCCGTCATGAACTCCACTGAAAGTCAATGGGGGACGGATCTGTTTTCTATTGTGGCAGTGAAAATGGATCCGTTCCCATTGACTTGCATTGGGGAACCTGCCCGATCCGTCTTGCTCCGCATCTCAGGAGGAAAGCAACCTACAACATGTTTCGGGTTACTCTCCGGTATGGGAACGCAATTAAACGGAACAGAATGCATTTTGGAGCACTCCGTTCAGTTCAGTTTTGTCCCCATTAACAATGAATCGGGCCAAAACTGAAGCGTTTTTTTTCCGGTATTGAGCCCCTATGACGGATCTCAATACCGGAAACACTAGTGTGAAAGTAGCCTAAAAGGGGTTCTCCAGGAGTTCCAAAATTCCCAAGTCAGCATGGATGACCAAAGTACTAATGAGATAGAGCTACTGTATATTATCTACTAATGTGTGTTTTTTTGTATTTTTTTATCCCAGTAATGCCCGGCATTGGTTACTTGGTTTCTTCCTGCACTATGTGCGGGTCAGAGCGCAACTAAACTATATTTACAATGCGTTGTGACCTCTCTACCCTGCCCGGTACACCGGTCCTAGCACTGCCTGCCTCCTGACATTGCCGTGCTCCCTGACATGCGCATATTTGCAAAGCCTACACACCGCGCATGCGCTGTAAAGACCACAGCTGCAGTCCGCCGGTGTACATAACCTCAATGACACATACATGGGTGATGGATACCAGTCCCGAGCTCCAGCTCGTATCATAGTTTATAGATCTGCTCTTTATTAATAGATACAGTGAAACACCTGAGTGAGCTAAGCACGCAAGCCAGCAGGACCACTGGGAATAGTGAGTGCAGCTCTGGAGTATAATACAGGAAGTAACTCAGTATCAGTACAGGATAAGTAATGTAATGTATGTACACAGTGACTCCACCAGCAGAATAGTGAGTACAGCTCTGGCGTATAATACAGGATGTAACTCAGGATCAGTACAGGATAAGTAATATAATGTATGTACACAGTGACCACACCAGCAGAATAGTGAGTGCAGCTCTGGAGTATAATACAGGAAGTAACTCAGTATCAGTACAGGGTAAGTAATGTAATGTATGTACACAGTGACTCCACCAGCAGAATAATGAGTGCTGCTCTGGAGTATAATACAGGATGTAACTCAGGATCAGTACAGGATAAGTAATGTAATGTATGTACACAGTGACTGCACCAGCAGAATAGTGAGTGCTGCTCTGGAGTATAATACAGAATATAACTCAGGATCAGTACAGGATAAGTAATGTATGTACACAGTGACTCCACCAGCAGAATAGCAAGTGCAGCTCTGGAGTATAATACAGGATGTAACTCAGGATCAGTACAGGATAAGTAATGTATGTACACAGTGACTCCACCAGCAGAATAGTGAGTGCAGCTCTGCAGTATAATACAGGATGTAACTCAGGATCAGTACAGGATAAGTAATGTAATGTATGTACACAGTGACTGCACCAGCAGAATAGTGAGTGCAGCTCTGGAGTATAATACAGGATGTAACTCAGGATCAGCACAGGATAAGTAATGTAATGTATGTACACAGTGACTGCACCAGCAGAATAGTGAGTGCAGCTCTGGAGTATAATACAGGATGTAACTCAGGATCAGTACAGGATAAGTAATGTAATGTATGTACACAGTGACTGCACCAGCAGAATAGTGAGTTCAGCTCTGGAGTATAATACAGGATGTAACTCAGGATGAGTACAGGATAAGTAATGTATGTACACAGTGACTGCACCAGCAGAATCGTAAGTGCAGCTCTGGAGTATAATACAGGATGTAACTCAGGATCAGTACAGGATAAGTAATGTATGTGCACAGTGACTCCGCCAGCAGAATAGTGAGTGCAGCTCTGGAGTATAATACAGGATGTAACTCAGGATCAGTACAGGATAAGTAATGTAATGTATGTACACAGTGACTGCACCAGCAGAATAGTGAGTGCAGCTCTGGAGTACAATACAGGATGTAACACAGGATCAGTACAGGATAAGTAATGTGTGTACACAGTGACTGCACCAGCAGAATAGTGAGTGCAGCTCTGGAATATAACACAATATGACTCAGGATCAGTACAAAGTAAGTCATGTAATTCATTTACAAATTGATTCAACTCACAGATGTATTTGCCCTCTAAGTAGTTTCTTGAGGTTTGTAGATACAGGTGAATCTTCATCATATACCACCACCTCACAACCTAACCTGATGAATCCTGGCTGGATCGTGTAGGACGCAGTGATAGATGTTGGTGGTGACACCCCTGAGATAAACCCTATTATCATCCTCTGAGTGATGCAGTGAGCTTCTTGGGAGGTCGGTGTGGTGGCAGAAGTCTCGTGGTATCCTCAGGATGCAGAGCTATTTCAGTATGAACACACATCCAGATGTATTATTCTTTCCTTCATCCTGGGCCACGTGTGAACTGGAAATCAGATTCCCTGTCACTCAGGATCCCGCAAACCAACAGCATCTATTTCTATCTTCTATGTACTATGCAAGGCACCAAACACAAAGCTCACCAGTGAACCAGTCCTCTCTCAGGATGTTTCAGTCAGTACATTTTTTAAATCTTTGCTGGACTCCCCGTTCCCCTCTCCTTCAATCTTCCAGTAGTCAGCAGGACTCCACTTTTCTTCACTAGTCACAGCAGGGCTGCCCCATTTCACCAGAAATCACAGCAGGACATCCTTCTTTCACCAGTAGTTACAGCAGAGCTGCTCCCTTTTAGTGATGTGGCTAACATAAAATTTTCCGTTCGCGAATGCGAACTTCCGCAAATGTTTGCGAACGGGCGAACCGGGCGAACCGCCATAGACTTCAGTAGGCAGGCGAATTTTAAAACCAAAGGGACTCTTTCTGGCCACAATAGTGATGGAAGAGTTGTTTCAAGGGGACTAACACCTGGACTGTGGCATGCCGGAGGGGGATCTATGGCAAAACTCCCATGGAAAATTACGTAGTGGACGCAGAGTCGGGTTTTAATCCATAAAGGGCATAAATCAACTAACATTCCTAAATTGTTTGAAATAACATGCTTTAAAACATCCAGTGTTGATGATCAGGTATGATGTTGTATCGATCAGGTAGTGTAAGGGTTACGCCCGCTTCACAGACATCGACAGACCAAACTCCCCTTTTAATGCACCGCAAACAACCGCAAACAGTTCATTTGCACAACCGCAAACTCCCCATTTGCACAAGGTTGGATACCAAGCTAGCCACGTCCCGGTGATGACATTGAAGGTTTCTTCCTCCACCCAGCCACGTACAACACCAAAGGTCCCCAAAAGGTGAATGGAATTGATTTTTCGAACGGGGAGATGGTTAAAAAAACGCTGGCTCCCTCCACTCTGTTTTAATCCACGGTCACTGCGTCTGCGCCGTGCAATTTACTGTCACACCCGATATGAGTGGTATTTTCTGTAGTACTATTCTCATCAGTGTAATCCCTGTTACGTCCCATATCAGGGATTGCCTTTTGTGAAAAAAAATTTAGGCCGGGTACCTTCGACTGCCTTCACAGTGACAGACCAAACTCTCATACACCAAACTGAATTGATTTCAGGAACCGGGAGATGGAAAAAGCAGCTTGGTCGGTCCTCTTACTCCCAAATTGGGGCACTGCGCGTGCACAGAGCAATGTGCTGTGACACCCTATATGAGTGGTGTTTTAACTAGTACTATTCCTATCAGTTTAATCCCTGTTACGGACCCTATCCGGTCGAATTGATTAACCATTGTCGAATTAGCGAACCATTACGACATCATGAAATAATTCAATTCTGAGCTCTGTACTTGCTTTGTATTGGAATTGATGGGGATTTTTTTAATTGCCTGCATTATTTCTAATAAACTATTAAGAGACTTTATTATGATTTTTTATTTTATGTATTAAAAACCCATACAACATATAAAAAAACAAAAAGGTAAATAAATGTTTTTTCTATGAAATATTATCCAGCCGTCCGATCGCTTTTGGTCTGACCATAAAGAAGCAACGGCCTTATCATCTGGGGTGTGGCAACATTGCCAACACACTCATAGAGGTGATGATGATTGCTTCATTGTGATACGCAAGCCCCTTCACCACAACAAGGTAACGATCACGAAGGGGAATTGACACTTGTATGTGCCTTTTTGTTTTGGTTTGTTTTTGCAGCCACAGAGCTGCACCATAGGACAGAAAAATTAGGCATGTACACATGCCTGAAAAATAATGGCATTGTTGTAGCCGCTATTGTAGCAGCGGCCGGAAAAATTGATGTTTTCCAGGCAGAAAAGTGACTAAAACATTGCGGCTTGAACCCTAGTTGGTGGTGGAGAATTCACGAAAGTCATCCGGTATGCAGACATTAAATACAGCAGCGAGGGGACCATTTTGAGGCCAAGGCATGTAATCAGGCCTTTTTTTAGTCAAACGTATCCCCCACTGTCAGTCCCTTCGGGATCCATGCCTCATTCATCTTTATGAAGGTGAGGTAATCAACACTTTTTTGACCGAGGCGACTTCTCTTGTCAGTGACAATGCCTCCTGCTGCACTGAAGGTCCTTTCTGATAGGACACTTGAAGCAGGGCAGGCCAGAAGTTCTATCACGAACTAGGATAGCTCAGGCCACAGGTCAAGCCTGCACACCCAGTAGTGAAGGGGTTCATTGCTCCTCAGAGTGTCGATATCTGCTGTTAAGGCGAGGTAGTCTGCTACCTGTCGGTCGAGTCGTTCTCTAAGGCTGGATCCCGAAGGGCTGTGGCGATGAGTAGGACTGAAAAAGCTCCGCATTTCCTCCATCAACAACACATCTGTAAATCGTCCAGTCCTTGCCGCCGTGGTAGGAGGAGGATTACACTCACCTCTTCCCCTGTTAGATTCCCGTTGTGCTGTGACATCCCCCTTGTAAGCTGTGTAAAGCATATTTTTTTGTTTGGTTTTGAACTGCTGCATCCTTTCCGACTCTCGGTAATTTGGTAACATTTCTGCCACTTTCTGCTTATACCGGGGGTCTAGTAGCGTGGCCACCCAGTACAGTGCGTTCTCCTTCATCCTTTTTATACTAGGGTCCCTCAACAGACATGACAGCATGAAAGACCCCATTTGCACAAGGTTGGATGCAGAGCTACTCATTTCCCGTTCCTCGTCCTCACTGATGTCATTGACGGTCTGTTCTTCCCCCCAGCCACGTACAACACCATGGGTCCCAGATAGGTGACAACAACGAGCACCCTGGGGTGCCTGCTGTGGTTGGTCTTCCTCCTCCTCAAAGCCGCCACATTCCTCCTCTGACTCCTCTTCCTCATACTCTTCTTCCAGCGTTGCCGCAGGTCCAGCAAGCGATGATGACAAGGCTGTTTCTGGTGGTGATGGTGACCACAACTCTTCCTCTTCCTCTTCACGCTCATTTACAGCCTGATCCAGAACTCTTCGCAGGGCACGCTCCAGGAAGAAAACAAATGGGATGAGGTCGCTGATGGTGCCTTCGGTGCGACTGACTAAGTTTGTCACCTCCTCAAAAGGACGCATGAGCCTACAGGCATTGTGCATGAGCGTCCAGTAACGCTCAGCTCCGCAGAGGCTGTCCTAGCACTCCGGTCATACAAATACTCGTTGACGGATTTTTCTTGTTGGAGCAGGCGGTTGAACATTAGGTGTGTTGAATTCCAACGTGTCAGGCTGTCGCAAATCAAGCGGAACTGCCCCCCCAGTTAGAAACACGCCACAGTGTTTGGGGTTTGGAGCAGTTCCACCCATTTAGGCCACGTTTATTTTTGTGATTCTTGTTTTATATGTATTGAATGTGCCATTGCATATGGCTGGTAAACATTCTGTTGCACCTGGAAGCCGGTGTCACATGGTCTGTTGTAGGTGTAACTTGCGGCCTCATTTGTTCCCCATTGCATTGTTGGTCCTGCAATGCAGGTGAGTGGGAGGGGTCTGTAGGCTGCTTAATACCTGTTCAGACCTTGTTCACACACCATAGGTAGTCTAGTGGTAGGACCCCATGTCATGCTGAGAAACCGTGAAGTGGTGCCTAAAGGGGCTCCGATATGTTCCTGATTGGAAATATTGGCGAATCTCTCAGCTTTTAACACCAGAGTGAGGGATTAGCCAGTGTTGTCAGGTGCTTATCCATGTGGTGCATCTTTTTTCTGTGAGTTATGTGTTTATATATTTTCATCCGCACATGTTTTATTTTGTGTAGGATGTTTGTGTGGTGCTTGTGGTTCGCGCCGGTATCCTCCATTGTATGCAATTTTTGCTGGGGATAGCCGTTCGCTGCGAACCACATGCGGAGGAACTGCCCCCCCAGTTAGAAACACGCCACAGTGTTTGGGGTTTGGAGCAGTCCCACCCATTTAGGCCACGTTTATTTTTGTGATTCCTGTCGCAAATCAAGCGCCTCACTGGCATGTTGTTTCGCCGCTGAATATCGGAAAAGTGCGCCATGGCCATGTAGGAATGCCTGAAATGGCCACACACCTTCCTGGCCTGCTTGAGGACGTCCTGTAAGCCTGGGTACTTAGACACAAAACGTTGTACGATGAGATTCAACACATGTGCCATGCACGGCACATGTGACAACTTGCCCAAATTCAATGCCGACAACAAATTTGTTTCATTGTCACACACCACTTTGCCGATCTCCAGTTGGTGCGGGGTCAGCCACTGATCCACCTGTGCGTTCAGGGCGGACAGGAGTGCTGGTCCTGTGTGGCTCTCTGCTTTCAGGCAAGTCAACCCCAAGACAGCGTGACACTGTCGTATCCGGGATGTAGAATAGCCCCTGGGGAGCTGGGGGGATTCACTTGATGTGCTAGCCAGACGCCGCAGCAGAAGAGGACTCAGCCGAGGAGGATATTGAAGAGGATGGAGTAGGAGTAGAGGAGGTGGCAGTAGGTCTGCCTGCAAGTCGTGGTGGTGTCACCAACTCCGCTGCGGAGCCACACATTCCATGCTTGTCAGCCGTCAGCAGGTTGACCCAATGCGCAGTGTACGTGATATACCTGCCCTGACCGTGCTTTGCAGACCAGGTATCAGTGGTCAGATGGACCCTTGCCCCAACACTGTGTGCCAGAGATGCCATGACTTCCTTTTCAATAACATAGTAGAGGTTTGGGATTGCCTTTTTTGAAAAAAAAATTTGTCCGTGAACCTTCCACTGTGGTGTCCCAATAGCGACAACCAGCTGGTATGGTAAAAGCTGGCGGGCTAAGAGTTCCGTCAAGCCAGCTGTCAGTCGCCGGGCAAGGGGGTGACTCTGTGACATTGGCTTCTTACACTCAAACATGTCCTTGACAGACACCTGACTGTGGGCAGATGAGCAGGAACTGCTGAAGGTGAGAGGCGGAGTGGCGGTTAGTTGAGAGGTGGCAGGGAGGACAGCAGTGGTTGACGTGGCTGAAGATGCTGGACCAGGAGGAGGATGGTGGCTTTGAGTTTGTGTGCTGCTTGTACTGATGCGTTTGTGATGTGAGATCATGTGCCTTCGCAAAGCAGTTGTACCAAGGTGGGTGTTGGACTTCCCACGACTCAGTTTCTTTTGGCACAGGTTGCAAATGGCATTGCTGTTATCAGAGGCAGACACACAAAAAAAATGCCACACTGCTGAGCTTTGCAATGACGGCATTCTGGTGGTGGCAACAGCATGCGTTGACTGGCGTGCTGTCTGGCTGACCCCAGGTGCCGATACATGCTGTCTGACTGTGCCACTAACTCCTTGCGACGACCTCCCCCTGCTTCCAACTCGTCTCCTCATTCTCTCTGTCTCCCCTTCTGAACTTTCCCCCTCTTCTTCTCTTCGAGCAGGCACCCACGTGGCATCCGTGGACACATCGTCATCATCAACCGCTTCACTTGTATCTGACACCTCAGCAACAGAAGCAGCAGCGGGTACAACATCATCATCATCATCATCACACTGTACGTCCATGTGTGTAATCCTGCCTGACTGAGATATATCCCTGTAATCTACATCATCTGGCAATAATGGTTGCGCATCACTAATTGCATCCAACTGATGTGTAAATAACTCCTCTGACGGATCAAGTGAAGCGGCTGTGGTGGCTGTGGTGGTAGCTGTTGAAGATTGGGTGTCCTGTCTAAGCCAGTCAACTATGTCCTCAGAATTTTTCAGGTTCAAAGGTACGTGGCCTCTGAACACTAGGCATTATTCCAGTGGAAATCACAGCACCACGACCACGACGGCCCCTGCGGGTAAGTGGTACTACGCGTGCTAGGTACTGTGCCACCCGGTATGAGTGGTGGGCACTGGCAGTGGGCACACTACAGTCAGTGGAAGTCGGCCTGACACACACTAGCAGCAGGCAAGCAGCTGAAATTACACTAAAGTGTAAAAATTAAATGCCTTTTTTTGATGCAAAGTCCTGTGCCACACGGGATGAGTGGTTGGCACTGGCAGTGGGCACACTACAGTCAGTGGAAGTCGGCCTGACACACACTAGCAGCAGGCAAGCAACTGAAATTACACTAAAGTGTAAAAATTAAATGCCTTTTTATGATGCAAATTTCTGTGGCACACGGGATGAGTGGTGGGCACTGGCAGTGGGCACACTACAGTCAGTGGAAGTCGGCCTGACACACACTAGCAGGCAAGCTAACTGAAATTACACTAAAGTGTAAAAATTAAATGCCTTTGTTTGAGAAGGGCCTCTCTCTTTCACCAGTAGTCACAGTAGGGCTTCTCCCTTTCACCAGTAGTCACAGCAGGGCTTCTCCCTTTTACCAGTAGTCACAGTAGGGCCTCTCTCTTTCACCAGTAGTCACAGTAGGACCTCTTGCTTTCACCAGTAGTCACAGTAGGACCTCTTGCTTTCACCAGTAGTCACAGTAGGGCTTCTCCCTTTCACCAGTAGTCACAGTAGGGCCTCTCCCTTTCACCAGTAGTCACAGTAGGGCCTCTCCCTTTCACCAGTAGTCACAGTAGGGCTTCTCCCTTTCACCAGTAGTCACAGTAGGGCCTCTCCCTTTCACCAGTAGTCAGAGCAGAGCTTCTCCCTTTCACCAGTAGTCAGAGCAGAGCTTCTCCCTTTCACCAGAAGTCACAGTAGGGCTTCTCCCTTTCACCAGTAGTCACAGAAGGGCCTCTCTCTTTCACCAGTAGTCACAGTAGGGCTTCTCCCTTTCACCAGTAGTCACAGCAGGGCTTCTCCCTTTCACCAGTAGTCACAGTAGGGCCTCTCCCTTTCGCCAGTAGTCATAGTAGGACCTCTCGCTTTTACCAGTAGTCACAGTAGGGCTTCTCCCTTTCACCAGTAGTCACAGTAGGGCCTCTCCCTTTCACCAGTAGTCACAGTAGGGCCTCTCCCTTTCACCAGTAGTCACAGTAGGGCCTCTCCCTTTCACCAGTAGTCACAGTAGGGCTTCTCCCTTTCACCAGTAGTCACAGTAGGGCATCTCCCTTTCACCAGTAGTCACAGTAGGGCTTCTCCCTTTCATCAGTAGTCACAGAAGGGCCTCTCTCTTTCACCAGTAGTCACAGTAGGGCTTCTCCCTTTCACCAGTAGTCACAGCAGGGCTTCTCCCTTTCACCAGTAGTCACAGTAGGGCTTCTCCCTTTCATCAGTAGTCATAGTAGGACCTCTCGCTTTCACCAGTAGTCACAGTAGGGCCTCTTCCTTTCACCAGTAGTCACAGTAGGGCCTCTTCCTTTCACCAGTAGTCACAGAAGGTCCTCTTTCTTTAACCAGTAGTCACAGTAGGACCTCTCGCTTTCACCAGTAGTCACAGTAGGGCCTCTTCCTTTCACCAGTAGTTACAGTAGGGCCTCTCCCTTTCATTAGTAGTCACAGAAGGTCCTCTTTCTTTAACCAGTAGTCACAGTAGGGCTTCTCCCTTTCACCAGTTGTCACAGCAGGACCTCTCCCTTTCACCAGTAGTCACAACAGGGCTGCTTCCCCCTTTCACCAGTAGTCACATCAGGGTATCCCCCATTTCCGCAGTAGTCACAGCAGGGCTTCCCCCAGTAGTCAGTCCAACAGTCAGAGCATGGCTTTCTCCCTTTTTCTATAAAGCATCTTAGAGATATGATTGTTTTGTCATTTGTCATGGTGTATCTAGACACCTAGATAATAATTAGCTTTAATTGCTACTCAAGAGTCTAGGAAAGCTGGGTGAGTGTGCCAAATAATATAGAAACTGTAATGCCACCATATTGGTTGTCGTCCAGCCTTTCACCTAAAACTATTATTATCATTATGGTTGTCCAGCTATATGAAGCCCAAAGATAAATCTTCATCTGCAGAGCTTGGCAGATGTGCTGCTCAGGACTCCTGGAAAGTTGGGTGAAGATTAAAGGGCCAGATGCCTGAACTTGCTGGAATTTCATTATGATTTGTCGCTGATTCTTATTAAGTCTGTTCCGTCGACCATTGATAAACATAACAGAATCTGCCGGCGGAGATCGAGGGAATATCACAAGCGGAGGAGACAGAAGGGAGACATTAAGCACAAGCAGGGCTCAGTACTTTTCCAATAAAATAAATGTAATTTGTGGCCACGTATCAAGAGCTCGCGAGTTTGAAGTTCTAAGTGGAACAATCCAGCTCCTGGCGTTTGAACAGCCATGCGGCTGCGCCTGATGCTGCGACTTTCATGTGGTTTGTGGGGCATATTCAGAAAGCCACAGCATTTCTGAGGACCAGAAACCAGATAGGTTCACATTGCTTCCTTTCTTCTTAAATAAATACTTCTCGTTTAACCAGATCATGTCTGGAAGTTCTCCTTTACCCTCAAGAGAAGCTTCAAGCTCCTAGACATGGACGAATCCTCTCTCACCGTCTTATGGCTTCTGATGGGAACCTTTGAGCAACCTCAAGCTCCAAGTTTTGGAGGGAATTTCTTGTCTCAATGGTGGACAAAGGACTACAGCTCTCAACATTATCTGCAACATTTCTAGTGGAACATTTCTGGTAGACCATAATGGGATTTGCAGATCTCGATCATCGGAAAGACTGTTGGTCATTGACCTTACTTCTGGAGAGAAACATACTATGGGGTCATTTATTAAGGCCGGTCTTAATACCCCTTTAGCTGGTGGTGGATACTGGTGGTCTACATGACTTTGGTGTATCCACCACCTGTCTAAGTCTATTCCAGCTCCCTTGCTGCCATAGATTGAGATAATTTGCTACTCCTAAAACAGGCGTAGAAAAGGATAAATGAGACAGGCTCGCCCCCTTCTCTGCCCACACCACACCCCATTTTTTAGACATGGGGTGGGCCTGGCCAGTTTTAGGCATAGAAAATGGTCTAAATTTAAGCCACATGTGTCCACGGCCTTCGGTATCACACCCATGGGCGTAGCTATAGGGGGTGCAGAGTTAGCAGTTGCTACCAGGCCCATGAGCCTGAGGGGGGCCAAAGACCCTTGTGCCGCATAAAAAGACACACAAAGCACTGAGGGAAGGGGGGCCCAAGCTGAACTCTTGCACCAGGGCCCATGAGCCGTTAGCTACGCCCCTGATTACACCGTACTGCTATTTGGGGCCATACTGTGCATAAAGCGAATATTCACCCTGAACCATCCATGGTTTGGTCATTTGACCAAGGTCTGATCACCTCTTCAAAGCAGCAGCGCATGAAGAGACCCGAGATAGGATCGGTCTCTGTCACTGACTTCCTATGAATTATAAAGTGACATCATCATTTTCCGGTCGCCTCCTCCCTCCTGGTTTGCTCTACCCTTCTGATCCTATAGGGTGTGTAGACAGCAATTTCACCAAAGCCCTGGTACCGGAGGCGGCCAAAATCTACCACAGGAGAGGATACCAGTGTTACAAATAGGACATGGTAGGTAGGTGCCTGTTAGAAATGTTGCTTTGGTACTCAGGAGTTTTTCTCCCAGCCATGGACAATACAGCAGGACCTCAGGCAGAACTGTCAATCACAATGTGGTAGCTCCACCCACATTCAGCTGCTGACACTGTAAACATTAGACACAACATAGGAGTGCAGTAAACTGTGGTTCTATCAAGTCTGTATGGGTAAAATACTTATGTAAATAGTATTTCTCCGTTTTTAGCTCTTAGAGGGTGATTTTCAATTTTTTTGTCTTTTTTTTTTCACTTTTTACTCTCTGCCTTTCCTGAGCCATAACTTGTTAATTTTCCATTGATAGATGTATCTATAGATTTTTTTTTCAGCACAAGTTGCACTTTCTAACGTCACCATTTAATGTTTTCATTTTAATGCATCGCACTTGTATTTTCTTTTAGCATAAATACTAAATATTACATTTTATCTCAATAAGGCCTCATGCACACAGCTGTTCCGTGCATTGGGGACCGCAATTTGCGGTTCCCAATCCACGGGCAACATCCGTGCGGCTGCCGGGACAGATCGAGACTAGAGTTGAGCGAACTTCTGTTTTAAGTTCGGCAATTAAAAGTTCGGGTTCGGGTTATCCAAGCATCCCGTTATGGATTCCGCTACCACGGACCATAACAGCATTTGGAATCCATAAGGGGATTCTTCAATGAACCCGAACCTTGGACAACACGGAGGACCTGGGGTGACGTCACCGTCATGTGATCAGTGCAGGGGGCGTGGCTCAGTACTGGATTAGATAAGAGGTGGTAGCCTACGACCTCTTATCCAATCCAGTACTGAGCCACGCCCCCTGCACTGATCACATGATGGTGACGTCACCCCAGGTCCTTCACCCCGTGTTCCAAATGCCGTTATGGTCCGTGGTAGCGGAATCCATAACGGGATGCTTGGATAACCCGAACCCGAACTTTGGAAGCCAAACTTAAAACAGAAGTTCGCTCAACTCTAATCGAGACCCATTTAACTTGAATGGGTCCGTGATCTGTCCACACCGTAAAAAAAGAACATGTTCTATTTTTTTTGCGGTGCGGAGGCACGGACAGAAATACCACGGAAGCACTCCGTAGTGAATGGGTCCGCATCCGTGTATGCGGGGTGCACACGGCTGGTGCCCGTGTATTGCGGGCCCGCTGTATGCGGGCCGCAATACGGCCACGGCTGGGCAACGGCCGTGTGCATGAGGCCTAAGTCGGGACCCTGTACAGGGACTACATTTTGAGTTCTCAACCCTCTCATTCACTATTTAATGTTGCATACGTTGTAGTGGGCGGCTGGAAAAAAGCTATCGCACCATAGTCTTATGGGTTTAGTTTCTACGGCGTTCCCTATGCAGTAAAAATGACCCATCACCTTCATTCTCTGGGTCAGTACGATTACAGCATCACCACATTGATATCGTTTTTCTTGTGATTCAATACTGAAAAAAAAAAAAACTTTGGAACAAATTATTTTTTTCTTTGCATTGCCATATTCTGACTGCCTTTTACTTTTCTATATTTCCATCTATGATACCATTTTGGAGTGTGTATGACTGTGTTCACTTTTTATGAGGTGAAGCAATGAGAAAACTGTAATTCGTCAAAAAAAGTCATTTTTTTCTATTATGGTGTTCACTGAACAGAATGATTACGTTTATCTTTAAATAGTTCAGGCATTTTGGGATGCGGCAATGCCTATGATGTTTTTTGTATTATTTATTTTTATTAAGGGGGAAAGGGGGTAATTAGAATTGTAACTTTTTCTTTTTTTTAGTTTTTCTGAGATTTTCAAATTGTTTCTGCATTACATTGCAATGAATGGTAAATTCGCTATGTTCTTATGGAGCCCTGCCACCTGTAGGCCTCCCTAAGAACTACAGGGAACAACATAGTTATTTTCAGAGACACCCAGGCTATTGCAGACAACAAACAGCTTCCATGATCTCAGTGCGGGAAAGCCATTTGGGCCCCGGGTGTGCAGCGATCCTGGGGAAAGCCTTCTCAGATGCCATGGTCACAATTGACCATGGCATCTGAGGGGTTAAATGTCTGTGATCGGTGTTATCTCTGATCGCAGACATTAGACCCGGGTGTCTCCTGTGTGAAACAGCAGAAACCTGGCAGCTATGGCGTCTGCTCCACTCCAAAGCGGGTGCCATCTTTAATAAGACAACATGTGCCATACATGTACAGTGCATGTTGTCAAGGGGTTCATTTTGTCTACAAACAAATCTTTAAAATTTCACAATTTAGTGTTGTTAGGGTTAAAATATTGATGACCTATCCCCAGGTCATCGATATCTAATAGATGGGGGTCCGACACTCCACCTGATGAGCAGTGGCGTAACTAGAGTTCTATGGGTCCCAAGGCAAACTTTGAATTGGGCTATACTGCAGAAACAGATAAACCCTCTGATAATACTAGTACCACACAGAGCCCTCCATTAAAAATACCCCTTCTTTGTGGCCCCTATAGTGCCCCCAATAATGTGCCAGTAAAAAGTGCCCCCATTGATGCCCCCCCAATAATGTGCAAGTAAGAAGTGCACCCATAGATTCCCCCCCAATAATGTGCCAGTAAGAAGTGCCCCGTTAGTGCCCCCAATAGTCTGCCAGTAAGAAGTGCCCCCATAGATGCCCCCTCAATAATGTGCCAGTAAGAAGTGCCCCCATAGATGCCCCCCCAATAATGTGCCAGTAAGAAGTGCCCCATAGATGCCCCCAATAATGTGCCAGTAAGAAGTGCCCCATAGATTCCCCCAATAATGTGCCAGTAAGAAGTGCCCCCATAGATGCCCCCAATCATGTGCCAGTAACAAGTGCCCCCATAGATGCCCCCAAATAATGTGCCAGTAACAAGTGCCCCCATAGATGCCCCCAAATAATGTGCCAGTAACAAGTGCCCCCAATCATGTGCCAGTAACAAGTGCCCCATAGATGCCCCACAATCATGTGCCAGTAACTAGTGCCCCATAGATGCCCCCAATCATGTGCCAGTAACAAGTGCCTCTCCATGCCCCCTATCATGTGCCAGTAACAAGTGCCTCCCCTCCAAAATCATGTGCTAGTAACAAGTGCCTTTCCATTCCCCCCAATCATGTGCCAGTAACAAGTGTATGGGGTTTTTTTTGTTTACTTTTTTCAAAACCCAAACACATTTTAAAGGATTCTGTCACCATGAGCAGGTTATAGAGCAGGGGGAGCTGAGCAGATTAATATATAATTTTATGGGAAAATATTCAGTACAACTTTGAAGTCCAGGAGGCGGTCCTATCAGATGATTGACAACCTTCCCACTATGACTGTGCATAGAGAGATAGCTGCCAATCAGTGATAGCTCCGCCTCCTGGACTTCAAAGCCCAGAATGAGCAGGAATTTAAAATAATAAAATGTAAATGAATAACAAGTTTTACTGAATATTTTTCCATAAAACTATACATCAATCTGCTCAGCTCCTCCTGCTCTTTCACATGCTGCCTGCAGCTTACACACCATGTCCAACAAGACAAGTTCCTTTTAAACTTTCCAAACGGGCAGCCGCAGTTCTAACTGTTTTTAATTTAGAAATTCTGCATTTGGTAACGATGTGATAAGACGTGACTCCTGTCGCGGAGCCTTCTGTTACAATAGAAGTTTCTGTAAATGTTCTGACATGTCCAGGCCTCCTGTAACAGGCTCCCTCCCGGTAAGGGGCTTTATGGAAAAGCTTTTAATGTGCGTTACGTCCTGGAAGGCGGCAGAAATCAGCGTCCGCATTGTGAATATTTTGTTCAGTTCCGTCACTTTAATGGAGCACAATCAGGAGATTGCTGGGTACGGTAATGTGTTATGCTAAGACCCCGGCTTCGAAGAATTTGATAAATTTTACACTGGGCGGATCTCGAAAATAGCAAAAAACAGAAATTTGTTTATTTTAGGCAAAAACATAAAAAGCTCCTGTGTTAATGGAAAACATGGGTTGTTATGTGCCCGGCGGGAGGCAGAGGTAGCATTTGTATTAACCCGATGCCTGTGCTCGCGATGAAGCAATATAGATAGTAAAATCATCTCCGTCTAAATCTATCATATGTGATAATTTGCTTCTCAGTTGGCGTATCTAAGCCTGACACGTGATACGGTCTCCTCAGTAAGTGTATCACTGCCTATCACCTGTACTACTGTCTTCTGCTGAGTCTGGGTATCTAATCCTGGCCAGTTTTAGGCGTGACAAACTGGACAATTGCACAGGGTTCTCAGTTCCTGGGGACCTCCGAGTATGGGGCCCTTGTGATCAACCAGGCTATTGCACAGGGTCCTCAGTTCCTGGGGACCTCCGAGTATGGGGCCCTCGGGATCAACCAGGTTATTGCACAGGGTCCTCAGTTCCTGGGGACCTCCGAGTATGGGGCCCTTCGGATCAACCAGGCTATTGCACAGGGTCCTCATTTCATGGGGACCTCCGAGTATGGGGCCCTTGGGATCAACCAGGCTATTGCACAAGGTCCTTAGTTCCTGGGGACCTCCGAGTATGGGGCCCTTGGGATCAACGAGGCTATTGCACAGGGTCCTCAGTTCCTGGAGACCTCCCAGTATGGGGCCCTTGGGATCAACCAAGCTATTGCACAGGGTCCTCAGTTCCTGGGGACCTCCGAGTATGGGGCCCTTGGGATCAACCAGGTTATTGCACAGGGTCCTCAGTTCCTGGGGACCTCCGAGTATGGGGCCCTTGGGATCAACCAGGCTATTGCACAGGGTCCTCATTTCATGGGGACTTCCGAGTATGGGTTTCTTGGGATCAACCAGGCTATTGCACAGGGTCCTCAGTTCCTGGGGACCTCCGAGTATGGGGCCCTTGGGATCAACCAGGCTATTGCACAGGGTCCTCATTTCATGGGGACTTCCAAGTATGGGGCCCTTGGGATCAACCAGGCTATTGCACAGCGTCCTCAGTTCCTGGGGACCTCCGAGTATGGGGCCCTTGGGATTAACCAGGCTATTGCACAGGGTCCTCAGTTCTTGGGGGCCTCCCAGTATTGGGCCCTTGGGATCAACCAGGCTATTGCACAGGGTCCTCAGTTTCTTGTGATCTCCAAGTATGGGGCCCTTGTGATCAACCAGGCTATTGCACAGGGTCCTCAGTTCCTAGGGACCTCCGAGTATGGGGACCTTAGGATCAAGCAGGTTATTGCACAGGGTCCTCAGTTCCTGGGGACCTCCGAGTATGGGTCTCTTGGGATCAACCAGGCTATTGCACAGGGTCCTCAGTTCCTGGGGCCCCCTGAGTATTGGTCTCTTGGGATCAACCAGGCTATTGCACAGGGTCCTCAGTTCCTGGAGACCTCCGAGTATGGGGCCCTTGGGATCAACGAGGCTATTGCACAGGGTCCTCAGTTCCTGGGGACCTCCGAGTATGGGGCCCTTGAGATCAACCAGGCTATTGCACAGGGTCCTCAGTTCCTGGGGACCTCCGAGTATGGGGCCCTTGGGATCAACCAGGCTATTGCACAAGGTCCTCAGTTCCTGGGGACCTCCGAGTATGGGGCCCTTGGGATCAACGAGGCAATTGCACAGGGTCCTCAGTTCCTGGGGACCTCCCAGTATGGGGCCCTTGGGATCAACCAAGCTATTGCACAGGGTCGTCAGTTCCTGGGGACCTCCGACTATGGGGCCCTTGGGATCAACCAGGCTATTGCACAGGGTCCTCAGTTCCTGGGGACCTCCGAGTATGGGGCCCTTGGGATCAACCAGGCTATTGCACAAGGTCCTCAGTTCCTGGGGACCTCCGAGTATGGGGCCCTTGGGATCAACGAGGCAATTGCACAGGGTCCTCAGTTCCTGGGGACCTCCCAGTATGGGGCCCTTGGGATCAACCAAGCTATTGCACAGGGTTGTCAGTTCCTGGGGACCTCCAAGTATGGGGCCCTTGGGATCAACCAGGCTATTGCACAGGGTCCTCAGTTCCTGGGGACCTCCGAGTATGGGGCCCTTCGGATCAACCAGGCTATTGCACAGGGTCCTCAGTTCCTGGGGACCTCCGAGTATGGGGCCCTTGGGATCAACGAGGCTATTGCACAGGGTCCTCAGTTCCTGGGGACCTCCGAGTATGGGGCCCTTGGGATCAACGAGGCTATTGCATAGGGTCCTCAGTTCCTGGGGACCTCCAAGTATGGGGCCCTTGGTATCAACCAGGCTATTTCACAGGGTCCTCAGTTCCTGGGGACCTCCGAGTATGGGGCCCTTGGGATCAACCAGGCTATTGCACAGGGTCCTCAATTTCTGGGGACCTCCGAGTATGGGGCCCTTGGTATCAACCAGGCTATTGCACAGGGTCCTCAGTTCCGGGGGACCTTCCAGTATGGGGCCCTTGGGATCAACCAAGCAATTGCACAGGGTCCTCGGTTTCTGGTCATCTCCGAGTATAGGGCCCTTGTGATCAACCAGGCTATTGCACAGGGTCCTCAATTCCTGGGGACCTCCGAGTATGGGGCCCTTGGGATCAACCAGGCTATTGCACAGGGTCCTCAGTTCCGGGGAACCTCCCAGTATGGGGCCCTTGGGATCAACCAAGCAATTGCACAGGGTCCTCAGTTTCTGCAGTTTCTGGGGACCTCCCAGTATGGGGCCCTTGTGATCAACCAGGCTATTGCACAGGGTCCTCAATTCCTAGAGACCTCCGAGTATGGGGCCCTTGGGATCAACCAGGCTATTGCACAGGGTCCTCAGTTCCTGGGGACCTCCGAGTATGGGGCCCTTGGTATCAACCAGCATTTACTGTAGACCACTTTAATGCCCTAGAACAGGGATGCTCAACCTGCGGCCCTCCAGCTGTTGCAAAACTACAACTTCCAGCATGCCCTAATAGCTGTAGGCTGTCCAGGCATGTTGGGAGTTGTAGTTTTGCAACAGCTGGGGGGCTGCAGGTTAGGCATCCCTGCCCTAGAACTAAGGTAACCTCTTCAATGCATTTATCCACATGGAAATTGACCATTTACCCTTTTACTATTCTAAACTTCCAGCGTCTTTAAAGTTATAAGAAAATTAAAGTCTAAAAAGGGCAAAAGGGAAGGATGATCCCTACATGATTGTGCAGGATCCCATTTACTCTCCAGCTGTGGAGCCTGTCATGTATGATACAGGCTGGTAAGCCAATGTATCTAAGCCTATTATACATGATACTGTGCTGTTAGGTTAGTTTAATCAGCCTACTATATGTGATGTCTGTTGAGCTTGTGTATCTAAGCACATCATGTGTGATACTGTCTGCTGAGCCTGGATGCGATACATTCACTATTCTGCTGGGAGAGTCACTGGGGATCATTTACTAAAGACTGGGGAATCATAGTTTTAGCAGAAAAGTCCACTGGAGTGAGATGTGGTAAATTCATAAAGAGATGTACCCATCTTAAAGGGGTTATCCAATATCACAAACAGCCCCCCCATGTGCCGGGCCCCTCAGAGGCAATATTCCCACCCGGGTCCCTGCGGCACTCCTGGTCCCCACACCGCTGCTTCTCCCTGTACACGGATGAAAACATCCGGTGTTGGGGGGGAGCAGCCAATTGCTGGGTAAGTATATTGCCTCTGAGGGGCCCGGCCCATGGGGGTGCTGTTTGTGATATCTGGTAACCCCTTTAATAAATGTGTCTCATCTTCTGCTCTCTGTGTGCCAGAAACTGAAATCTACTGCTGCTGGGAGTGAAAATGATTGCAAATGTCTTGGTCATTCCCCTTATGCATATCTCATCGAAAATAACAATAGTAGCGAACAATGCCATTTATGGAAACACCTGTTACTCTGAATGCCAAAAAACTGTCATACTAGTTTTGAAAATAAATCCCATTGTAAACACACATTACTTATCCTGTGCTGATTACATCCTGTATTATACTCCAGAGCTGCACTCACTATTCTGCTGGTGGAGTCACTGTGTACATACATTACTTATCCTGTACTGATCCTGAGTTACATCCTGTATTATACTCCAGAGCTGCACTCACTATTCTGCTGGTGCAGTCACTGTGTACATACATTACATTACTTATCCTGTACTCATCCTGAGTTACATCCTGTATTATACTCCAGAGCTGCACTCACTATTCTGCTGGTGGAGTCACTGTATACATACATTACTTATCCTGTACTGATCCTGAGTTACATCCTGTATTATACTCCAGAGCTGCACTCACTATTCTGCTGGTGCAGTCACTGTGTACATACATTACATTACTTATCCTGTACTCATCCTGAGTTACATCCTGTATTATACTCCAGAGCTGCACTCACTATTCTGCTGGTGGAGTCACTGTGTACATACATTACATTACTTATCCTGTACTGATCCTGAGTTACATCCTGTATTATACTCCAGAGCTGCACTCACTATTCTGCTGGTGGATTCACTGTGTACATGCATTACATTACTTATCCTGTACTGATCCTGAGTTAAATCCTGTATTATACTCCAGAGCTGCACTCACTATTCTGCTGGTGGAGTCACTGTGTACATACATTACATTACTTATCCTGTACTGATCCGGAATTATATCCTGTATTATACTCCAGAGCTGCACTCACTATTCTGCTGGTGGAGTCACTGTGTACATACATTACATTACTTATCCTGTACTGATCCTGAGTTACAGCCTGTATTATACTCCAGAGCTGCACTCACTATTCTGCTGGTGCAGTCACTGAGTACATACATTACTTATCCTGTGCTGATCCGGAATTACATCCGGTATTATACCCCAGAGCTGCACTCACTATTCTGTGTGTGGAGTCACTGTGTACATACATTACTTATCCTGTACTGATCCTGAGTTAAATCCTGTATTATACTCCAGAGCTGCACTCACTATTCTGCTGGTGGAGTCACTGTGTACATACATTACATTACTTATCCTGTACTCATCCTGAGTTACATCCTGTATTATATTCCAGAGCTGCACTCACTATTCTGCTGGTGGAGTCACTGTGTACATACATTACTTATCCTGTGCTGATCCGGAATTACATCCGGTATTATACCCCAGAGCAGCACTCACTATTCTGCTGGTGCAGTCACTGTGTACATACATTACTTATCCTGTGCTGATCCGGAATTACATCCGGTATTATACCCCAGAGCTGCACTCACTATTCTGCTGGTGCAGTCACTGTGTACATACATTACTTATCCTGTACTGATCCTGAGTTACATCCTGTATTATACTCCAGAGCTGCACTCACTATTCTGCTGGTGCAGTCACTGTATACATACATTACATTACTTATCCTGTACTCATCCTGAGTTACATCCTGTATTATACTCCAGAGCTGCACTCACTATTCTGCTGGTGGATTCACTGTGTACATGCATTACATTACTTATTCTGTACTGATCCTGAGTTAAATCCTGTATTATACTCCAGAGCTGCACTCACTATTCTGCTGGTGGAGTCACTGTGTACATACATTACTTATCCTGTGCTGATCCGGAATTACTCCAGAGCTGCACTCACTATTCTGCTGGTGGAGTCACTGTGTACATATATTACATTACTTATCCTGTACTCATCCTGAGTTACATCCTGTATTATATTCCAGAGCAGCACTCACTATTCTGCTGGTGCAGTCACTGTGTACATACATTACTTATCCTGTACTGATCCTGAGTTACATCCTGTATTATACTCCAGAGCTGCACTCACTATTCTGCTGGTGCAGTCACTGTGTACATACATTACATTACTTATCCTGTGCTGATCCGGAATTACATCCGGTATTATACCCCAGAGCTGCACTCACTATTCTGCTGGTGCAGTCACTGTGTACATACATTACTTATCCTGTACTGATCCTGCGTTACATCCTGTATTATACTCCAGAGCTGCACTCACTATTCTGCTGGTGGAGTCATTATGTACATATATTACATTACTTATCCTGTACTCATCCTGAGTTACATCCTGTATTATACTCCAGAGCTGCACTCACTATTCTGCTGGTGGAGTCACTGTGTACATACATTACATTACTTATCCTGTACTGATCCTGAGTTACATCCTGTATTATACTCCAGAGCTGCACTCACTATTCTGCTGGTGGAGTCACTGTGTACATACATTACATTACTTATCCTGTACTGATCCGGAATTACATCCTGTATTATACTCCAGAGCTGCACTCACTATTCTGCTGGTGGAGTCACTGTGTACATACATTACATTACTTATCCTGTACTGATCCTGAGTTACATCCTGTATTATACTCCAGAGCTGCACTCACTATTCTGCTGGTGGAGTCACTGTGTACATACATTACATTACTTATCCTGTACTGATCCTGAGTTAAATCCTGTATTATACTCCAGAGCTGCACTCACTATTCTGCTGGTGCAGTCACTGTGTACATACATTACATTACTTATCCTGTACTGATCCTGAGTTACATCCTGTATTATACTCCAGAGCTGCACTCACTATTCTGCTGGTGGAGTCACTGTGTACATACATTACATTACTTATCCTGTACTGATCCTGAGTTACATCCTGTATTATACTCCAGAGCTTTATTCACTCTTCTGCTTCAGCCTGTTTCATAAACGACTATTAAATCACCTGGCCTATTATGTACCTTTAGTGGACCTCATCCATGCCCTCCTTAAACCCTTTGAGCTGTGGGCCTCAGGCACTGGGGGCCCTAAGAATTTAGAGGCAACGCAGCCCAGAAACTTGAGATCCCCTATGAAACTGAAAAAGAATGACTTCCATGAGGCTGGGCTGCAGTACCAAATTCAGCCTATGGATAACAGGGGCGCTGTTGTCTTTTCACACAGCCTCATATGATGTTATGTACAGTAGTGAATACACCGTGTAGATGATGTAACTCCTGCTAATGCTGACTGGCAGCCCCAGGTTAAGATGATATTAGAACTGGAGGTAGAATTAGACTTACATGGGTCTGCTGGGAGTCTCTCTGTGGATACGGTTCTATTAAGACCACATGACGACCGGACAAATGTTTTCATTGTGTTCTATGAGGGTTGCCATGCCTGAATGCATAGCATCATGATGTAAGAGAGACTGCGGTCATTCTGCTTTAGAGACTTCTTAGCAGGGATCTTCTAACACACGTCTTAACTTACGACTCAAGTGGCTTCCCCAACGTGTCCAGAATCAGATAAATGCTGAACAAGGAAAATCTACATTTACATCTTCATAGACGCAAACGAAGCCTAAAGTACAGCACATGTATGAGGGTACTTTCACACTAGCGTTGGTGCGGATCCGTCTGTTTATTTGTACAGGCGGATCCGCACCTCTAATGCAAACGTTTGTATCCGTTCAGAACGGATCCGTTTGCATTAGCTTTAAAGAAAAATGACAAAGTCCAAAACGGATCCGTTTTGACTTACATTGAAAGTCAATGGGGAACGGATCCGTTTTCAAATGCACCATATTGTGTCACTGACAACGGATCCGTCCCCATTGACTTACATTGTAAAAAAAACCGGATCCGTTAGGCTCCGCCTCTTCAGACGGACACCAAAATGCTGCATGCTGCGTTTTGGTGTCCGCCTCCAAAACGGAATAGAGGCGGAACGGAGCCTAACTGATGCATTCTGGACGGATCCTTATCCATTCAGAATGCATTGGGGCTGAACTGATCCGTTTTGGACCGTTTGTGAGAGCCCTGAAACGGATCTCACAAACGGAATCCAAAACGCTAGTGTGAAAGTACCCTTACACATAATGCTACCCCTCCCAGGGGGTCTTTTCAGCAAATTTAGGACAAATAAAGTGTAAAAGTGTGAAATACTTGAGGCAGAAACCTTACCCTCAGTTCACACTTGCGCGTTTTACAGCACGTTCGAACGCGCTGAAAAACGCCCGACGCATAAACAAGTACTTGAGCTTTTTTTGGGGCGTTTGTTGCGCGTTTTGGCCCGTAGACTTCAATGGGAACGCGCAGCGCTTGTATTTTGCGCGTTTTTGACACTGAAAACGCACGTTCGAACGCGCGTTTATGAATTTGCAACATGCTGGAAAGGCCAAACTTCATATAGACAGGGATATTTGGTCATTGGACAACACTGCAGTCAATCACACAAACGCGCGTAAAATGAGCGTTTACTATTGCCAAAAACGCGCACTAAAACGCGTCTCCGAAACGCTCAGGTGTGAACCCAGGGTTAGGATTTGATGTAGTCTTTAGTGGTGAAGCTAGAGTCCTATGGTCTTCATAGCAATTTGTCATTCCCCCTCGTATAGCACCCCACATTTTGCCTCGGGCTGTATTTTGCTGCAGAATTTGCCCGAAAAAATTATGTAGGCACAGATAGTACTGCTTCCCTATCTCTCCCTGTACATGAAGTAGGTACTGATAGTACTGCCTCCCTTGTCTCTGCCTGTAGGTTATGTAAGTACAGGTAGTACTGCCTGCCGGTCTCTTCCTGTAAATGATGTAGGCACAGATAGTACTGCCTCCCTGTAAATGATGTAGGTACAGACAGTACTTCCTCACTGTAAATGATGTAGGTACAGATAGTACTGTGCCCCTGTTTCTCCCTGCAAATGATGTGGCTATAGATAGTACTGCATCCCTGTCTCTCTCTATAACTGAAGTGGATATAGATAGTACTGTGTCCTGTCTCTCCCTGTAAATATTGTAGATACAGATATTACTGCCACCTTCTTGCTGTAAATTATGTAGGTACAGATGGTACTACACCCCTACCTCTGCTAATAGATGATGTAGGCACCGATAGTACTGCCTTCCTCTCTCTGTAAATGATGCAGGCATAGATAGTACTGCCTTCCTGTCTCTCACTGTAAATAATGTAGATACAGATAGTACTGCCTCTGTGTCTCTGCCTGTGAATGATAAATGCACAGATAGTATTGCCTACTATCTATCTCTCTGTAAATGATGTAGGTACAGATTGTACTGCTTCCCTGTCTCTCCCTGTAATTGATGTAGGCACAGATAGTACTGCCTCCCTGTCTCTCACTGTGAATGATGTAGGTAAAGATGGCTCCTTCTCTCTCTGTAAATGATGTAGATACAGTACAGATAGTACTGCCTACTGTCCCTCCCTGTAAACAATGTGGGTACAGATAGTACTTCCTCCCTGTCAGTCCTGACATAGATAGTACAGCCTTCCTGTCTATTCTAACATAGATAGTACTGCCTTTCTTTTTCTCCCTGTAATTGATGTAGGCACAGATAGTACTGCCTTTCTATTTCTCCCTGTAATTGATATAGGTACAGATAGTAGTGCTGCCTCCCTGTCTCTCCCTGTAAATTATGTGGGTACAGATAGTACTGCCTCCCTGTCAATCCTGATATAGATAGTACTGCCTCCCTGTCTCTCCTTACATAGCTAGTACTGCCTTCCTGTTTTTACCTGTGATTTATGTAGGCACAGATAGTACTGCCTTTCTGTTTTTCCCTGTAATTGATGTAGGTACATATAGTACTGCCTCCTTCTCTCTCTCTCTCTCTGGAAATTATGTAGATACAGTACAGATAGTACTGCCTACTGTCCCTCTCTGTAAATGATGTGAGTACAGATAGTACTGCCTTCCTGTCAATTCTGACATAGATAGTACCGCCTCCCTGTCTCTCCTAACATAGATAGTACTGCCTTTCTGTTTCTCCCTGTGATTGATGTAGACACAGATAGTACTGCCTTTCTGTTTTTCCCTGTAATTGATGTGGGTACAGATAGTACTGCCTCCCTGTCAATCCTGACATAGATCGTACTGCCTCCCTGTCTCTCCTGGCATAGATAGTACTGCCTCCCTGTCTCTCCTGACATATATAGTACTGCCTCCCTGTCTCTCCTGACATATATAGTACTGCCTCCCTGTCTCTCCTGACATAGATAGTACTGCCTTCCTGTTTCTCCCTGTAATTGATGTAGGTACAGATAGTACCGCCTCTCTGTCCCTCAAGCATAAATGGTGTAGATAGGAATAGTACTGCCTCTTCCTGTAAACAATAATGTGAGTTTCGTTTTTTGAGGTGGGTCCTAAGCATAGTAGTACCCTAAATGCTAAGCATCTACAATTTACACTTTCTCCTAATCGTTATCTTTAGTCTTTTGAGTTTACAGTCATTTTGCTAACATGCATAACTAAACCTTAAGCCCATCCCCTCCTGTTTTGCAGTCATCGGTGATGTCGGTCTGCTTTGCACGCTTTCATCCAAATCTGTTGATTGGTGGGACATACTCTGGACAGATAGTACTGTGGGATAACCGCAGCCACAGGAGGACTCCGGTTCAGCGGACACCGCTTTCGGCCGCAGCGCACACGGTGAGATCCATACCCTCCGGGTGGGTATATCTATCATCCCATGAATCGCTCCACTGCTATAATCTATACTGGAAAAAGGGTCTAGCAAAGCATTCCCACATACACGTGTACATCATCATACATCATGGCCGCATATTATCATTAACCCCCATTGGAACTCAATGTTGGTTATGGTAACAGGAAGGTAGACCACATTCCCGATTATCGGTGTAACTATTTCATGTTCGTTACCCCTGTGGGCGGTCCTTAAAGGGGGTTTCCATTCTTAACCCTGGGTTCACACCTGAGCGTTTCTGAGACGCGTGTTTTTGCAAATAGGAAACGCACGTCATACGCGTGTTCGTGACTCTGGAGACCAATTAAAAAGGCATATCTACACTTTAACGCGCGTTTTACGCACGTTCCCATTGAAGTCTATGGGTGCAAACGCGTGACAAAACGCCCCAAAGAAGCTCAAGAACTTCTTTGAGCGTAGGGCGTTTTACAGCTCGTTCAAACGCGCTGTAAAACGCTCAGGTGAGAACCATGCACATAGAGAAACATGAGTTTTCTCCTGTTGAGCGTTTTACAGCGCTTTCGAACGCGCTGTAAAACGCGCAAGTGTGAACTGAGGGTCAGTAAACATAGGTTAAATCACTGATTTATTAAAAGTTCTATAACTTTCTAATAGACTTTGTATTTCGGTTCCTCCCCATGGTGGCGGTTTCTGATTGCTGTCAGTGAATGGGAGCATTCATGGATTACATTAGAGCCATAAATTGAAGCTCATTGACCACGATGCACAATCACTTACAGCTGCCCTTTCATTTTGAGGATCGATTGGGGTTGTGGCAGTCCGTCCCCCACCGATCACACGTCATGATTTTTGGCGTGGTACAGCAATGCTGCGCCATGTCAATATAGTGGTACAGCAATGCTGCGCCATGTCAATATAGTGGTACAGCAATGCTGCGCCATGTCAATATAGTGGTACAGCAATGCTGCGCCATGTCAATATAGTGGTACAGCAATGCTGCGCCATGTCAATATAGTGGTACAGCAATGCTGCGCCATGTCAATATAGTGGTACAGCAATGCTGCGCCATGTCAATATATTGACTACCTATATTTAGCATCTCTCTATATGTTTCCCTTTTGGCAAATGACCCCCATTTCAAGGTAGAATTTCAAGAGAACTTTTTGGCATCCACTTTTATTCAATGAAACACGTGGCCTCCTTCAATTACCGGCCAAACCCCCGTGAATGATAATGGCTATTATAGGGTTGTGCTTCTCTTTTCCAGCATCCTATCTACTGCGTGAATGTGGTGGGGACGCAGAACGCGCACAACCTTATTACTGTTTCCACCGACGGTAAATTGTGCTCCTGGAGTTTGGATATGCTCTCAGCTCCACAGGTGGGTGTTTATTTTACTCCATAAGAACCACTTTTCCTAATGTATGAATGGACGTGGTCTGCAAGTGTCTGAAAGAAATGGAGATAAGTGGAAAAGTTTAACTTTATGCTAACAGGGAAAACTTGTTTTTGTGTACTGCTTCTGAAAACAGTAATTATAGAAGCGTCTGGGAATTTCAGTCCATCCAGCCTCGGAAATGATCAACATTTCAAAATAGGGTCATCTCAGGTAGTGGTTTATGGAAAGGTGGGAGGGGTGGGGGTGGGGGGGTCAGTCCCTCTATCTTGACCACTAATGGCAGGGCTGGATCCATTTGTATGTGGCCCCAGATTGACTACCCTACCCTAGGCTTTTTTCCCTAAAATCTACCAAGGTGCTCAAGCCTGTTCTGAATGGTGTTTCTCCAGTGTCTCAATGGAAAAACCCTTTGCAAGCAATGCTACATACTTCAGATCAGGGGCGGACTGGGAACTTAAAGTGGCCCTGGAAAAAATACTAAAAGTGGCCCTGATTTGCAGTCGGGTCAAAATTGATGGAAGGCAGGACCAGTAATACCATATTGTGGCACGTTATACCACCACAACAGAGCCAAATACCACAGTCCATCAGAAAATACATCCCCAAAAACTTCCACTGGCCAGCCGTGAGGAGGGCCCAGGTGGCCCCCTGGGCATCGGCCCACCGGGAAATTTCCCTGTAAGGGCTATGGCCAATCCGCCCCTGCTTCAGATGGTACGTAGACTGGTATGGCTACCTGGAGATGTCTTTAAAAATTCAGAAGACTTTTACACCTCTTTTACTTATTATCTTGATACTTTCTAGAAATTCAGAAGACTTATCCAGCCTTATTTTCCGGTTACTTTCAATCTTTTAAATTTGTACAATTCTATTTTTGCATTAACGATTCTTTTTGATGGATACGGGATTTTTGGGTCAGCTTGACTATTTGTAGCAACCCAGAAGGAGAGCAGAAAGGATGCTAGTGATAGTAGCAAGAATAGTGGTTGTAGTTGTTGCACATTCTGACGCTCCCCCGGGCCGTGCAGTGATGGGAAGGGTGCACTTTTCTTTCCTTCGGGGCACATCCTGGTTCTGGGGATTCTCCTTCCCGATTGTGGTTCGGGGTGTCCTTAGTGGTGATCAATTGTGAGGTGCAAGGCAGGGTTCTCTGCAGCATTGAAGGTAATAATGAGGCCGTTTTGCAGGAGAACAGTTCTTTACTGAAGACTCAAGTTTAAGCACACCAGTTACAGTTCTCAGCATGCATGGACTGGCAGTGTCCACAATTCTTACAGGTTACATGGCTGCGGGAACAGTTAATAGGCCATTATGTATCTTGTAAGAGGGTGCAAGGTGTCATATTTGATGGCAGGTACGTGTCACCGAGGTTGCTGGCCTCGGTGAGGTAAGAGCCGGGTTTTTTGTCTGCAGCAGCTAGTGCTGTTTGACTCTGTTAAATAGCATGGCTGCAAAGCCGATCCGGGCCGGCTCTTACCGGGAGCAGCTAAAGTGTAGGGTGGGTGGCTGCTCCCCATGATCCAGTCCTGGTTTTGGGCTGGGTATAAAACACAGCCAGCAGCTGTGTCTGGTGTGGTGATTATCCTGGAGCCTGCTAACAGGGCTCTGGAGTTCTCTGTCCTGGAGGAAAGAGCTCAGCAAGGAGGTGGCTTTTGTTCCTGGCTACCTGAAGGTGGATTCTCCTGCGGCTGGGCCTACAGCCTGGTGCAAACCTGCACCTACACCTCCCAGGTGACTGAACCTGTGTTGGCCTGTTTTGTTTTGCCTCCTTGTTTCTGACATGTGTGAATTTCCACCGAAAGACTGTTTGCTGTGTATTTTTGTGTCAGTGTGAATAAAACACTGTTTATTGCACATCCTGGACTCTTTGTTTTGCCTCGGTACTGCACCCGCACCGCTGTCTACCAGAGCGACTCCCCACATTTGGTGTCGGATGCGGGCATGCGCAGTGAGGCTGGTGTGAACGCCGAAGTTTTTTTTGCTAAAGTGCATGATATATATTAAGCCAGCAAAGTTGCAAGCAGGAATTTCTGGCAACATGGAGGCTGCTGTGAAGGCTCTCATAGAGGCTAACGTGCAGCAGCGGGAGACCAACCAGCTACTGCTACAACATGTGATGGCGTTACAGGCGGCAGGAGCGTCCCACCACGTCCATGATGCCCGGAAGCGGTCCGTGCGGCGATCCCAAAGATGACCCCCGCAGACGACGTCGAGACATACCTGGCGGTCTTTGAGAAGGTCGCCGTGAGGGAAAAGTTACCCCGTGACCAGTGGGCCGAGGTGGTTGCTCCGTTCCTGGCATCCGGACCCCAGCAAGTTTTTTTGATTTGGCAGATGACCAGGCTGCTGACTATTCCACGGTGAAGGGGGAGATCCTGGCCAGACTGGGGGTAAACGTGTTGGTCCGGGCTCAGCGGGTCCACCAGTGGGACTTTAAAGCGGCTGAACCCGCCAGGCCGCAGTACTATGAGTTGCTGCAACGGTTGCAAAAATGGCTGCAGCCTGACATTCTAAGTCCGACTGCTATGCTGGACCGTCTGCTGGCTGACATGTTCTGGAGGGCCTTGCCTTACCCCCTTCAACACTGGATCGGCCAGGTATCCCCACCAATGCCCTTGAGATGGTCGACCTGGTGGAGCGATATGAGGCCACCAGAAACCTGCAGGGGGTTCTTTTGGGAGGGGGCCAGTCAAACCCCGAAATCTCCACCCCAGTCCCGGCGGCCGGCCAAACCCGCCCGGGATGTACCCTTGCAGATCCATCCCCAGTGGTCTGCTGGCAGTGTCGGGAGCCTGGACACATAAGGGCCAACTGTCCCCATCGGGGGAACCCATGGAGACTAATTATGGGTACCGGGCTTCCATGTATGCCCGGAGACTGTGTGCGACCGGCACCCCGAGACAATAGACAATCGTCATCTGTGCCAGGTGCAAGTCGGGGATAACCTGGCAGTGGCGCTGTTGGACTCAGGGAGCCTGGTAACCCTGGTAAGTGCTGCCCTGGTACAGCCCACCCAGTATACGGGCCGGAAAGTTGGTGTGGTGTGCATTCACGGAGACTTAAAGGACTATCCCACTGCTGTAATGTCTCTGTCCACGGCGGCCGGCACCTGGACTTGTGAAGTGGCGATCTCCACAAAGCTACCCTATGAACTGATAATTGGGAGAGACTTCCCTGGTTTTCCGTCACTGTGGCCTGAGGTGAAAGTGTCTAATAGCCCTGAGACAGGGGTAACCCTAGCAGAGTGGCCTGATACCACTGGAAGGCCAGAACCCTGGGAGCCCGAGTCTGAAGGGCCAGCGGTAGGGGTGACCACTGCTGCAGCGGTAGTGGGGAGACAACCCCACTGAGTGTAATGGTGGGAGACACGGAGGACTTGCCACCGGGACCTGAGTTGGCAGACCTCAATGTCTCCGGGAAAATTTTGGGACCGCACAACACCGGGACCAAACCCTAACCAGGGCCTGGGAGAATGTGCTGGAAATTGATGGTAAACCCCAGAAACCAGGGGCTGAATTAATGTTCCCACGATTTATTGTTCTGCAGGATATGTTGTATCGGGTGAACCAAATCCGAGGTGAACCTGTTGAACAGTTGGTGGTGCCCACAGCGTATCGCAAGCTTGTCATGGAGCTTGCCCACCAACATGTTCTTGGGGACACCTGGGGTGGCAGAAAACCCAGGACCGCATTCTGCAGCGGTTTTATTGGCCCAGTGTGTTCAAGGAGGTAGAAAATTATTGTAAGTCCTGTCCAACCTGTCAGGTAACTAGCCCCCAGCCACATTTCCGTAGTCCTCTGGTACCTCTGCCAATTATTGAAGTACCGTTTGAGCGAATCGCTATGGATTTAATTGGGCCTGTACCAAAGTCTGCCAGGGGCCACCAACACATTCTGGTAGTTCTCGACTATGCCACTCGGTATCCGGAGGCGGTGCCTCTGCGACATACCTCAGCTAAGCTCATTGCCAAAGAGTTGTTGGAGATGTTTTCCGTGTGGGCCTGCCAAAAGAGGTTCTGACAGACCAAGGGACCCCTTTTATGTCCAAAGTAATGAGGGAACTGTGTAAGTTGTTGCGTATAAAGCAGTTACGGACGTCCGTTTACCATCCGCAAACAGACGGTCTTGTGGAGAGGTTTAACCAAACTCTAAAAATATGTTAAAGAGGGTGGTGTCTAGAGATGGGAAGGACTGGGATCTGCTTCTGCCCTATCTCATGTTCGCAGTGCGAGAGGTGCCCCAGGCCTCTACTGGGTTCTCGCCCTTCGAACTGCTTTATGGCAGACACCCTCGGGGCCTGTTGGATATCGCCAAGGAAGTATGGGAACAACAGCCTGTCCCCCACAAAAGTGTCATTGAGTATGTCGCCCAGATGCAGGAACGGATGGAAAGGGTGTTGCCTTTGGTCCGGGAGCATATGGAGGCAGCGCAACAGGCCCAGAGTAGGGTGTACAATCGTCAGGCTCGGGTGCGGGACTTCAATCCGGGAGATCGGGTTTTGGTTCTGGTACCCACCCTTGACAGCAAATTCCTAGCTAGGTGGCAGGGCCCCTATGAGGTGATCGAGAAGGTAGGGAAGTAAATTACAAGGTACACCAGCCAGGCGGCGCAAGCCGGAGCAGGTGTACCACGTGAATTTACTTAAGCCGTGGAAAGATAGGGACGCGGCCGACGACCACAGCCCCCGGCCAGGGCTTCTAGGTGAAAAGGGTCCAGCCTTAACCACGGTAAAAATTGCAGACAGTCTGTCTTCCAAACAAGTTCAGGAAGTCAGGGAGTTCCTCAGTCGGAACACGGATGTGTTCTCGGACCTCCCTGGCCGCACGTCTCTCATCCGACATGACATCATCACTGAGCCTCAGGCCAAGGTCCGGTTAAAACCATACCGGGTACCCGAGGCTCGGCGGCGGGCCATCGCGGAGGAAGTGCAGTTAATGTTGAAGCTCGATGTCGTTGAGGAGTCGAAAAGTGAGTGGGCCAGTCCCATAGTCCTAATACCCAAGCCGGATGGGACGTTGCGGTTCTGCAACGACTTTCGCAAGTTAAATGAAGTGTCCAAGTTTGACGCGTATCCCATGCCCCGGGTAGACGAGCTTGTTGAAAATTTAGGACAAGCCCGTTATTTTTCTGTGCTGGACCTCACTAAAGGGTACTGGCAGGTACCCTTAACGGAGTCGGCTAAGGAAAAACCGCGTTTGTTACCCGCAGGGCCTGTATCACTACAAGGTGTTACCCTTTGGCCTGCATGGCGCCCCGCCACTTTCCAAAGGTTAATGGACATAGTGCTGCGACCACATCGTCGGTACGCCTCGGCCTACTTAGATGATGTAGTCATCCACAGCACCGACTGGGAAAGCCATTTACCCAAGGTGCAGGCGGTAGTGGATGCCCTGAGGAAAGCTGGACTAACCGCCAATCCAAAAAGTGTGCGATTGGGTTGGAAGAGACCAAATATCTGGGATATGTAATCGGGCGGGAGTCATCAAACCTCAGGTAACTAAGGTAGAGGCCATTCGTAACTGGCCCCGACCGGTCACCACCAGGCAGGTAAAGTCGTTCCTGGGGATTGTAGGATACTACATGAGGTTTGTGCCCCACTTTGCCACAATAGCAGCGCCATTGACAGACCTGTTGAAGGGGCGAAAGTCTGGGAGGGTTAGCTGGAGTGAGAAGGCGGAGGAGGCTTTCTCCGCGTTGAAGTCGGCCCTGTGTGGGTCCCCGGTTTTGGTGACACCCGACTTCAACAAGGAGTTTGTCGTACAGACCGATGCCTTGGAGGTAGGCCTCGGTGCGGTACTGTCTCAGGAGGTCAACGGGAAGAACATCCCGTTGTCTTCCTGAGCCGTAAGCTCAGTCCCGCCGAGTCCAGATATAGTATAGTGGAGAGGGAGTGCCTGGCTATCAAGTGGGCACTCGAATCTCTCCGCTACTACCTGTTAGGGAGGAGGTTCCGTCTGGTGACCGACCATTCTCCTCTCAAGTGGATGAGTCAGGCCAAGGAGAGGAATGCTCGGGTCACCAGGTGGTTCCTATCCCTTCAAAATTTCAAATTCTCCGTGGAACACAGGGCAGGCCGCTTGCAGGGTAACGCAGGTGCCCTGTCCCGCGTCCACTGCCTCACGTGTGTTCACCCCCTCAGGGTTGAACAAAGGGGGTGTAAGAGGGTGCAAGGTGTCATATTTGATGGCAGGTACGTGTCACCGAGGTTGCTGGCCTCGGTGAGGTAAGAGCCGGGTTTTTGTCTGCAGCAGCTAGTGCTGTTTGACTCTGTTAAATAGCATGGCTGCAAAGCCGATCCGGGCCGGCTCTTACCGGGAGCAGCTAAAGTGTAGGGTGGGTGGCTGCTCCCCACGATCCAGTCCTGGTTTTGGGCTGGGTATAAAACACAGCCAGCAGCTGTGTCTGAGGTGGTGATTATCCTGGAGCCTGCTAACAGGGCTCTGGAGTTCTCTGTCCTGGAGGAAAGAGCTCAGCAAGGAGGTGGCTTTTGTTCCTGGCTACCTGAAGGTGGATTCTCCTGCGGCTGGGCCGACAGCCTGGTGCGAACCTGCACCTACACCTCCCAGGTGACTGAACCTGTGTTGGCCTGTTTTGTTTTGCCTCCTTGTTTCTGACATGTGTGAATTTCCACCGAAAGACTGTTTGCTGTGTATTTTTGTGTCAGTGTGAATAAAACACTGTTTATTGCACATCCTGGACTCTTTGTTTTGCCTCGGTACTGCACCCGCACCGCTGTCTACCAGAGCGACTCCCCACAATCTTTAAAGCAATTCTGCTCACATTGCACTTCTCTAGCTGACTTTTGCACAAGCATCCATAATTAAGGGTGCAGCATTTTTTATTATGCAACCAAGGGGTGGACCCCAACGTCAGACTAAGCTATGTGGTACTCACAATTTATGTTACTACTGGTTTCCACGGTGGGATGAAGTATGGTGGATTCTGCCTTTTTAAGCTTGTCCAGACCTGGAAGGCTTTAACTTTCTGGACAATGTCTGCTATGGAGTCTACATGCTTCTTATTAAGCTGTTTATCTCCACAGAGCTTCTGCTCTCACCTCCTCTTGACACTGAGATGCTTTTCAAATATATAAATTCTTTTCTCTCCACTTTAGCTGATGTTGTGTCATGTGAACTCGTTTTCTCAGGGCTGTGATCTTCTGTCTCAGTGCATACTACACTGCACAAACATCCACTGTCTCTGCACCATTCCCTATGGGAAGGGTGACAACATCTCCACCTAGCAACTGGTTGCTAAGGTCTGTTAACTACTTGGTACACAGATAATGCATAATTACTCTTGAAATCACTTAGTTAACCCTTTTGCAGCATAAATACAGGAAATGCAAAAAAAAAAAAAAAAAAACATTTGCAGAGAGATACACTGCCATACCAGTGGGACACTGCATATTGCGGTTGTCTTGTGAAACCCAAAATACGGGCAACATGTGTCTACCATGTATCACTACATCTGTTGTAAAACTACAACACCCACCAAGCAGCTGTCAGGGTACGGTGAGAGCTGTATGTTTGTAATAGACAGGTACAGGATGGAGACAACTGGTCTAGATATAAAGCTAGCCATAGAGGTGTATGGTTTATGGAAGAGGTAGCCAAGTGGGCCATGTTTGCACTTCATAGTAACTGCAGATCTTCGTGGTAGCCCACTTTCCTTTGTTTTTATATTACCTCTTCATATATTTTGATTATGCAATGTTTTCATTCCTGAAACACCCTCTAAGGCGAGATGTAACTCATCCACAATCCAAGATCTATACAGGATGGAAGGGGCCACATATGGACACATCTAGCCCATTGTTTAGTGGAAGATTCTCTTTAAACTTTAAACTCTTCAACTCCACTGAAGATGCAGGTGTGAAGATTTAGAAACCCAGTATCCCATTCCTCCACATAAAGGTCTAGGAAACTGAAATGTGGGGAGATGTTTGATAGGTGTCCCCCTTTCTGCCTGTGATCTAGAGGTGGCCAACGGTTATTTTCACTAACAAATGGCGGCTCGTGTTAACTAGTTCTGATAGTAATCATTGGTTCCCATCATGTCACACCAAACATATTGAAAGCCGCTCTACGGTGTGAAAAACCAACCAAGCAGATCCTCATATCTCAGCCTCCTGGACACCTGTGATTGTGGAATGAGAAGAGCGAGATTTCAGGTTTGATTGTGGCCCATTCTCCCAAAATTTTCTGGTTTTGAGTGGAGTTGCTATTATTATTATTATAGCTTTTATAGATTTTTTTTATGGTAAATCTGCATAATAATCTACTTTTTTTAATTCTAGGAAAGTATGGAACTGGTCTACAATAAATCCAAGCCGGTAGCAGTGACCGGGATGGCGTTTCCTACAGGAGACGTGAACAACTTTGTAGTCGGGAGTGAGGAGGGGACGGTGTACACTGCGTGCCGCCATGGAAGGTAGAGTCATATGCTACATTATTTTATCAGTTCACTAGGCATACATCACAACTGTGGCATCAATTAAATCCAAAAATTCTATTTCTAACCCAAACCCTACAAGGAAACCTAACCATAAAGCTGCTTGCCTTCACACAGATCCAAAAGATATGCCCGACCCTGGGTTCTTGCACTTTGGATAATCCCTCATTTTTTAGAAGGGTCTTAACAATAAACTGATCAAAAAGTATCCTTCTGTTTGGACCTCCAGCGATCGCTGTAATCTGTGAGGAAACCTGGCAGTAAGTGTTCGCTTTCCCTGCAGTGCCACCTTAGGAGAAATGAAGTATTACACAGTGTCCAGGAACTCTTTGAAACTGCTTTCCGCTCTGGCCAAAGGATGAGGATCCTGAACAGTAGACCCCCTCTACATTAACCCAGAATTCTGTAATGTGGATTCTAACCCGGACAAGCCCATTTAATGATTAGGGAAGTTTATTTTATGCAGTCAAATTTAAAGACATTGTCCTCCAAGGCCAACTCACTTTTGTTAGGCAGTTCCTCTGATGATGAGGACAATAACTGTAGAACTTTCACGGAAATTGATTAGATTGTAAGGGGGATGAGAAGACAAGGTGCGGATGAACTAACACTCAGGTGCATTGTCACATGGCCACACGAATTGGCTTGTGAATCATGCAGCCATTAGCCACCAGAAGTGGTGTCATCCTATTTCAGAAGTCAGTGAATACATACGATGGAAGCTGATGGGGTGGCAGCTCCACAGGTCCTTCATTTCGGGTTCACAGATTCCATAGATGTTTTCCAGAAAAAAAAAAAAAATTGCATATATAGAGAATAAAATAATAGGAACATTTTGCAACTAACAGGAGATGGCCTCATGCACACAACCATATTTTTCTTAAGCCCTTTCTATTGATGGGATTGAAGAAAAAAAATTAATGCATGCAAAAAGTTTCAATTTTTCAAGGATTCTGGGTTTTTGCCGAAAAATGGATATGTAGAAAAGAATCGTTTTCTATCTCAAGAGTGCAACATGCACAACAATAACCTCACGTTTTTTTCTTGTTTGCAATAAAGTGTTGATAACATTAAATAATTCCATATGTTTGTGATATGAATATTAATATCCATACATGTGCCCTTTCTTTATTTTGTATGTTTTGTTACAAAATGTCATATAAGAGCTAGATATATGTAATAGGATTGATAATACTCTTATGTGTACTACATCCCCTTATGTTCTTGAAAAATCGGAAAACCCAATTAAAACCATTTTAAAATAAATTTAAAAAATGGATATGTGCATGAAGCCTAAAACTAGACAAGACAGGCAGAAACCCCACCAGAGGTATAACAATGGTGCACGCTTTAGGATATATTGGTGCTCTACGCTACTCTACGCTTGAGAAAAGTCCCAGTAAGAGGACTGAAACGTCGCTGTCTGGTGATTAAAGAACACTTATTTTAATCTACTCTATCTGGAAGTGCCGTGGAATTTGTCCTGTTATCATTTCAGTTGATGCTCTACTCTAGATATCTCAGATACTTTGGTCCTTTGTACACCATCCCATGGCTCATTTTGCAATTCCTCTGAGTTAGGCCTCATGCACACGACTGTTTTTTTATGCTGTCCGCAAAAAGGGGTTCCGTTGTTCAGTGATCCGTGTCCGTTTTTGCCTTCCGTTGTGTTTCCGTGTGTCTTCCGTTTTTTTTTGCGGACATGACCCAAAAGATTTTACCAAAAGACAGGCTGACAATTTTTGCCAAGTGCCTGCCAAGGGATCCGCAAAAAAACGCGGAACGCGGATGACACACGGATGGCCATCCGCATTTTTTCACGGTCCCATTGACTTGAATGGGTCCGTGAACCGTTTTTCACGGACAAGAATAGGACAGGTTATATTTTTTTGACAGACTGGAATCACGGACCACGGACGCGGAGGACAAACGGTGCATTTTCCGAGTTTTCCACGGACCCATTGAAAACCAATGGGTCCGCAGAAAATCACGAAAAACGGAGCAACGGACACGGAATCAAACAACGGCCGTGTGCATGAGGCCTAAATCACCCCAAAATTCTTGTTTTTTGGTAATGTTGGCGATAAATATTTTTGAATTTTTTAAAACATCCCTGAGGGCATCCATATTGGAGGAACATGCATCCAATGTGCATTGACTGTGACAACTGCAGTGAATGGGAGTTAATGGACGGGAAAGGGTCCATAGACCAATACAGTCTCCAGAAAGGTTTGAAAAGGCCTCACCCTCACGGACCAGGGAGTGACGGGGAACTGCATGCAGACCCTCATCTGTGTGTACAGCCTATAGTGCTGTATACTGTACAAGAGGACTGTCATAACTCTTTACTGACCATCTTTTGACAGTTGGCAGTGCAGGTCCCCAGTCTGCAGCAACGTCCTTTGATGTCGCTGCAGTCACGCCCCTAGCAGGACCATGACACCACTTCTGGCTTCACTTTTGAAGTCTACATAGAGGTCATTCACCAATGCTCCTGCCTTTATTGGCCCCAGCGATCACTTGACTGTTGGGTGTCTCAGGGCGTAGCCGAGCCGCTGGGACCAGGTCATCTCTAACACTGAAGAGTATATGAAGTGTGACAGCCCTATGTGTCACGGAAAACCTCAAAATGATTTTGGTAGCCCAACAAATAAATAAAAGTTAGGTACATTAAACCACAATCTGTGCAAAATTGCAAATATATTAAGGCATTTTCATCAAGGCGTTACATTTGCTGCCTTCTGTTGATAATGAGATGACTGCTGACTGTCAAAGTCTACTCAGCAAAGCTGAAATGTGAGTTGCAGAAAACAGTTGCGTTAGCTCACTCTACTCCAGTTTCAACTGGAATATTTTTTATTTTTAATATTAAAGTGAACCTGTCACCTGGATTTGACTTCATAAACCATTAACAGTACCTGATAGTGCCCCACAAGGCGTTTCCAACAGTGTTTCCTGCGCTTTTCCTGTATTTAAAATCATCCTGGCTCTCCTGCTGTGACTTGTGCGTCTCCTGTACACTATCTGCGCATGCGCCCATAATGTACAGGAGATGTGCAAGTCACAGCGGGAGAGCCGGGATCGCGCTGCTAAAGGAGGCATACCGCGCATGCGCGGGCTGTACAAGCGCGGTCCCGGCAACTTTATCTACTGTCAGTTATGGAGCAGAGGGGCGGGGTTAGGGCATGAAAGGCAGACCTGGAGTCAAGGAGGCCGCTGCCCCCTTGACTTCTATCTTGACTTCTGCAAGGATTTTAAAAGGCGATTTTTGGATGATTTTAAAAACAGGAAAAGCGCAGGAAACACTGTTGGAAATGTCTTGTGGGGCACAGGTACATTTAATGGTTTATGAAGTCAATTCCAGGTGACAGGTTCACTTTAAATTAAAAAGTCAACAACATTTTTAAAAAATATGAGAAAACCCTATTTTTAATAATCATTTTTTTTGAGGATGCATTCATCCGTCCACCAGTTTGCTTTAAGCCCTAGGACTAGATGTGCTCGTTAGCATATACCATGAACATTGAGCATAACGTCCTTTTACAAGGCCCTGTTTCATATTTTTGACTATTCTGCTGGTTTTTCTATCCACTTAATAGATGGCAGATGTCGTGTAGGTACTAATTGAACTTTGCAATGTGTGTGCAGCAAAGCTGGCATCAGTGAAGTCTTTGAAGGCCACCAGGGCCCAATCACGGGGCTCAACTGCCACAGCGCTGTGGGAGCCATCGACTTCTCCCATCTGTTCCTGACGTCATCCTTCGACTGGACGGTCAAGCTGTGGACCACTAAGGTAAGGGCTGCAACCAATAACTAGACTGTCTCCATTTTGTTCCATAGATTCCAAAAATTTCCCTTTTTATTTTTCATGACACCAAAGTTCTCGATCCCTGTGCTGGACTCCAGCCAAGAGACGTGTGAAAATAATAAAGTTCGGCTTGTATCTTATTTTTATTAAAGGGCCCTTTTTTACCTTTTTTTTAATATGGAACATGTGTCAGGGGTAATGAGAATATTGTACTACTGCAGATCACATTTCTTACATATGGCAACGTGATACCATTGACAGAGCCTTACATGAAGATGACATCTAGTGATCTGAGGACTATTTTGTTCCGAATTCGCAGATTTTAAAATTATTTTTAAATGTGGAAACCCTAAACTTCTATGAGAGGTTACGTCCCTCTGTCCACGCAAGTGGCTTCCATTAAGTCTCCTAGGCATTTTCCATCAAGGCTCGGTACTTTGCAAGGTTCAGCTTAGAAGGTATGGGGAATTCTTGGCCTCCTGTGGGGGAATATAGTTTAGTTTTGTTGGAATGGAGCCTTGAGAATGTATAACCTTCTACTTCGGGGGTGTAACTAGAAATGACTCCATGAAGAATGTGCCCCCCTACTTTTTGTCAGTAGTAACTGAAGAGCAATCGAGGAATGGATGTAATGTCCAACTGTAGACCTTCTGTACATGGAGAACCTACATTGTAGGGCAGAACTCCATCACCGGAATCCCTACCCAAAAATCACTTCTAATCTGGGTGGACCACCACCGATAAGCCCCATATGAGCTATTATGACTGTAGGTACACCTATGTTCTGCTTCAAATTCTTGACACCATCTGTTCTCACTTATTAAAGCCATAACCTAAGGAAATCCATGGTAAGTTGCACGAAAGTAGACTTTGGTGTAGCTCACAATGGTAATATTGCAGTCGCTGTCCTAGGTAGGTATCGTGACAGAGTTGCCCGACTTGAACATTTCGACATGCTCTTAAGATCATAAAAATAAATTTTATGTTTTGCAATCAGGACTTTTTTGGGGGGTATGGGCACTTGGCTATGGTCTTAGTTTTCTGGATCGGTGGTCTATCTCCAGCCTCTAGCATTATGCAATAGACTCTTCCAAGTCATTTCATGAATTAACCATCACAACATTGAGAAGAGTCCCATTATCTAACCTACTCTTACAGTAAAGAACCCCTTCTATACTCATACTTACCAACTTTGTATAAGCCGTGCCCTTGGAATTGCCCAGACCTGCACAGGACTGCCCACTTATGGGTGGGGCTCAGGGCTGGCCTTAGGTCATCAGGCGCCCTGTGCGAGGTAATCTTGTGGCGCCCCCCCTTCCCCCCCGCTCGCCCACCCAGGTTACAAAAAGACGGTGCTATCATTAAATAATTTTCCCTCACACTGTACCATCAATAAATAATTTGCCCCCACACTGTGCCATCCATTAATTTGCCCCCACACTGTGCCATCCATTAATTTGCCATGGTAATCATTCAGAAAAAGCAAAACGTCGGATACGGCGATGCGCCGAAACAACGTTTAGCTTAAGGCTGGATCCGGATTAATGCCTTTCAATGGGCATTAATTTCGGATCCGTCCTTCCGGCTTGCTTTCTGGATTTTTGGCCGGAGCAAAATCCGCAGCATGCTGCAGATTTTGCTACGGCTAAAAACGATGTCAGTACTGAACTGAAGACATCCTGATGCATCCTGAACGGATCTCTCTCCATTCAGAATGCATAGGGATAATACTGATCAGTATCTTTCCGTCCTAGAGCCGAGAACGGAACTCTAGGACGGAAAGATAAACACAGATGTGAAAGGGGTCTAAAATATTTTATCAGGGCCCCTGAACGGAATATTATATACAGTGGCAGTACAGACAGTGTAGGAAACGGATGGAACAGCTGCCGGGCCTGGTCTGAGAGAGAGATCTTTACTAGCCACAGGAATCGGGGCCGCATGAAAGGAAGGGACTGCGAAAAAAATTACTGGGGGAGGAGGGCCCATTCAAAAATTTGCTGTGGGACCCTGTCATTTGTGGCTATGCCACTGTTACCACCTACCCTAACAGCTGCGTTGTGATTCACAGGGGTCATCATTCATTACCGCCTACCCGTACCCAACAGTTGCGCTGTGTGATGTCACTCACCTTGACAGTTGACAGTGGCGGTGTCCTGCAGCTCCTGTCCTCCGTTTTCTCACTGTCTCCCTGGACTGGTCTTGCTGGGCTAGCGTGGTCCTGGCTCAGTGGCTTCACTCTCCTCCAGTCCGCCTGCTGCTGCTAGGCCTCTGCTCACTGCTCTGTACAGTGCACTAGGCTAGCTCCAAGTCCTCTGCTTATCACCAGCACCAAGCAGGATACTTATACTCAGTCTGACAGTCTCTCTGAGGCTCTGGCTGGGCTGGCTGTGACAGACTGTCCAGTCCTCTACAGGCCTTCCCACCGCCGCGGCGCCTCCTGTCACGCCCCTGAACTTGCAGGCGTGCAACTTTGCAGAGGGCAGTGGCGGCGGCATACACAGTAAGGCAGCAGACTGAGGAGGAGGGGAGGGGATGGGCGGGATGTACGGGACCCGGCGGCACCGCGCTGTCACAAGTGAGGGACAGGGGAAAAAAGCCGGTCAGAATGTAGCCGCAGGGGGCGCCCGGCCCTGAAGCTGCGCCTACTACTTGATGAGATTAGCGCAGCAGGAGACACAGAGACTCAGAAAGTCTCAGAACATAATTGCAGTCGGTCACGCGGAATTTAATGGTATTATACTGTGTGCGAGGGGTGTGTCGGCCGCCCAGGCGCCCCTGTTGTCATGGCGCCCTGTGCGGCCGCACAGTTCGCACACCCCAAAGGCCGGCCCTGGTGGGGCCTATAGAAACCCCAGCCCAATTTTGGGCCGGAACGGCTCCAATATGCCAAGACTGTCTCCGAAAATTCGAGACTGTTGGCTACCATGTCTGCAGATGGTGAAACCATCTTTCCTCTATGCCCCTTTGTTAGGCCTCACATAGATGGTACTGATAAGTTACATGATGTCCATGTATTTCTTTGGCTCCATATTGGACCTCTGTATGTCTCTGCTTTTACATGGGGAATAGGTCACCCTTTGCCCATTATTAGTAATCATAATTCCGTTGGCTTGGCAGCAGCTGCCTGGTGCTGGTAGCTCACATTCCTGAGTTCCATTCCGCATCAGTCATGATCATATTTTTTTCTTTATTTGCTCATCAAGCAATCTTCTAATATTTTATGATATTTTTTAACTTGAAGTTAGAGCCGTGCTAATTTTTTTTTCTCGTAAAGCAAATCACTTTCCTTCTCCCATTAATCCTATTTAAACTGCCTCACATTCAATTCATTTCTAAATTGCAGTCACAGGGACACAATACTCATTGTACTCTCTAGACACATGTTCTAAGCTGCTGAAAGAACGTAATAGCAGCTTCAGCTTCTAGTCGACTGTTTCCGAGGAAATATCTAAATTTACGGTTCAATATTTATCCAGAAAAGGTAATTACAGTACCGCGTAACATCTCGACTTGATTTTGCATGGAAACACAAAGCGAAGTGGAAGCTGATAATTCATCAGTGCCACCAAAGTCTGAAGTAATTGGAGAAGTTTTTTTTTTTCTTTTTTGTTTCTTTAAAGGGCTTTGCAGTAGAATACTTTTACAACAAAAACGTACAGAATGGCTTAAATAAAAATAATGAATACTCACCTGTTTCCGGTGGTGCAGACCCATTGTTCTTTCCCCTTCCTTCAGCAGCCCCTGCCACTGGAGTTGTTTTGCCTTTCCAAGCAGAAGGCGACCAGCTTCTCGCCGCTCCTCCTCTGCCGGTAGAGAGCACACACTCCCTAGAGCCAGCGAGCACTCGAATCCGCCCCCGCCAATAGTTGGCCACCTTCTGGAACCTAAAGCACCTTCCCCTATGGTAGGGTGTCTGAGAAAAAAGTTCTACTCTACTAGTGTCCTGTGTGCGATCTCTATGTGTATCTGCCTGGGTACCAACTTCTGCTTCTTTTCTGGATTTGATCCTTTTGCTTTCTGACCTGACCTCAACTTGATCTGTGTACTGACCCTATCCCTGACTATGGTTTTGCCTGATTCCAATGTCTCTTGACACCTTTAGGTCTGGGAGGGTGCCTGAGAAATAAGTTCTACTTTTCTAGTGTCCTGCAAAGGTTTGCGATCTCCATGTGTATCTGCCTGTGTACCAACTTCAGCTTCTTTTCCGGATTTCATCCTTTTGCTTCCTGACCTGAATCCTACTTGATTTCTGACCCTATCCCTGACTATGGTATTTTCTTGAATCCAGTGTCTCTTGACACCTTTGGGTCTGCAGTCAACCAAACAGAAACTACTCCAGGAATAGTGGCCTGGTGGTTCCCCTGCAACGAAATCCAGATCCCTGTATAATGGGTAAAGGGTGAAAACCAGGGGGCTGCCAGGATAACGCACTTAGGAGTAGCCCCAAGTCAAATCTATTCAGTTGACACAGTGGTTCCACACCCACTGCCTAACATAGACGCTATTTCCACTTCCTGGTGCCAGTTTCACAGTATAGCAAGCACAGCGCCGTGCATGTATAGTGGCTGTGTTTGGTATTGCAGCTCAGGACTGAGCTGCACAAAACCCATGTGACTGAGGGATGTGACGTCACTGGTTGAGGAAGATCCTTCAAACAGCTGATCAGGATAGGTCCTGATTCTGAAGATAGATCATCAATATTTAAGTCCTGGAAATCCCTTTAATTAACTCCTACAACAAAGCTAGCATACCCCAGTCTTTGTACTGCATAATGGTATGGCCCATAAATTAGTACAGATATGCAGAATATGAGCAAACTGTTGTGTCCAGTCACATAACTCTGCTGGGTCACGAGATGTTGTGGGGGAGGGGGTGTTGCATGACATCAAATAGGTCCATGTTTTGCCTCTAGGTGCTTCAGAGCAGGGCAGACAGGGGTGCACTGTCCATTTATCAGCAGGTCTGAGTATATTTAATATATACTTAACTGTTATAAAGTTAAAAAAAATCTTTTAATATATTTTCCCTTCTCTCCTCCATGCTTTACACTGCGGCTCTGCTTTAGCAGATTGGCAGCTATGTATAAACTCTGCAGGAAGTCTGCTGACTTCAGTAGGCATCTTAAAGATGTCCAGATCGAAAAAAGCTTGTTCAGTTTCCCATACAACTAACCAGTAAAGTTTCCCGTTTCCCATCATGGTCGCGGTAGCCCCCTCTCCTGTCCTATTCCTATATGTAGTAAAATAGAATAATACAGAGTCACAGCTATTGCAAGACACGTGGAGAGCGGTCATACCTCATGCCTCATCACGCCTCATTACATCCCAGACATGACTGAGGTAAGGCATCCTGGGACCTCATGCTGAACATCACTTCCTCGAATATTTCTTCATCACTTTCCTGCGTAATCTGTGTACATTGGAGGATTATACCGGTGTGATTAATGCAGTGCGCTCGTTATAAGAGAGAATTGATGAAGACAGAATTATCGCACGATAAAGAGTAGTAATTTATTACCAAGAAACTCTACCTTACCATAGAGGGAAGTATTCTAGTTATATTCTTGTACATAGGAGCAGTATTATAGTAGTTATATTCTTGTACATAGGACGCAGTATTATAGTAGTTATATTCTTCTACATAGGGGCAGTATTATAGTAGTTATATTCTTGTACATAGGGGCAGTATTATAGTAGTTATATTCTTGTACATAGGAGGCAGTATTATAGTAGTTATATTCTTGTACATAGGAGCAGTATTATAGCAGTTATATTCTTGTACATAGGAGGCAGTATTATAGTAGTTATATTCTTGTACATAGGAGCAGTATTATAGTAGTTATATTCTTGTACATAGGAGCAGTATTATAGTAGTTATATTCTTGTACATAGGAGCAGTATTATAGTAGTTATAGTCTTGTACATAGGAGCAGTATTATAGTAGTTATATTCTTGCGCATAGGAGGCAGTATTATCGTAGTTATATTCTTGTACATAGGAGGCAGTATTATAGTAGTTATATTCTTGTACATAGGAGGCAGTATTATAGTAGTTATATTCTTGTACATAGGAGCAGTATTATAGTAGTTATATTCTTGTACATAGGAGGCAGTATTATAGTAGTTATATCCTTGTACATAGAAGCAGTATTATAGTAGTTATATTTCTGTACATAGGAGGCAGTATTATAGTAGTTATGTTCTTGTACATAGGAGCAGTATTATAGTAGATATATTCTTGTACATAGGAGGCAGTATTATAGTAGTTATATTCTTGTATATAGGAGCAGTATTATAGCAGTTATATTCTTGTACATAGGAGCAGTATTATAGTAGTTATGTTCTTGTACATAGGAGCAGTATTATAGTAGATATATTCTTGTACATAGGAGGCAGTATTATAGTAGTTATATTCTTGTATATAGGAGCAGTATTATAGCAGTTATATTCTTGTACATAGGAGCAGTATTATAGTAGTTATATTCTTGTATATAGGAGCAGTATTATAGTAGTTATATTCTTGTACATAGGAGCAGTATTATAGTAGTTATATTTTGGTACATAGGAGGCAGTATTATAATAGTTATATTCTTGTACATAGGAGCAGTATTATAGTAGTTATAGTCTTGTACATAAGAGAAGTATTACAGTAGTTATATTCTTGTACAAAGGATCAGTATTATAGTAATTATATTCTTATACATAGGAGCAGTATTATAGTAGTTATATTCTTGTACATAGGAGGCAGTATTATAGTAGTTATATTCTTGTACATAGGAGGCAGTATTATAGTAGTTATACTCTTGTACATAGGAGCAGTATTATAGTAGTTATATTCTTGTACATAGGAGGCAGTATTATAGTAGTTACAATCTTGTATATAGGAGCAGTATTATAGTAGTTATATTCTTGTACATAGGAGGCAGTATTATAGTAGTTATATTTTTGTATATAGGAGCACTTTTGTAGTAGTTATATTCTTGTACATAGGAGCAGTATTATAGTAGTTATATTCTTGTACATAGGAGGCAGTATTATAGTAGTTATATTCTTGTACATAGGAGGCAGTATTATAGTAGTTATATTCTTGTACATAGGAGGCAGTATTATAGTAGATATATTCTTGGACATAGGAGCAGTATTATAGTAGTTATATTCTTGTACATAGGAGCAGTATTATAGTAGTTATATTCTTGTACATAGGAGCAGTATTATAGTAGTTATATTCTTGTACATAGGAGGCAGTATTATAGTAGTTATATTCTTGTACATAGAAGGCAGTATTATAGTAGTTATATTCTTGTACATAGTAGCAGTATTATAGTAGTTATAATCGTGTATATAGGAGCAGTATTATAGTAGTTATGTTTTTATACATAGGTAGCAGTATAATAGAAGATTTATTCTTGTATATAAGGGGCAGTACTTATAGCAGTTATATTAGACTAAAAAGATACCAGATTGAAGAAATTTTCCTGTACACATCATATTTCATGTTTGCAGACTGTTATGCTCATTTTGCCTTTCTGAGTTGTGTTAGGATATATTATTTTTGCATTTTTGAACCCTAATTATGCCTTAGCAATCATACAACCTGCACACCTCATAAAGAAAAGGTCCTTGGCTAACAGTCTCCTCCATTCTGGGATTTTACAATATGCGCATATTTCTTTCTTTTCCCTCTTGGAATTCTCAGCCCGGCCTAATCCAGTGCAGCATGTTACTGTAGTCTGAATCAGATGTTTTTCATTTATATTACAGAAAAACCAGCATTTCATATAGTAGAAAAATGACAGACATCTGGTTTTCTCTATGGAAATCAGTAGGATTTCATCACTTAGCAGCAGGAATTGTAATTTATGTTGATAACTTTTGCCGAACCTATTAGGAGAAGGGTTTGCTATGCCGTCTACAAGGCACAGTACATAATAATGTAGACCCTGCTTATTATATAATGGGGTTCACAATAATTATGTGTGTTCTCCTTTAAAATCATTAATGAATGATTTCTTTAGCCTTCCCATCTCAGAAACTTAGCACTCCATAACCCTTTGTGACCTCGCAAGCTGCTATATGTGGTGCCATGGGGTTGTCTATGGCAGAAACACATGGACTTACACGTTATATATGTGTACACATACATTTATATAGAGATGTAGCAGATCTGAGTTTGTCATTTGGCAAAACTCATTATAATTTGCTGTCTGTATTACCATAGGACTGCAGGTAATCCACCTACATCTTCTTAAAGGGGTATTCCTCAGCAAAGACTTTGATGGCATGTAGCTAGGATATGTCATCAAAGTCAAATAGGTGCGAGTCCCTGGAGAGGTGGCCGTGCATGCACAGTGCACTCTCCATTCACTTCTATGAGACTTCTGAAAAAAGCTGAGTGCACTCGCTTGGCTATTTTCAGGACTCCCATAGTAGTGAATGGAGAATTACTTTGGGGCGGAGTGGTGGGGCTGGGGTAATAGAGATAGGTTCCGCTCTCAGAGATGGGACCTGTACCTCACTGACTTTGATGGCATATTGCAGTGATGGGTTGAAAGGAAAGGAAATCCGGCACTCAAAATTGATGAATTCTTGGTTTCTTTATTTGGTCATGCGATATATCAGGTACAAAGGTACAGAAGGATTTATAACCAGTGATGCCCTTGTCAGCTTACGCGTTTCAAACGTCAACGTTCTTATTCATGACATATTGCAGTGATATGTAGTGATAAGTGAACCTGTGAAAGTTCGGGTTCGGCCGAACTTCAGGTCAAAGTTCGGGTTCGGAACTTGAACTTGACCCCGAACCCTGAACCAGTCAATGGGGACCCGAACGTCACTTTATTATTTTCCGTTAAAACATGGTTTGTATCGGAAAACAATAGCATTCGTAAGACAGAATGCAAAACAATACGGCCATTTAGGGGTTAAAAAACAACAACTCCCCTCATCCACATCATCGCGCACATGGCAGGTCCTTTGGCCGGTCCTGTTCAGTCAAGATAGAAGAAGTTGCTGCAGCGCAATAGAGTGGATCAGGGGAGTTGGTTGTTTTTAACCCTTAACTGGTCATATTGTTTTGCATTCTGTCTTAAGAATGCTATTATTTTCTGATATAAACCATGTTATAACGAAAAATAATAAAATCACCCAAACACCGAACCCGGACTCAGTGAAAATCTGGGTACATGAACACGCAAAGTTCGGGTTCGCTCATCCCTAGTGATATGCCATCATAGTCTGAGATGAGACAACCTCTATGATTACATTTTATGTATTTGGGGCAAAAAATTATTTTTTCATCTGGACTTTTTTTATTCAAAGTTTTCCGCCATTTCTGAGATACAGGGGTTAAACATTTGCAAGTTGTCATTTTCTGTTTTCTTTGAATCTTATCATCTGATGGCATATAATATAATAACATATTTTTTGTCCAAAATGAGTGAAATGCAATAATAAAAAAAATTGCCTCGAAGGTGTCCATAACTTTTATTATTACTATGATATATATCTTGACAAGGAGGGTCTACTTCACAATTGCAGTGTTTTTTTTTTTCCATTTTTACACCTTTTCTGCTATATAGATATGCAAATGAGCAGTCAAGTGCACCGAGGGTGCCCCAAGCCGCTCTGTGCACCCTCCTTTCCTTTGCCAGTACCCCTCTTTCCTACTTAATTGCATAACCATTTCTAATGACCCTGTCCATTAAGAAGAAGAGCGAGGAACTGACAGAAGAGGTGGGAGGAGCAAGGGTGCACAGAGTTGCTTGAGCCCGCCCTTGGTGCACTTAACTGATTTTTTGCATATGGATTAAAAGTATTTTTTCTCCAGAATGAGCTAACCCTAGAAGGCATTATGCCTTGTTTAAAGGGGTTTTCCAGTAGTTCTATATTGGTCACTTTTTCTCATCTATCTCTGATCGGTGGGGGTCTGATTCTCAGCACTCATGCCGATCAGCTATTTGAAGAGGCTACGGCTCTCTGGTGAGCACAGCTTACCAAACACAGCGCTGTACATGCTATAGCGGCTGCGCTTGGTATTGCAGACCAGGCCCTTTCACTTGATAAGGATTGAGCTGCACCTAGGTCATGTGTCAAATGAACATGGTGTAACTGGCCTAGAAAGATCCCCACCGATCATATCCCGAGGATAAGGCCTCATGCACACGACCATATGTATTTTGCGGTCAGCAAAAAACGGATCCGCAAAAAATACGGATGACATCCGTGTGCATTCCGTATTTTGCAGAACGGAACAGCTGGCCCCTAATAGAGGGTGGGCCATTTATATGGCTACACCTTAATAAAATGGGAATGGTTTGTGATAATAACTTCCTGTTTGTGGCACATTAGTATATGTGAGGGGGGAAACTTTTCAAGATGGCTGGTGACCATGGCGGCCATTTTGAAGTCGGCCATTTTGAATCCAACTTTTGTTTTTTCAATAGGAAGAGGGTCATGTGACAACTTATTGGGAATTTCACAAGAAAAACAATGGTGTGCTTGGTTTTTAACGTAACTTTATTCTTTCATGAGTTATTTACAAGTTTCTGACCACTTTTAAAATGTGTTCAATGTGCTGCCCATTGTGTTGGATTGTCAATGCAACCCTCTTCTCCCACTCTTCACACACTGATAGCAACACCGCACCACTAACCCACATTGGATAGATCTCTCCAAGACTGTTGGAACAAAAAAATTGATGGTATGGTGTGGTATATGGGGTACAAAGATAGTGGGGCCATTCTTCATCAATGGAAACCTCAAGGCCACTGGATATGCGAAATTGCTACATGATGATGTGTTTCCCTCTTTATGCACTGAAGCTGGCATGTTCCCTGAGTTTTTCCAGCAAGATGGTGCACCACCACATTATGGGTGTCAGGTCCGAGCATTCCTAGATGAACAGTTTCCTGGAAAGTGGATTGGTCGTCGTGGGCCAGTTGAATGGCCCCCAAGGTCTCCTGATCTGACCCCCTTAGACTTTTATCTTTGGGGTCATCTGAAGGCAATTGTCTATGCTGTGAAGATATGAGATGTGCAGCACCTGAAACTACGGATACTGGAAGCCTGTGCTAGCATTTCTCCTGCGGTGTTGCTATCAGTGTGTGAAGAGTGGGAGAAGAGGGTTGCATTAACAATCCAACACAATGGGCAGCACATTGAACACATTTTCTAAGTGGTCAGAAACTTGTAAATAACTCATGAAAGAATAAAGTTACTTTAAAACCAAGCACACCATTGTTTTTCTTGTGAAATTCCCAATAAGTTTGGTGTGTCACATGACCCTCTTCCTATTGAAAAAACAAAAGTTGGATTCAAAATGGCCGACTTCAAAATGGCCGCCATGGTCACCACCCATTTTGAAAAGTTTCCCCCCTCACATATACTAATGTGCCACAAACAGGAAGTTAATATCACCAACCATTCCTATTTTATTAAGGTGTATTCATAGAAATGGCCCACCCTGAACAGTCTTATCCTTGTCCGTAATGCGGACAATAATAGGACATGTTCTATTTTTTTGTGGAACGGAAATACGGACATAAGGAAACGGAATGCACACGGAGTACCTTCAGTTTTTTTGCTGACCCATTGAAATAAATGGTTCCACATACGGTCCTCAAAAAAAAACTGGACGGACACAGGAAGAAAATATGTTCATGTGCATGAGCCCTAAACCACATTTCCAGATAGGTTCCCTTTAATGGATCAATTTTCAGATGCTTGCAGCCACCACCAGGGAGTGGTTACTCAATTCTGTTTGTTCATTGAACTCGATAGTAAAACTGTTTGCAATAAGCTCGACTCCCCCTAGTGGTGGCTGCAGGCAGCTGGAATTTTATCATCTAACCTTATGTGCATACTGAGGATTTGGAGCTCTGTATCACAAAATCTGAATGTTATAACTATCTAGTGAAGGGACACTAACATCACAAAGAGCTATGTGTGAATATTCTATTCTAATTTTTTATAAAAAAAACAGGTGGATAGTTTTCTTGATATATATTTTTTAAGTTACTCCATGTATTTAGCTTCCTTTACTGGCTCTTTTCTTCCTCTTTGTTTGGACTTTTAGCATGGCGTACAGGCAGGAGCGTAGCTAACGGCTCATGGGCCCTGGTGCAAGAGTTCAACTTGGGCCCCCTTCCTTCAGTACTTTGTGTGTCTTCTTATGCGGCACAAGGGTCTTTGGGCCCCCTCAGGCTCCTGGGCCCGGTAGCGACTGCTACCTCTGCACCCCCTATAGCTACGCCCATGCGTACAGGCTCGCTTAACTCTTTCAGTCAGACCATCACTGTGGCCACAAACATAGAGTGGTGAGTGACTCAATTAGAGCATGTTATGGCAGTGGGTGTAGCACCAACAGATTTGACTTTGATCTAAACTTAACCCCTTAAGGACACGGCCATATTTCATCTGAAGGATCTGGCCATTTTTTGCAAGTTTGGCCAGTGTCACTTTATGTGGTGATAACTTTAAAACGCTTTTACTTATCCAGGCCATTCTGAGATTGTTTTTTTGTCACATATTGTACTACTTCATGACAGTGGTAATATTGAGTCAAAAATACCAATTTACCCAAAATTTAGAAAAATTAGCAAATTTCCAAGTTTTTATTTCTCTACTTCTATAATATATAGTAATACCTCCAAAAATTGTTATTAATTTACATTCCCCATATGTCTACTTCATGTTTGGATCATTTTGGGAATGCTATTTTATTTTTTGGGGACATTACAAGGCTTAGACGATTAGAAGCAAATCTTGAAATATTTCTGAAATTTTCCAAAACCCACTTTTTAAGGACCAGTACAGGTCTGAAGTCACTTTGTGAGGCTTATATGATAAAAATTGGCAAATTTTCCATTTGAATCCATTTTTTCCAGCAACAAAGCAAGGGTTAACAGCCAAACAAAACTCAATATTTATTGCGCTGATTCTGTAGTTTAAAGAAACCCCATATGTGGTTGTAAACTGCTGTATGGCCAAATGGCAGGGCACAGAAGGAAAGGAGCGCCATATGGTTTTTGCAAACTACAGAATCAGGGCAATAAATATTGAGTTTTGTTTAGCTGTTAACCCTTGCTTTGTTACTGGAAAAATTGATTAAAATGGAAAATTTGCACAAAATTGCTGTTTTGGGACCATTTTTTGCTATTTACCTCGTTGATCTGACAGATTAGATCGTGTGCTATTTCTATAGAGCAGGTTGTTACAGACGTGACAATACCAAATATGACTACTTTTTGGGTTTTTTGTTTCAATTTTACATAGTAAAGCATTTTTGAAAAAAAAAGATTTTTTTAGTGTCTCCACATTCTGAAAGGCATAGTTTTTTTTTGGTCGAATGTCTTATGTAGGGGCTCATTTTTTGCAGGATGAGATGTCAGTTTGATTGGCACTATCTTGGGGTGCATATGACATTTTGGTCGCTTGCTGTTACACTTTTTGTGATGTAAGGTGACAAAAATGGTTTTTGACACCGTATTTATATTATTTTCTTTGCTGTGTTCACCTGAGGTCATGTGTTAGTTGTATAGAGCAGGTTGTTACAGATGCGGCGATACCTAATATGTATACTTTTTATTTATTTATTTAAGTTTTACACAATAATATCATTTTTTAAACAAAAAAGAAATCATGTTTTAGTGTCTCCATAGTATGAGAGCCATTTTTTTTTTGGGTGATTGTCCCATGTAGGGTATCATTTTTTGCGGGATGAGATGGCGGTATGATTGGCGCTTTTTTGGGAGGCATATAACTTTTTGATCGCTTGTTATTACACTTTTTGTGATAAGAGGTGACAAAAATGTTTTTTTTACACTGTTTTTATTTAATTTTTTTTTACAGTATTTATCTGAGAGGTTAGATCATGTGATATTTTCATAGAGCAAGTATTTACGGACGCGGCGATACATAACATGTATACTTTTTTTTATTTATTTTACTTTAACACAATAACAGCATTTTAGAAAAAAAATCATGCTTTAGTGTCTCCATAGTCTGAGAGCCATTTTTTTTGGGGGCGATTGTCCTATGTAGGGGCTCATTCTTTGCGGGATGAGATGGCAGTTTGATTGGTACTATTTTGGGAGGCACACACCCTTTTGATCGCTTGGTATTACACTTTTTGTGATGTAAGGTGACAAAAAATGGCTTTTTACACCTATTTTTTTAATGGTGTTCACCTGAGGTCATGTGATATTTTTATAGAGCAGCTTTTTACGGACGTGGCTATAGCTAATATGTGTAGTGTATTTTATTTTTTTAATTTTTATTCAGTGATAAATGTGTGTTTTTATTTTTACTTTTTTTTCACTTAAAAAAAAAAAAGTTTGACCCAGACCCACTGGGTTCTTGAAGATTCTGATGTCTGTATAATACAGTACAGTACACTAAATAGTGTACTGTACTGTATTTTTTACTTTACAAAGTCTAATCAGACTTCCGCCTTTAGCAGAGTTACCATTACCATGGCAAGCAGGAAGCCTGTGAAGGCATCATTTTGCCATGGTAACCATCACCCGCTGCCAAAACAGAGCAGCGGGTGATGGGGAGGGAGGGGGGCCCTCTCCCTCTGTGATCCCGTCAAGAATCGAGGGCTGCAAGGGAACAGCAGCCCCCGATGGGAGAGGGAGGGAGCTCCCTCCCTGTTAACCCCTTCCATACAGCGGTCCCTACGGACCGCGGCATGGAAGGGGTTAAACGGCTGGCATCTGCACCAGCACAGATGTCAGCCGTTCATAGCAGAGTGTCAACAATGTGCTGACACTCTGCTATACCACTCGGCCATCTTGCATTTTAGAGAGGAGGCGGGCGAGGGATCGCGATCCTGTCCGCCGCACTGCCCGCTTCCCGCACCAGCCGCTGCACTTCTAGCACCGCCTGCAGCCGCCCGCAGGGGGGAATAAAAACTAAAAAAACACAGTTTCTTAAGAAACTTCAGAAAGCGCTGTAAACCGCAGGTCGATTTGCAGCGATTGCCGATACGGGGGGGTCACAGGACCCCCCTCGGCATTGTAACAAGGTACCTGACCCATGTGTACAGAGACACCGGAGTGAAGCATTGAGGGGACAGGCAAAGCCTCAGTTAGGGGCAGGCTGGGGTCAGAGCAGGCAGAGTACATGCAATCAACAAACAGTCCCAGGTCAAGGTTGGCAGCTCAAGGTCAGTATGGAAATCAGTTAGAGATCAGGTCAGGCAGTAAAGGGTCAAATCCGGAAAACAGGCAGAAATTGGTACATGGGCAGATAAACGTAGATACAGCACACCACTGAAGAACACTAGTAGACTAGACCTTATTGCTCGGGCACCCTCCCATAGGGGAAGGCTTCCTAAGTACCCCAAGGTGGGCAGCCATTGGTTGGTGCGGATTAGGGTGCATGCACTGGCCCTTTAACAGCTGGGGGAGTGCATGATCCCTGCAGGCAGAGGAGGAGAGGCCATGCCAGCAAGAAGCAGGCCACAGCCTGCATGGAGAGGCAGCGCAACTTCAGCAGCCAAAAATCATTTTAAAAAATTGGTTTCTATGAATTCTGCCGGTCATTTACTAACATTTTTACTAAAAGATCCCCTTTTGCAACTTTTTACAACACCATGCGACAATATTTTGCGATCCTTGCCACTTTTTTACGTCGTCCTCAGCCGTTTGCTTATATTTTATAGAGATTTTTTTTCTTATCTTGAATTCTTGTTAAGATTTTCTTTGCCTTTTATGTTCTATTTCAGTAAAGATTTTTATGCAGTATTTTTATCTAGATGTTTTGTGTTGCATTTTTATACAGATTTTTTTTTTACAATTTTCCGTGCCCAACAGGAGCAAGTTCGTGTTTTGTTTTTTCACTCGACACAAGTCAGTTTATTTTTTTATTTTTTTTGCCATAACAAAAGGTGATAAATAACCGCTCCGTGTAAATGTTCTGCTTGTCTTGCGGGGATCCTGAACTCGCTCCAAAATTGCGGCTGTGAATGAATCCACTTCAGAACAAGGTTTGGGAAGGAGGCCAAGCTGACATGAAGGAGGAGGGTGGGGCGGCCTGTTCAGACAGGATTCCAAGCTCCTCCACTTTACCTCTGGAGCCAGAGGTCTGGCCCCGGCCCAGCCACACGAAGAGGAGATTAAGGCATTTTCTGTGTAAAAAGTTAAAGACGCAAACCCAGAGTCAGGTGTTTATTTTCCTTCTTCTCTCCTGAGGACGGCGAGAAGTTACTGCCGATGTCTTGAAGATTTTTTTGAACTACCTGTTGAAGAATAAAATCACCAAAATAATAATAAATGTATATTTCTGCAAAGGAAATGTAGCGTTACAATGAAAGGAATGACTGACCGAGTAATAGACGACAAACCAGGTCCGTCACAAAGTGGGAGCCGCCTGTATTTAGCTCACACCAGGGTCCTGAGTGCGGGGTCCCCCCATATCACATCTGTAATAGGAACAGTGACAAAGAAAGATAGATAGATAGATAGATAGATATGAGAGAGAGCTAGAGATAGATAGATAGATAGATAGATAGATAGATATGAGATAGATAGATCGATAGATATGAGATAGATCGATAGATATGAGATAGATAGATCGATAGATATGAGATAGATAGATAGATAGATAGATAGATAGATATGAGATAGATAGATAGATAGATATGAGATAGATAGATAGATAGATAGATAGATAGATCGATAGATATGAGATAGATAGAAGATAGATAGATAGATCGATAGATATGAGATAGATAGATAGATAGATATGAGAGAGAGCTAGAGATAGATAGATAGATAGATAGAGATAGATATGAGAGAGATAGATCGATAGATATTAGATAGATAGATAGATAGATATGAGATAGATAGATATGAGAGAGATGATATATAGATGATAGATAGATAGATAATTAGATAAATAGATAGATAAATAGATAGATAGATAGATAGATATGAGATAGAAGGATAGATAGATAGATAGATATTAGATAGATAGATATGAGATAGATATAGATAGATAGATATTAATACGGTCACCCCTTGCATTTATCTTTTCATAGCAGTTTAGATGTATCCAAACAATAAAGAATAAATAAAAATGAGTAGACGGCGGCCCTTCCATATGGTGAAAAAATGTGTAGTCCTTTATTTACCCAACATTTCAGTCCACTTACTGGGACTGTTCTCAAGCGGATAGATATTAGATAGACAGATGTGAACAGAGAACAGCTAGGCTCCTCGTTTTTCCGGTTGATGCCACCACCCTGGGGTCAGGAGGACAGGGGTTCATTCCCCCCACCCCGGCTTCCTCACATTACACTAGGATGTTCGCTCACGATCGCTGGGCACCCCAACTTTCAGCACTGATGAGAGACTCAAAAAACATCCAATAGATATACCATACATGTCTGAGTGGGAGACCCCTAAAAACACCACAACCATTAGGGGCCTTCCCAGGAATACACACTGAGGGTCCGACCTTAGACCATCCATGTGCTATACTGACATCCAGAACCTAAGTGTAGTAGTTTCTTAGAAAACACATTTAAGGTGTTAATATCCGTGGTTGTAAACACAGGAGGCTGGAGGAGATAAATCTTATTATATTCCATCTTTCCGAGAAATGCATGAAGCCCCTCAGTCTACTTCCCAGCCACTGGGTGGCGCTGTTGTTGCATGCCTTTGGCGCGTTGCATGCTGCATTTTTCTCAGTCCTCAGTGGAATTACTATGGCCATTTCTTCAGTTAATGAATCCTTTCCACCGCTCTGACACCAGCCTTTCTATTACATAGTGTTGGAACAGAGTTGTCAGACCCCAGATTGTCTACTCCTCCTTCAGAATGGCAGTTTTTGTCAAACCTGGAAATTTTGGGGTCTACAGACTGCGAAGAGTCTGACATTGCTCATACAGAATATCCAGGCTGATGCACTGGGGCACATTTACTATAGTGTCTGCACCTGTTTTTAGGTGTAAAGATGCTGTTTTAGACAGTCTTATTTTTTTGTCTCATTTACTAGTACTGAAAATGCGCTTGTTTGGGAGGCATTTGTGCCTCAGTCGCCTATTTTTAGACTATTTTTAATATTTTTTAGACTAATTTAGAAGCTTTTCAACTTTTGCACCTATTTTCTGACTTATTTATGTAGGTGCGCCTTATTTTGCGCCTGTTTTAGTCATAAAAACAGTCTAATTTCTACTCCCCTCCAGGGCTGGCGTACTACTCTGCGTCTGTTTTAGTGGTGAGTTGCACCACATTTGATGGAGACGTGCGCCTAATTTCAGCTCACTTCTTGCGCTATATTTTGACGCTAATACTAATTAGACCAGTCTTTGACCAAATTAACCTGTTAATTAAAATGAACCTGTCGTACCCCACGGTGTGTAGCACCCCCCCCCCCCCCCCTACAACACCCAGACCCCCCCCCCCCCTCCGGCCAATCAAGCAGTCGATGCAGTTTTCCATCTGAAGCAATTTTGGTGCAGATTTTGATGTATTTTTAGGTCTCTCGTTTATCTTAATGGAAATTTCCATACGGAATCTGCCCCAAAAATAAACATGTTCCCTTTTTTTCATGACTTATGAATCTATGTGAAGAGAAAAAAATGCTTTGTATGAACTACAGCGTGGACTCCACATTGAAAACAACAGAAGATGAATTTGGTGTGGATGTTGGCTCAGAAAATGCACTAAATTTGTGTGGAGAATCCATGGACTTAATGTTGGCATACAGCGGACTGCTAATATAATGCACTACTTATATGTTTGTTTTTTTTTACCTTTTTTTAGGGTGATAAGCTCAAAGGTTGCAGGTATTAGGAACCCCAGCTCCAAGCTATCCTCTCGCAGACGTTCAGCTGCTGCTCCAGCCTTCACTAGGCCCTGAGGTTGTGCAATAAGTTACAAGCGCCACTCACCTCTACTTCCTAACTAACTAGCTGGTTTTGGTATCTTCCTTGCACTCTCACCATATGGGGTCTCACCTCCGCCTCTGGTCCAGTACATAAACAGCCCATATCTTACATGGCATAATGACCTGGAGTTCTCTTAACCCTGGGGGTGCCACTGCTCGCCTAGGACACTATGCAGCTCCTGTCTGCTCTTCTGTTCACTTATGACAGTCGTGCATTGTAGTGCAGTTCTCTTTTCATACCACTAGCTGCCGCCATAGAGCTAGAAACCCATCCAATCGGTATGATGAGGAAGCTGACCGGTAGAGCCTCCCGTTGCAACCCCTGCAACCCCTATAACTGGGTCACTGCCCAAGGATGTATTCACACTGCAGTCTCCGTTTGGCATAGGCACCAGAAAAGCTGCAGCCACATACGTCAAACTATACGTATTGCCGTTTTGGCCTCTATCTGGTTGGTGTATGTCGGTAAACATTTTATTCAGCTCTATGCTATGTTATTCCATGGGCGTGACCCAGAGCAGCCAGAAGAAGCCCACACAAACATCGGGAGAACATACAAACTCAATGCAGAGTTGAACCAAGGACCCCAACATTTCAAAGCCACCGGTGTAACCACTGAGGCATGCATGGGCGTGACCCAAGAATACACTGGACACATGATGAGTCCAATGTGTTCACGAGGGGAGCGCGCAGCGCCGTCTGACTACCGATCCACTCCACGTGGTACAACTGTATTTGAGGGATGCCTTTGCGTTAAAAAAAAGCATTGTAAAGAACTCTTTTCTATGGTAATCCAGTCCATCGGTGGTCAACTCTCTTAGTCTCCATCCAGTCAGTGGGGTCCTATAAATACACTTGGGGTACGTGCCGGAAGCTTTTCCCAGCGCACAGCAGAACATGTTGACATAACAACTGAACACATCCTTCATTTTTTTGTCTTTTTTTTTCCTATTTATTTTTTAAGCTCAGCCGTGGAGAACGTTCTTCCTTTGAAAGAAACCACAAGAATGTAATCATGGTGGTATCTGCGGACTCCGTCTACTGGTAGAGCTACACAGACACCTCCAGCACGTGTTTACACAGAGCGTCCTGCAGTTGTTACAATGTTGCATTCTTGTTTGCGAGTTTAAACAGAGCCCCCACCGCGGTCAGCACAGCTACTGCCCCCCCTTAGGGTACAGTCATACGTGGTGGGTCTGGTGCCATTTACCACAGACATTCCGAGTACGTGGCCAGAATTCCACAGCAGCAAAATCCACATCAAAAGCAGCAGATTTCGTGAAGGAATTTGTCGAGGAGATGTTGCGGAATTTGTCGCTGATTTTACCACTCTGCGTTGCAAAGGAGGGTAGAAGAGGGCGTAAAAGCCCGCACCATAAGGGTACCACTTTATGGCACTGTTGGGCCATGTTGACCATACTCGGGGCAAGCTCCGCACAGCCGTATGGGCCGCAGCTGGCTCTTGCTAACTAATGAAGACCTCACTGTTTAGTTGGTCTGCATTGTTAATGGCCGCGCAGTATTGAAGGGGCCGCGCGCCATTAGTAATGCAGACCGACAAAACAGTGCGGTATCATTAGTTTAACAAGATCCAGCTGCAGCCCGTATTGGACCGCAAGGTGGCCACGTCGCAACCGAGACACGACAGTGTGGTCGTACCCTAAATTGATTTCAAATCTCCTCCGCAGGTCAAGTTATGAGCAGATTTTGTTCCAGAATTTATCCGTGGCATGTGGATGAGATTTTTTTTAACTTTCAGAATTTTTTATTTTTTATATTTTTTGCTCCCTGCCTTTCAAAGGGGGATAGCTTTTTTATTTTTGCGTTCACATAGCTTGTTTTTTTAGGTTTAAACTGGTGCACTGTTTTAGGTCTAGTGCAGCGGGCCCAGGAAAGGAGGCGAGGATCGAAGGAGTGGTAGTAGCAATGATGTTGGTAGTAGTCCTTGAGTCTCTCTAAGCATATTGCAGCCTCTCCACAGAACCACAGGCATGCAAACCTGTTCTCATTAACCCCTTCTGCAGATCCCGGGCTGAGGGGTGCAGAACTAAGATCCGGATGGCCAGTACATCTCAAAGTGTGGGGGAGGCCTAAGCAATATTCCCTCTTCACAGCAGCAAAGTCTTTCTGCCATAGGCGCGCGTAATACCTTGCTGGTTGTGGACTTTCTAAGATGTCTGATCTCCTTCGCTCAGGGGTACTCTGTTAGTGAGGTGTCTTCTCTGGCAGCTGTAGTCTCAGAGATGAAGGTTCTAGGAGCTCTGGCCTAGTTCTGAAGGAAGTCTCACACACGTCCTTCCTGTACCTTGGCTCAGACTAGACTTACAACTAACTAACCAGAGGAGGACCTGGTTCATCGCCCTGGCAACCTAAACAGTCTTAATATTAACAGTTCATTGCCTATACATTGCTATTAGGTGTACATAAGGAATAAAAAATAAAAAAAGGAAAAGTTTTCATTTCCCTGAGCCACTTTTGTGGCATAAAACACTGTGTTTGAGACTTTTACAATGCCAATTGCGACAAATTTTATCGCGAGTGGTGTTTCTACACTGTGCTTGCCACTTTCTGAAAAGATGCAGTATATTTCATTCTGGCCTAAAATCTGCGTCTTCACACCGCGCATCATCTGCCAGCGCATGAGGTCTAAAAAAAGGCGTAAAACGCCGGCCTTTGGTAGATCTCACCCTAAAAACCTTAACGATGAATCACAGCATAACATGGAAACAATAAATTAACTCTTTCAGCATTAGTTAACCCTTTGCAGTAGTCCTCTGGGGTACTGCACTGGACTAGAGGGGGAACTCTGTGATGCTTCAGACAGCGAAGAGAATATCCCTGTGTCATGCTCCGCCTCTTCAGGCTCTGTATTAGGCATAACACAGTCAGACAGAACGCTGACTACACTGATACATTGTAACAAACAATACTGTGAAAATAAGACTAGGTCCGAGCACTTTTGCAACATAAATGATGGTGAACAAGTTATTTTCCAGATTCATGGTTCAGGACATGGAACTGTTTGAACCAGTGAATCAGACAAAAAATTCATTTGTCATCAAATCACTGACAGCAAGCAGAGATTTTGAAAAATGAGTGATGAGTGAGTGATGTTCTCACTAGGCAATAAGAATATACAATGACGTTTTACTGATATAAGATTTGACAACAGGGCTTTATGGGTACGTGCACACCCGGCGGTAGTCAGACGCAGGCAAAGTAAATACAAGTTTCAGCATCTCGTGATTTGCAGTTTGTTTACTTGGTTCAGTCTAATATGAACCTGCTCCTACATGAAAACCGTCAGCAAGTATGCTAGCTGCTGTTGACAGATCTCATTAGGGTTTTATTTTTTATTCTTATTTTGTGAGAAAAACCAGGACAAGTGGCAAGTGAAGACCAGAAGCTCATTAACACAATTTCCGCATAAATATCTAATGTCCGTTTGGCATTTTAATGAGATTGTTGGAGGATCCTATGAAAGGTGTGGAGGAGGTGTGAGGTTATATGCAACATGCAGTAAGAATCGGTGGGCATTAAAGAGTTAATGAGCCATGTAGACCTATAGATTGTCGTCAGCAGCTCACCAGTATGCACGCAAATTGCTAAATATGGTCACAGGCAGGATAGCGGATCCATAAACAGCAGCTTGTTGATGGTTTCCTTATGGGTAATTTAGCTGAAAAAAACATTTGTGTTGCCTGTACATGTTTATATTGCTACCAATGCAGACTTTCGCTCAGCTATTCTAATCTATATGTCATTTGAAATAATAGATCCGTAAACAGCAGCTTGCTGATAGTTTCCTTATGGTTAATTTAGGTGAATGAACATTAGTGTTGCCAATAGATCGGTCCAGTCTTACCAATGGTAACTAATGTTCAGCTATTCTAATAGATACCACAGATTATTTTATAAAATTTATAGTTGTTTCTCGGGACTATCCTTAGAAATAAGCTGCCAATAATTGTGTGTGTGTGTGTGTGGGGGCGGGGGGGGTCCAACTCCTGGTCCTCCTGCCGGTCAGCTGACCTAAGTGGAACTTGCTGGATAAAGATGGCAAACTCCCTGAAAACCCCTTTAAGAGGCTATTATGAAAATAGAGAGGTCTGTAATTTTTATCGTAGGTGCCCTTCAACTGTGAGAGACCGAATCTAAAGAAATCCAGAAAATCACACTGTATGATTTGTAAATAGTTAATTTGCATTTTATTGCATGAAATAAGTATTTGATCACCTACCAACCAGCAGGAACTCACAGACCGGTTAGTAGCCCTCTGACTCTGCACTCATTACCTGTATTAATTGCACCTGTTTGAACTCGTTACCCGTATAAAAGACGCCTGTCCACAATCAATCACACTCCACCCTCTCCACCATGGCCGAGACCACAGAGCTGTCTAAGGACACCAGGGACACAAGGCCGGGATGGGCTACAGGACAATAGGCAAGCAGCTTGGGGAGAAGTCAACAACTATTGGTGGAATTATTAGAAAATGGAAGAAACACAAGACGACTGCCAATCTTCCTCGGTCTGGGTCTCCATGCAAGATCTCGCCTCCTGGGGTAAGGATGATTCTGAGAAAGGCCAGGAATCAGCCCAGAACTACACGGGAGAACCTGGTCAATGACCTGAAGAGAGCTGGGACCACAATCTCAAAGATTACACTTAGTAACCCACTACGCTGTCCTGGATTAATATCGTGCAGGGCACACAAGGTCCCCCTGCTCCGGCCAGCACATGTCCAGGTCCGTTTAAAGTTCGCCAATGACCTTCTGGATGATCCAGAGTTGGCATCGGAGAGGGTCATGTGGTCAGAAGCGACCGAAATAGAACTTTTTGGTATCCACTCCAATCGCCGTGTTTGGAGGAAGACGAAGGATGAGTACAATCCCAAGAACACCGTCCCAACCGTTAAGCATGGGGGTAGAAACGTCATACTTTGGGGGTGCTTTTCTGCAAAGGGGACAGAGCTACTGCACCGTATTGAAGGGAGGATGGATGGGGCCATGTATTGCAAGATTTTGGCCAACAACCTCCTACCCTCAGTAAGAGCATTGAAGAAGGGTCATGGCTGGGTCTTCTAGGATGACAATGACCCGAAACACACAGCCAGACTAAGGAGTGACTCCGTAAGAAGCATATCAAGGTCCTGGAGTGGCCTAGCCAGTCTCCAGACCTGAACCCAATCAAAAATCTTTAGAGGGAGTTGAAACTCTGTGTTGCTAAGCGAAAGTTCCGAAACCTGAAAGATCTGGAGAAGATCTGTATGGAGCAGGGGGACAAAATCCCTGCCGCAGTGTGCGAAAACCTGGGCAAGAACTACAGGAAACCTCCGACCTCTGTAACTGCAAACACAGGTTTCCGGACCAAATATTAACACTGATTTTCTATTGTATCAAATACTTATTTCATGTAATAAAATGCAAATTAATTATTTACAAATCATACAGTGTGATTTTCTGGATTTCTTTTAGATTCTGTGTCTCACAGTGGAAGGGCACCTACGATAAAAATTATAGACCTTTCCGTTCTTTGTAGGTGGGAAAACTTGCAAAATCGCCAGTGTATCAAATACTTATTTCCCCCACTGTATGTTTGTCAGGGATATCCTAGCAATATGCCCCCGTTGTATTTGATGGGAATACCCCTTTAAGGTGGACTTACAGAATTTTATCTCGGCGACTTAACTGAACACGCAAAAGAAACAGTTAAATGACATGTTCAGCTCTGCTACATCTGTATAGAAGAATGGGTGTTCTCAGACCTGACACCTACAGGGCCGGCTGCCTTGTTAGTTCCTGTTCAGTACCAGAGGGTAATGTGGTGCCGGTTAGCGAGCGTACAATGCAACTGCCCACGTCGGTGTAGGTGGGAGGAGGCGACAATGGGCTGATGTTTGGCTGTTGGTGGGGTTAATGGATTGTGTGGGTGGAAAGAGGGAAAGAAAACAATACAGGACCATGACGGGTGGAGGCAGTCCCTGGCACCGAGCACGTCACTGTGCACACTGGCAGCTCCCGGACTCTGCATCCGACCATCAGAACATTGTATCCGTCATTATGTAACATTGTATCATCCGTGGATAGGAAAGAATGGAGGAAGGACGTCTTGGAAGGAACCAATTTTCCATTGTCCTGGTTTATTAGGGCTGAGGACCGGGGTCACGAGTGATTGCTGCGTGATTTACCGTATTCCCCTGGACTCTTCTTATATGTGTGGATAAGCGGCCACCGTCGGCTGGCACCGCTGATCTCATGGGATCCCATCTGCCCAATGCCTGGATGTTGTCCATATTGACATGAAATACTTTGTGCACTTACAGTAGGAGCACTGATTCTGAACCAGGGTAGATCTTAAAGGGTCACTCTGCCAATAAATGTTACTTTAATACAATTCACCATGAAAAACAAGATACTATTGTCAGTTACTTTCTGTTACAAAAATGCTCCAGTTGTGAGATATTTTCTTTACTTCATTATAATAGCGCCCCCTGGTGTTTAATCTGTGTAGTAATGTGCATGTCCACCGACTAAGGTGGTAGCGCATGCTCAGTTCCATACTTCAGTTGCCATCAGTCCTAAGCTAAAGTTACAGGAAGAGAGCTGCAGCAGAAAGGACACGCCCCTAAGAAAGGACTAACTCTCTGAGCTGTGATATTGCTGAGCTGTGATATTGAAAGAGCTGCAGCAGTAAGGACCCCGCCCCCCAAGCTGGGATAGGGAGAGGGCTGCATCAGAAAGCTTACATCCCCTGAGCTGTGATAGGAAGAGAGCAGCAGCAGAAAGGACACACCTTCTGAGATGTGAGAGGGAAAACTGCAGCAAAAAGGACTTCCCCTGAGCTGTGATAGTAAGAGAGCTGCAGCAGAAAGGATGTACCTCGAGCTGTGATCAGGAGGGAGCTACAGCAGAAAGGACATGCACCTTGAGCTGTGATAGGGAGAGCGGCAACAGAAAGGACGCACCCCCTGAGCTTGCTATAAAGTATGCAAATTAGCTCATACCAGCCAAACCAGAGATGGGTACATGGGTCACAATGCTGTCTTGAGATGTCTATGTGATTACATGTGTGAACACTGACTTCTGTGGTCATTCTGCAGCAGTCCAGGAGGAGTGGTAGTGGCTCTGGCGGTGGTAGTTGTACTCACAGATCACAATGGCAGTCCTCACACTTGCACTCCCTGGGGCTGCGCAGTGAATGGAGGGTGCACCCCTTCATCTCTCTGGCACATTCTGATGTTGGGGTTCCTGCCTGGTGGTAGTTGGGGTGCACCTTGAACTTAGGTGCTGATCGGGGTGCAAGGCAGAAGAGCAGGTGCAGTGGCCGATATATAGCGGAGTCAGTAGCCAGGCCAGTGGGTGCAAATAAAGACTCTCTTTTCTAAAGTGCAGAATAGGAGTAGTAGTACATCCAGCATTAACAAGGCACTGTTCCAAGTAGAGCAAGTAGGTCACAGTGCAATTCATCCCAATAGCAACATATAGACGCCAGCATAATGGAGGTTTTAGTACTCCTCTCAGGCCCCTTTCACACGAGCGAGTTTTCCGCGCGGGTGCAATGCGTGACGTGAACGCATAGCATCCGCACCGAATCCTGACCCATTCATTTTAATGGGTCTGTGTACATGAGCTTTTTTTTTCACGCATCACTTATGCGTTGCGTTAAAATCGCAGCATGTTCTATATTCTGCGTGAATATAGAAGTGAATTGGGCTGCGTGAAAAACGCATTGCATCCGCAAGCAAGTGCGGGTGCGTTGCGTTTTTCACTGATGGTTGCTAGGAGATGTTGTTTGTAAAGCTTCAGTTTTTTATCACGCGCGTGAAAAACGCATCAAAACGCATTGCACCCGCGCGGAAAAAACTGAACAACTGAACGCAATCGCAGGCAAAACTGAATGGCTTTGCCTGTGAAATCGCACAGTTTTCACTGAACGCATCCGCAACGCATCCGGACCTAATCCGGACACGCTCGTGTGAAAGAGGCCTCACTCTCTAAAGTGTCTCCACAGAACCACAGGCAGCAGTGAGGTTCCTCGTAAATGTTTCTGCAATTTCCAGGCTGAGGGGTGCAGGTTTAAGATCCCATAGTATGGAAGGGTGCACTAGTAATGTTCCCTCTCACAGCAGCAAATTTTCTAATGGCCATAAACATGCATATTACCTTGCTGACTGTCTCCAATGCACGCCCTTGTAGATTCTTGACATTCTGGCACCTTTGATGGCAAAGGTTCTTAAGAGCCTGGGCCTAGCTCTTAAGAACTTGCACATGTAGGTACTCACTGTTCCTCAGGCAGAACTAGACTAACTACTGACTAACCAGGGGGCAGACCCAAGTCCATCTCATGGCAACCTAAGGGGATGAGCCAAGGTGCTCACTCTAAACTGCCCATACAATGCTGTTAGGCATACATTTCACTTATCAACATAGCATGATGGCAATTACCCTTGTGCAGTAACCCTGTTCTGGGTCACTGCAATTTGTCACCACACAAAATTCTCATTAAAACACCGAACAGAAATCAGCAAGAAATGAGTCATCAGATTTTCTTAGTAGCGCAGCCAAAATGATGATTTCTCAGCCTAGAAGCCTATAAAACAGTTTTCACTTTCTTGGTGTACATAAAAGGCTTTAATGGTGGCCTCCCTTAAGGACCATCTGTCAGCATGATCAACCCTATTAAACCAGGAACAATGCATGGTAGGGCTGATCATGCCGAGTAAAACGATGCCTTGTTTATGTCTGTACGATACACCGTTCCAGAGAAAGCTTAATTTGTATAATTATGCTAATTTGTCAGTTGGAGCACTGAGGGGCCAGCCAGAGGCCTTGGAGCACCAGTTTGTGAACACTCCTGCATACTTAGCCACTCCCCCTTCCCCTGAGTTACCCAGCCCTGTCAATCCAGGGGATGGGGGAGTAGCTAAGTCTGCATGGTTGTTCACAAACTGGTGCTCCAAGGACTCTGTCAAGTCCCTCGGTGCTCCAACTGCCTAATTAGCATATTGATAAAAAAGCTGTTTTCCATGGAATGGTGCATTACACAGACCAAGGTATCATTTTAATCAGCATAATCAACCCTCCCATGTGGCATGCCTAGTTTAATAGGGTTGATCATGCTGACAGCTGCTCTTTCTGCTATGGAAGGATGTAATGACAATAAAAAACAACAACAGAATTTAAGTATGTGAACCCCCAAACAGTACATCCATGTGTACTTTTCATTCTAAAGCCATGGACAATAATATGGAGTACTGAAAGTATTATATATTATTATTTATTATATCTACATATAAATGATTAAGATTTTTTATTTTTTTGTAGTATTTTTGTCGTTTTGTCGTTCCCATAGATCATGTTGCAGGGTCGCGGTTCTGCACATAATACATGAATTTTATAGCATCCTATTTAACACGCTGTAAATAATCCATTAATTGTACGGTTTGTTTATATGTGTAATGGGAAGGTGTAAGAAAATTAATGGGAGGTATAATTAAAATAAAATGAATTTTTTCTGAAAGCTGAGGGCGACGGGAACCGCGGGCAAACATTAACGACACTTCAGAAGGGAGGGAAATGCACATAAAGAGCTGGGGAACCACTAGAGGCCTTTAAAGCGACGCTTCACCGTTAATGAGCATTGGCGCTACAGTCAGCAGGTGTTAAAGTGAACATCTTCATGACGTTCTGGGGCTGTTCTCACCGAATGTTCTGTGTAGGGGGGACAAAAAAAAAAAAAAACAGGCTGGAAACAATCATCAAGCTGCTGTTGACAGATCCTGTGTTTTTATTATGTATCTTTGTTTAGTACTTTAAGTGCACATTGGCATCCACGTCTCATATTGATGACTTTGCCTGAGTAAGATTGCACCGAGTATCGATACCCAATCTATACTTTTGTACCGGAATTATTTCGATACCGAGATTTGCCTTTTACCGATACTAGTAGCGCAGCCTAGTATCAGAGAACATGGCGCGCGCTGCTCTCAGTGCGCGCCATGTTCGCTCAGCAGCACGGGGGAGAAGGAGTCACTCCCTCCCCCTGCGCCACTGCCACCAATGTGATGATAGAGGGGAAGAGGAGGGCAGGGGCTGTGGTCACTGTGCCACCAATGAAGATAACTCACCCATTAATTCAAATACAGGCTGTGGGTGCCGGCGGCAGAATCATATAGCTGGCACCCGACCTCAATGACAGGAAGATACGATCCGCGGCAGTTGACCCCTGTGGTGCAGCACCTGAGGGGTTAACTGTCGCGGATCGCAGCTCCCTGTCATAGTTTAGTTATCTTCATTGGTGGCTCAGTGTGCCCCCCCCCCCCTTTCCCCAGTATTAAAAACATTGGTGTCGCAGTGCACTCCCCCCCCCCCCAGTATTAAAGTCATTGGTGGCAGTGGTTACAGGGTCCCCTCCCCTCCTCTTCATTCATCAGTGGTGCAGTTGCAGCTTCCGATCGGAGCCCCAGCAGTGTAATCCTGGGGCTCCGATCGGTTACCATGGCAGCCAGGATGCTACTGAAGCCCTGGCTGCCATGGTAAGCTCCCTGCTGCCGTGTGCACAATGCACAGGGCAGCAGGGAGAGTGTAAAGTCCTATTCACTCTAATAGAGCTCTATCAGGGTGAATAGGACAAGGGATCAAAAGATCCCAGGTTCTACCCCTAAGGGGGGAAATAGTTATTAAATAAAAAGTTTTAAAAAAAGTTAAAAACAAACATCAAAATATTAAGTTTAAATCCCCCCTTTCCCAATTTTACATATAAAATATATAAACTATAAATAAACATATTACAGGGCTCCTAGGTCAAGTTCATCGGTCACGTGGCCTCAGCGCAGCTCAGTTCCATTCAACTGAAGGGGGCTCAGCTGCAATACCAAGAATAGCCACTGTACAATGTATGGCGCTGTGCTTGGTAAGCTGCGAGGCGGCCGTGGTGCTCCCTCCTAAAGCAGCTAATCCGCAGAGGTCCTAGGAGTCGGACCCCCGCCAATCTCATATTGATGATCTATCCTGATGATAGTGTTCATTTACGTCATATATTAATTAGTTAAACTGATCTGTACCTTCTTGTTGACGGTTTCCAGAAAGCAATAGGCTACTGCTGACAGCCTGGTGGTAGTTGGGGTGCACCTTGAACTTAGGTGCTGATCTGGGTGCAAGGCAGAAGAGCAGGTGCAGTGGCCGATATATAGCGGAGTCAGCAGCCAGGCCAGTGGGTGCAAATAAAGACTCTCTTTTCTAAAATGCAGAATAGGAGTAGTAGTACATCCACCATTAACAAGGCACTGTTCCAAGTAGAGCAAGTAGGTCACAGTGCAATTCCTCCCAATAGCAACATATAGACGCCAGCATAATGGAGGTTTTAGTACTCCTCTCACTCTCTAAAGTGTCTCCACAGAACCACAGGCAGCAGTGAGGTTCCTCGTAAATGTTTCTGCAATTTCCAGGCTGAGGGGTGCAGGTTTAAGATCCCATAGTATGGAAGGGTGCACTACTAATGTTCCCTCTCACAGCAGCAAATTTTCTAATGGCCATAAACATGCATATTACCTTGCTGACTGTCTCCAATGCACGGCCTTGTAGATTCTTGACATTCTGGCACCTTTGATGGCAAAGGTTCTTAAGAGCCTGGGCCTAGCTCTTAAGAACTTGCACATGTAGGTACTCACTGTTCCTCAGGCAGAACTAGACTAACTACTGACTAACCAGGGGGCAGACCCAAGTCCATCTCATGGCAACCTAAGGGGATGAGCCAAGGTGCTCACTCTAAACTGCCCATACAATGCTGTTAGGAATACATTTCACTTAAAAACATAGCATGATGGCAATTACCCTTGTGCAGTAACCCTGTTCTGCGTCACTGCAATTTGTCACCACACAAAATTCTCATTAAAACACTGAACAGAAATTAGCAAGAAATGGGTCATCATATTTTATTAGTAGCGCAGCCAAAATGATGATTTCTCAGCCTAGAAGCCTATAAAACAGTTTTCACTTTCTTGGTGTAAATTACATAATGGTGGCCTCCCTTAAGGACCATCTGTCAGCATGATCAACCCTATTAAACCAGGCACAATGCATGGTAGGGTTGATCATGCCGAGTAAAACGATGCCTTGTTTATGTCTGTACGATAAGGGGGGAAATAGTTATTAAATAAAAAGTTTTAAAAAAAGTTAAAAACAAACATCAAAATATTAAGTTTAAATCCCCCCTTTCCCAATTTTACATATAAAATATATAAACTATAAATAAACATATTACAGAGCTCCGAGGTCAAGTTCATCGGTCACGTGGCCTCAGCGCAGCTCAGTTCCATTCAACTGAAGGGGGCTCAGCTGCAATACCAAGAATAGCCACTGTACAATGTATGGCGCTGTGCTTGGTAAGCTGCGAGGCGGCCGTGGTGCTCCCTCCTAAAGCAGCTAATCGGCAGAGGTCCTAGGAGTCGGACCCCCGCCAATCTCATATTGATGATCTATCCTGATGATAGTGTTCATTTACGTCATATATTAGTTAAACTGATCTGTACCTTCTTGTTGACGGTTTCCAGAAAGCAATAGGCTACTGCTGACAGAGCTATTATTCCTATTATGTGTTTCTACTTAGTGCTTTCACTCCATATTGGCATCCTCCTGTCACCGGGTCGTGGGTGTGAAAGTTGTGCACCTTCCACCCCTTGCAGTCTGGCTATTGTGGTATTCCGATCTCACTAATTAGACTATTTGAGGTCTAGGTTTTAATAAGGATGAGATAATTGATGTTAATGAGCTGGGCTGACATCATTATTCACTATAGCCAGCCAAGATGAGATCTGTAAACAGCAGGTAACCTGCTTATTGATGGTTTCCACTCTCCTATATTTTATATGCATTACACACTGTATAAATAGTGGCTTTCTGGAAAATGTTAATCAAAGTTGGGGCGCCTATTTAATATGTAGCATGCATATGGCAGACATTGGCAGCTCGTCAGATGCGAGCCCACAACAGCGTGCGGTTTTACCGTGATTTGGCGTGTTTCTTTAAACACTGTTCCGTTACGTACCGTAAAGCCATTTAAAGAGAGGCCGGCAGTGACAGGGTTAATGCTCCCAGCGGAGCGCGCAGACTGACTCCACCGCAGGCTCCTTGTACATCCCTGCCGTGATCCTTTCATGTGTTCACTCCAAGCGTTCTCCATTCCTGGAATCTGCATGTACAGTACAGTAGTTGTGCAGGCGCGGCGGAGTCGAGTTTGTCGCTTGGAGCAGATCTCAGTGTGTTAGCTGCGGTTTTACATTGCAGGTAAATACATGACCTCGGCTCAGATTCCTGTATGAGCTGCTCCCATCTATGTCCAAGGGGATCTGCTATAAACCTTCTTCAGCTCCAATGAGAGGCAGCGAAGCCGGAGTTTTAAGGCAATTCCTTTCTTGGAACAGTGTGTGGACAGCTTGAAGTCCACTCACGGTTTAGCTCCATTTGTCAGGTGTCCACTCGGAGTTTAGCTCCATTCGGCAAGTGTCCACTCGGAGTTTAGCTCCATTTGGCAGGTGTCCCCTCGCTGTTTAGCTCCATTCGGTGGGTGTCCACTCACAGTTTAGCTCCATTCGGCAGGTATCCACTTGCTGTTTAGATCTATTCGGCAGGTGTCCACTCACGGTTTAGTGCCATTCGGCAGGTGACCATTCGCAGTTTAGCTCCATTTGTCAGGTGTCCACTCACGGTTTTGCAACATTCGGCAGGTGACCACTCGCAGTTTAGCGCCATTTGCCAGGTGTCCACTCATGGTTTTGCGCCAGTGGCAGGTGTCCACTCGCTGTTTAGCTCCATTCGGCGGGTGTCACCTTGCTGTTTAGCTCCATTTGGCAGATGACCACTCGCTGTTTAGCTCCTATCGGCAGGTGACCACTTGCGGTTTTGCGCCATTGACAGGTGTCCTCTCGCGGTTTAGCTCCATTCGGCAGGTGTCCACTCATGGTTTTGCGCCATTCGGCAGGTGTCCACTCGCGGTTTAGCTCCATTCGGCAGGTGACCACTCGCAGTTTAGCTCCATTTGGCAGGTGACCACTCGCAGTTTAGCTCCATTCGGCAGATGTCAACTCGCGGTTTAGCTCCATTCGGCAGGTGACCACTCGCTGTTTAGCGCCATTCGGCAGGTGTCCACTCGCTGTTTAGCGGCATTTGGCAGGTGTCCACTCATGGTTTTGCGCCAGTGGCAGGTGTCCACTCGCGGTTTAGCTCCTATCGGCAGGTGACCACTTGCGGTTTTGCGCCATTGACAGGTGTCCTCTCGCGGTTTAGCTCCATTCGGCAGGTGTCCACTCGGGGTTTAGCTCCATTCGTCAGGTGTCCACGTGGCGTTTAGCTCCATTCGGCAGGTGTCCACGTGGGGTTTAGCTCCATTCGGCAGGTGACCACTCGCAGTTTAGCTCCATTTGGCAGGTGACCACTCGCAGTTTAGCTCCATTTGGCAGGTGACCACTCGCAGTTTAGCTCCATTTGGCAGGTGACCACTCGCAGTTTAGCTCCATTTGGCAGGTGACCACTCGCAGTTTAGCTCCATTCGGCAGGTGACTACTCACGGTTTATCTCCATTTGGCAGGTGTCCACTCGCGGTTTAGATCCATTCGGCAGGTGTCCACTCGCGGTTTAGCTCCATTCGGCAGGTGACCACTCGCGGTTTAGCTCCATTCGGCAGATGACCACTCGCGGTTTAGTGCAATTTGTCAGGTGTCCACTCACGGTTTTGCGCCATTGGCAAGTGTCCACTCACAGTTTAGCTCCATTCAGCAGGTGACCACTCGCGGTTTTGCACCATTGACAGGTGTCCACTCGCGGTTTAGCTCCATTCGGCAGGTGACCACTCGTGGTTTTGTGCCATTGACAGATGTCCACTCGCGGTTTAGCGCCATTCGGCAGGTTACCATTCGTGGTTTTGTGCCATTGACAGGTGTCCACTCGCGGTTTAGCTCCAATCACCAGGTGTCCACTCAGGGTTTAGCGCCATTCGGCAGGTGTCCACTCACGGTTTTGCGCAATTCGGCAGGTGTCCACTCGCGGTTTAGCGCTATTCGGCAGGTGTCCACTCACGGTTTTGCGCCATTCGGCAGGTGTCCACTTGGAGTTTAGCTTCATTCGGTGGGTGTCCCCTTGCTGTTTAGCGCCATTCGGCAGGTGATCACTCGCTATTTAGTGCCATTCGGCGAGTGTCCCCTTGCTGTTTAGCGCCATTCGGCCGGTGTCCACTCACTTTTTAGTGCCATTCGGCAGGTGTCCACTTGCAGTTTAGCGCCATTTGTCAGGTGTCCACTCATGGTTTTGCGCCATTGGCAGGTGTCTACTCGCAGTTTAGCGCCATTCGGCAGATATCCACTTGCGGTTTAGCTCCATTCGGTAGGTGACTATTTGCAGTTTAGCTCCATTCGGCAGGTGACCACTCGCGGTTTTGCGCCATTGACAGTTGTCCACTTGGGGTTTTGCGCCATTCGGCAGGTGTCCACTTGGGGTTTAGCGCCATTCGGCAGGTGTCCACCCGCAGTTTAGCTCCATTTGTCAGGTGTCCACTCACGGTTTTGCGCCATTCGGCAGGTGTCCACTCGGAGTTAAGCTCCATTCGGCGGGTGTCCCCTTGCTGTTTAGCGCCATTCGGCAGGTCACCACTCGCGGTTTAGCTGTTTTTTTTTTTAATGTATGTTTCTGTAGCCATTTCTGGTACAGATTTGGCTGTCGTGTTTAGCCCTCTATTGGGTTCAATGGGACTTTCCTTGTTGAATTTGCACTTGTATGAAAATGTTTTCCTAATGATGCAAATGATCAATTAATGTATGAAAAAAAAACGATTTCCCATGGAAAAGAATAGGAGGCAGACTGAGAGCAGGTTCCAGACGGGCTCTGGTAAAGAAAAGGCACCAAAATTCACAGTCTGAACATGACCTTACCACTGGGTACGCCCAAACGTGGAGTGAAATTTGTAGTGAAAATTCGCAGAAAGACTTGATATGCTGCTGATTCAAAGTCCGCACCGCAGGTCACTTCCCGCGCTGATTTTTTTTCCACATTCTGCTGATTTCTTAAAATCTCATCCACTTTGCTGCTGCTGTATCCTGCAGACGACAATTAGGCCCTTTTTACACGAGCGAGTTTTCCACGTGGGTGCAATACGTGATGTGAATGCATTGCACCCGCACTGAATCCTGACCCATTCATTTCAATGGGTCTGTGTACATGAGCGTTGTTTTTCACGCATCAGTTCTGCGTTGTGTGAAAATCGCAGCATGTTCTATATTCTGCGTTTTTCACGCAGCCCTGGCCCCATAGAATTGAATGGAGCTGCGTGAAAAACGCATTGCATCCGGAAGCAAATGCGGGTGCGATGCGTTTTTCAGTGATGGTTGCTAGGAGATATTGTTTGTAAACCTTCAGTTTTTTATCACGCACGTGATAAATGCATCAAAATGCACATTGCACCCGCGCATAAAAAATGCCTTTTTTCCGAGCAAAACCACACATTTTTAACTGAACGTATTCAGACCGAATCCGTCACGCCCGTGTGAAAGGGGCCTTAGGGCTCGTGCAAACAGCGGGTCTGCAATATGCGGGCACCGGCCGTGTGCACCCCTGCAACTTAAATGGGTCCGCAATCCGGAGGTTGGTGCGGAATGGAGGCACGGAACCCCACAAAAGCACTATGGAGCACACTATGGAGCACTTCCGTGGGGTCTCTCTCCGTGCCTCGCCACCGCAAAAAATAGAACTTGTTGTGCGGACGGATCACGGACCCATTCAAGTTGGATACGTCTGCAGCAGCCGCACAGATATTGCCCGTGCATTGGGGACCGCAAATTGCGATCCCCAATGCATGGAACGGCCGATCAATGGTTGTGTGCATGAGCCCTTAAAGGGGTATTACAGATATATTAAGTTACTAGATCGGTGGGGGTCCCAGTGGTAGCAACCTCCACTAATCTACTGGCTATCCACTACAATAGTCCCCTGTCCCCTTAATAAGATGCCCTATTGGGGAGGTCCTAATACATGCAGACGGTAGAAGGTGTGATAGGCGGATTGTGGACTGCCATTCTCCCGACCGCCAAAATCTTCTTGGTCGCAAAGTAGGTGAAGCATATCCAAATAGGTGTATAGAATGGGGTGCTCCTTGGATGTTTGTGGGGGTTCCTGGGCGGACCACAGAGGTTCTCAGCTCAGGACGGCCTCTTGTGCTTTCGTCCCCGTTTTCCTGACTCTTGGATCAATTTACCGCTCCCTTTTTATGGGCCAACATTGCGGTTCTTCTGGACAGGGCCGTAGCTAGTGGGCATGTGCCCCATGTGCCGGGTGACTGGAGGGAGCCTAGACGCTGCTCTGCTTTGGTCATGGTATTTAGATACAGGAATAGTGTAGAAAACCGGAACGGTGCCCATGGTGGAGGAGAATCTAGATACAAGTCTGCTTCTGGAGAAGGAGGTCTGCATAGGTTAGCAGAAGGGGACTGAGCCCCCCATCCAAGGACCCCAGAGTGGCCAGGAGGTCTATCTCTATGGTTGCATGTTAGAGCTGACTGTTTTTTGATATGTTTGTGTGAACAAGGCCATAAGAAATTCAGGGGTACCTGAGGCCTGGTGTATAAGACCCCCTCTTCCCATTTCTCCTCCTATGAGAAGACACCAATGCGGCACATGATGGTTGGTCGGATGTCGGATCTTAAATTGGGGCCCAAGAGCTTCTGGTTCCACCTCTGGACTGTTTAGAACTAGGGTCAGCAAGCGTCAGCTGCTGTGAAACTACAACTCCCAGCGTGCAAGCAGAAGAAGTGAACAGAGCATTCTGGGAGTTGTAGTTTCTGATGCCTGGTTTACAAGGTGATGCAAAATGCTCAGGTAACAACTCCTGTCAACACTAAACTAACATCCGCTACAAAGGAGAAAGTGACCACTGAGGCCTCATTCACATGTCTGTGTCACGTCCGTGAAAAAAAGTGTACGTGTTTCATCCGTGAAGCTGTCCATAATGGATCCGTGTGTCCGTTTTTATCATCCGTAATTCACTGATGTTGTTGCCCAGCTGAAAATTAATTTCCAAAGAATCACCTATTAGTCTAAACCAGGCATGCTCAACCTGCGGCCCTCCAGCTGTTGTAAAACTACAACTCCCACGATGCCCTTCTGTAGGATGATAGTTGTAGGCTGTCAAGGAATGATGGGAGTTGTAGTTGTGCAACAGCTGGAGGGCCGCAGGTTGAGCATGCCTGGTCTAAACGGAAATGTGAACTAGGCCTGAGGGTGAAAGTGCAGAAGTCAGGAGCTGGGGCGCGCGCCTCTCAGTAGAACTCTACCGGCTGTCATGGCGCCGCGCGTCCACTAGATGGCGCCGGAAGCCTGCAGCAGATCCGGCCCTGTCATTAGCCGCAGCGTCTTCTCATAGGAAGCCGTCTCGTTATCAGCTGCGGCTGGAGTCATTCCTGACGGGAGGCCTCCCGGTGCCCCTGTGGTGGGCACCTCCTCTACCTGCCCACCTATATAATGCAGGGGAGCCGGTACCTGATAATGGGGGGCAAGCACCCCCGGCCCCCCCTCCTGGCACACAGGGACGCCCCAGTAGAGCCCGTTCACGGCTCTGCACTTTTTATGAGAGAAATGTGTAAAGTTTGCAATGATGGCGCAGAGCTCCGGGGGCCGCTCAGCCCTGTCCTCTCTTCCAGCACAACAAGCCGCTCTACTCGTTTGAAGACAACGCAGACTATGTGTACGACGTCATGTGGTCGCCGCAGCACCCCGCGCTCTTCGCCTGTGTGGACGGGATGGGCCGCCTGGACCTGTGGAACCTGAACAGCGACACCGAGGTGAGAACTGCGCCTTAACCCCTTGTGCGGCAATCAGCTGACGGCGCCTGTCACCTCCCCATCGTCTCGCCTATTCTCCCACCACTTATTTTATTTACTTCTACACAGTTTTTCTTTTAGGTTTTATCTTGTATTCTTTTTTATGTCTTTATATTTTTTTTTTAACAGTATTTCATATTTTTTTAGATTTTTTTTGCCTAGTTATTATTTTTACCTTCTAGTTTAGTCCTTTTTATATTAATTATTTTTACTTTCTATCTTAGACCTTTGTCTATTTTTTCATACTGATTATTTTTACCTCCTATTTCATGCCATTTTTGTATTCTTCTACTTTTTGTTTTTATCACCTATTTTAGTTATTTTTTAGTATACTTTTTTTTTTACATTTTTTAAATAATTGAGTTAAAATGTTATGATGTAATAAAAAAAAGCTAATTAAATGTAATCTTTATTGTGTATGTTACATATAGTTTTATAGTCACAGATATTGGACATCATTTATTGTACTATTAATGCCATTTAGTAATTTATTTCCACCTGACATTATAATGCCTAATAATTACTATTATCATTACTTCATATCCGTAAACATAGCATTTATATTTCTTCTATATTTCCATCTACTGCGATCTCGCCATTTCTGATACATTTTATAGTTATTGTAGCCGTTAACCCCTAAGACACTGCGCATGGGAATATATTGTGTTTGTTACCCTTCATGTAATATTAATAATCATAACTATTATTACTACGACTGCTCTTATTATTGGGCCAGAAATACAGCATTTTATCTTTCCTGCATTATTTATCATTATGTTATTATTGCATAAAAATCACACTTATTGTCCTGATGTGTTGAAAACATACAATAATAATTATTATTATTCTGAACTTTTTATTATTATTGTTATTCATATGAATTATTCCAATGATTCGCTTACAATGGCGGCATCTTCTAGATTACGGTATTTCACTGCAGTATGTTGATGATGACTTTTAGGCTTTTGTCTGTCTCCTCATTAAATCTTTTTTTTTTTTGGGGGTTATAAATTCTGGTTCCTGTACATAATCATTCTTTATGATTCCTTTTTATTATATTATTGTTGTTTTTTTTTTAAGGGTCACTCGCCATCGCAGCAGAAGGCGCATAATATTCAGCACTTTTTAGTCCCTTTCAGGCTTTTATTGTAATGTGACGTTATACAAGATGTAAAAACAAGCGAAATCCTTTAATCCGGCATGAATACAGCGTGAGCCTTGCCCGACGAATCCATTTTTCTGGATTACTGGCCGCCTGGAGTCTCTAAATCTCCCCCCAGTTTTCTGATCTTGTAAGAATCGGAATCCTCTTCTAATTCCGTTCTGGACTCTCCGCAATGAAGGATTTTTACTGACTTTTTATTTTAAAAAAAAATTTTAATGTTTTTTTCTTACCGTAAATTCCTTTGCGAATGTGCATTTTATTCCAGCTCCAGAGTTTTTATTCCGCCTAAAATTTGTGTTCATTTCTGATTTAATCCTAAAATTTCTAATTCCTTTTAAAGGTCGGCGCGCTCTGATTTCCCATTACGCCCTACATTAGATTTGACACCGTTGTTGTCTTGATCGCCCCGATTGATGATGATGAACTTTATAAGATCAATATATATCGTCCTATAATGAACCATTTGGGGGAAAAAAATGTCAACTATTTCTAAAATCATCCACTTTCCGCTGGTAACGATGAGGTTAATTCGTTCTGTTTCAGCATTGAACCAAAAATGATATCTTTTTTTTATTTCTTTTTATTTGAGGAGGTTGCTCTTATTATATTGGTAAAATGTATAAAAGTTTAATCACATCTGTAATTTAATGATAAATGAAGCGTTTGAGGGCTGACGGATAATGATATTATAATTCGCTCATTCCTCGGGTTCGGGGAATTAAACATCTAATTATTGGTGGAGGAGCCTTGATTTTCAGCTATTGTAAAATAAAATAAGGGAAATCAGGCAGCGTGACAGTCACCCTGTTGTGATCTGGGGGTCTAGAAAGCCATGTCAAATTTTGTTTATTTTTTTTTTACCAATTTTATTTTTTTTTATAATAAAAAAATTTGTCATGGATTTATAATTCCATAGCAAATAGGAAATTTAAATCTATTTTGAATAACATTTGAAATAGTTTACAAATTATTATTTTTTTTAATTTAACATTTCATTTTTTTATATCGTTTTCAAAAAATGTTATTTTTGAAAATACGTTATAGAAAAAAAAATATTCTTTGATTTTCTGTAATTGGAGGGGATTGCCAATTTTGTGGTTTTACTCAGCTACAGGTAAATGACTGCTACCGTATCTCAAATGAGACTGCCTGGCAGAAGCTTTTGAAGTGTTTCAGGCAGGAAGTGCGGCAGCCTTTTTAATTAGGAAGCCTAAGGCTGACTGAGCTGAAAAAAATGTCTTTTTTTTTTGGGGGGGGGGGGGCGCTAATAGTTAAATATATTCTTTATGTATTATTATTAAAATGAAGAACTTTAAAAAAAAAATACTAAAAAAATTAATTTGAGCCCGTATTAATTGCAGCCTAAATCTTTTGTTATGATATAGAAATAATCATATAAAATAGGCGGTTAATCATTTTACTGAATAGCTTAATTAAAACTATAAAAAAAAGAAAAAAACGTTTTTTTTTCTAAAAGGGACTTCCTATTAAATGTAAGTTTTATTAAGAATCAGTGCAGATCATTTTTGCTTTTTTTTGTTTGTTTTTTCGACTGGCCTGTAATACATTTTTATTAACTTAATGACATTGTAAAGGATTTCTTGGTAATTAAAACCTGAAATTTCTTTGCGCTTAGAGATCATTTTTGACGGTCTGAAAATTTGGCTAATCTTAATGTTTTTTTTTTATATTGGTTTAAAAAAAATAATAAAGCTTAAAAGCTACATTTTTCTACTATTTTTAGAGAGGAGAGTAGTCATTTTCTGGAAGTTGGGTAACCCCTTCGCCTATTAGACGTATACATCGTTACTCCAGCCGGCCGCAAACACGTTATTTTTTTTTTACTCATTCTCTCAATGCATTTGCCCCATATTTTTAAGGAATGACGTGTCATTTTTTTCCAGATATTTTTTTTCCTTCATTCTTGGTTACGTTATAATAAGCGGCGGTAACAGCAGGCTTCGCCAATTGAATTGATCTATTTTCTGAAAAAGGGGGACGGATAAAAGAACCATGTGACCAAAGCCATTCAGTAAAGCACTGATTTAATTCCATAATTACACTGCAGCTTCCTGTAGCTTCATTTACATGTAGAAAGAAAAAAAAAAAAAAAAAACACCCCCTGCTTCATTCAAATGAATTTTTTGAAAATTTTTGAGAAATAGTTTTTTTTTTTCAGATTACGTTGTGTTTTGAGTTTTTTTTTTTTTTTTTTTTTTTTAAATTTGGCATGGCACCACTAGGGGTTAAAGATTGAATCTACTCGTGCACAGTCCAGCCAACAGCTTAGTACATGGCATTTGCATGAATATACTTTTCTCTCCAGAGCTTAAATCCCATCCGCCATTTAATAATACGTTAGGAGGGCCCTGCATGGAGAAATAGGGGTATTCCGCAACCAGTCGAATGCGGCCCGGTACAATAGTATTTGTATTAAATCAAATAGTAGTCTCATCTCTGCCAATTGCTACCCCCGTCCAATCGCTAAAGGACTGTGTCAGTACAGTAGTTTAACTCACATTGAGAATTGTAGAGTAGCGGCAGTTCACCGGTCGGCAGAATTGATGGCTCGCCATGCTGAGTGCTTTTGTTCCAAGGAACAGAGGTTCACTTTCATAGTCTCCGCTGAGGGAGCTGTGACAAAAAGAGACGCCATGAGCATCCAGATATTAATGTGTCAGACAAAAAAAATCCAAAAAAACACTGTATTTAGCCCGGATATTTTTTCTGTATTGAGTGGACGGCCATTAGAACAGCTGGCATCCTGCATAGAAATCCGCACCGCCGCCCGTTCTACCCAATTTTTTATGTTTGCAAGTTATATTTTAGTACAGACAAAAAGGTCTGTTTATCGACCCTATGTACGGCGGACGGACGTAAATATTTTTTTTTTTAAAGGTAGGGCAAAATATATCGCGCTACGTGGCTTTGTTATAAAATGGAAAGGGATACTTAGGGGTAAAGTATATAGGTTTATATAGGCGCCTATAATAAAGGCATAAAAGTAAATAAAAATAAATGACTATATAAATAACTATAAAACGAAAATGCATAAAAAAATATAAATACATGTAAAATAAATGCGAAAAGAATGTATGTAATTAAAGGAATCCAGGGAAAAATAAAAATAAAAAATTCTTTTATATTGGGCTAAGACCTGGTATTGTAAGGTTAGTGTCTGGTTGGACAGATGTTCGCCTGTTTTCTTAGGCCTCATTCCTACTGAAATAATTATGAAGCTTGAATACCGGTCCTGTTTACTTCAGTTTTTCGGTCCGTATTTGGCACATACGTCATATTTTGTCATTTTTTTTCCTGATGCGTTTTCTCTTGTGTAGATGACATTGGATGAAGCTTTTTTTAGGGATAAAACGGCTGGTCTTGACATTAGGGACATTTCAAGTAAAGGACCTAAAAGGCTCATGGGAGTGAAATCTTAGGGAATGTTCACACAATGGATTTGAAACCGCGCTGACCAAATTGGCAGATTTTCTGAGCAGTTTTGATGCAGTTTTTGGGATGTTTTTTATTTTTATTTTTTCATCTTCCCTTTCATTTTTCATCTTCCCTTTTCATTTCAGTGGGAGAATCAGCGCGGATTCCGCTCCAAGGCAGAACATGCTGCTGCTTTTTTCCACGTTTTTTTCAGCATGGAAAAAAAGAGAATGGGAGGCTTTTTAGGGGTGTTTTTGGCGCAGAAAACGCATGAAAATCAGTGCCAAAAAATGTTTTGTGAAGGGCCCTTAGGGTGTATTCACATGGGCAGACACTGCTTTACTGCCACAAAATATTACGTGAGCCAAAAATGATACAGATGAGTTAGGGTACTTTCCCACTTGCGTTGGTACGGATCCGTCTGTTTATTTGCACAGACGGATCCGCACCTATAGTGCCAACGTTTGTATCCGTTCAGAACGGATCCGTTTGCATTAGTTTTAAAGAAAAATGACAAAGTCCAAAACGGATCCGTTTGAATTACATTGAAAGTCAACGGGGAACGGATCCGTTTTCAAATGCACCATATTGTGTCATTGAAAACGGATCCGTCCCCATTGACTTACATTGTAATTAAAAACGGATCCGTTAGGCTCCGCCTCTTCATACGGACACCAAAATGCTGCATGCTGCGTTTTGGTGTCCGCCTCCAAAACAGAATAGAAGCGGAACGGAGCCGAACTGATGCATTCTGAGCGGATCCTTATCCTTTCAGAATGCATTGGGGCTGAACTGATCCGTTTTGGACCATTTGTGAGAGCCCTGAAACGGATCTCACAAACGGAATCCAAAACGCTAGTGTGAAAGTACCCTTAGGCTGTATTCACACACACAATTTTTAATCCGGTTTTTGGTGCAGTTTTTCTAGCCAAAGCCAGGAATGGATCCTAAACAGAGCAGAAAAGGCATTGCTTTACTTTACTGTACGTATTTCTTAACTTTGAATAATATAAAAAAAAAACACTGCACGAAAACTACAGGTGTGAATACGGCCTTAGCTGGCCATAGACACACAGTGATTATTTGTTAGGTCAGTACAATGCATAGCGCTCCAGCAATATCCAGTGATGCCGGCCATGCTTATGCGTTGAGGCCGCCATACCCGTTTGGCCCGCCATCACCCCCAACTCCTCGGTAAATATGAAGATGGGCTTGGCCAATATTGGCCATTTTAGTGGGAGAGGGTGACAGGGGCACCAGAAAGGATCAGAATTGTAAAGGTCGCACATGACCGATCCTCTTTTTTCCTGATATCTGTCATTGGGAGGACTGTCAGGGTACGGCGTGCCACCTAAAAGCCACCCCCACCCACAGTGCCTGATTTGGGGCAAGCTTAATCGGATGTGTACGAGCAGCTCAGGGGGTAGCCTGCTAAGTGCAGTCAGTTTCATTACAAGGGCTACTGATGATGAACTGACCACAGGGCGTCCCATTGCTAGAACCCCCAGTGATCAGGTTTATCTATGTAGGAACCTGGCAGGAAGTGTTCAGTTTCCCTGCAGCGCCACCGCAGGGGAAATTAAGTATTACACAGTTCTCATGGAAATCAGTTGACTGCCCATAGAATGCACTGACCTGCTGGGTCCTCCAGAGGTGGAGTAGGCAATAATACATGAAAGGTCCTCAACGAGGAACCCCCTCTGCATTAAAAAGGGTTTTCTAAACTGGACAACTCCTTTAAATTTCTTATATCTGATTTTCCTTCCACATTCCAAAATTATGGTTTCTTCCACTTTCCACAGACTTGGGAGTGCTGGGGCGGGGGATGTGTTTAAGGTGAGCTTTATACCGAATCCCGACTAAGATCGGGGAAGCTGTTTGTTGGGGTCCTGTCATTGCAGAGCCTCTTCAGCCGCCAGTGACCTAGTGGAAATCAAAATGGCGGACCGGCAGAACTAGCGAGACAAAAACAGATTCCTTTCACTTAGCGATCCGTTATTTCGTTCTGGAGAAAAACTACTTATAAAGTGCACCGAAGGCGGGTCCAAGCCATTCTGTCCTCCTGCCTCCTTTGCCAGCCGTACTTGATGGACAGGGGCCAGGTTTCTGCACAGTAATTCTCTTCTTCCTGTCAGAGGAAGCAGGAGGAGCAAGGGTGCACAAAGTGGCTTGGGCCCGCCCTCAGTGCACTTAACAGATCATTTGCATATGGATTATAAGTACTTTTTCTCCAGAATGAAGCAGAGGATCGCTAAGTGAAAGGTAGCATTACATTCAGCTGAGCTAGCCCTGCAAGGCTCTGTACCTGGTTTATCAGTGACCTTCCTGCTGACAGGCTCCCTTTAAAGGACAGGGAAAATAACTCCCTCCCGAAAGGTTTTGAGTGCAGTTGCATAGAAGACGTATTTGCGCATGGAGAATAATGGTGTAGAGTGATGGTTTATCGGTTAGGCAGACATGCTGGGAGTTGTAGTCAAGGAATGTTCCAAGTTATCAAGCGCTCAGAGCTGCACGGCCGGATGTTCGGCTGTTGTGGTCTGCACTGCATACTTTTCGTGAATAACATGGAAATAAAATTCTGTGCCATATATTTGCTGCCCTTTTACTACGGAAAAATATACCTTGTATTTTTTATTTATTTTTTGCCCAGTGGGGGATGTGAGCCGAGAACAATAAATGCCTGTTTTTCTGCGCCAGGAGTTACCAGGAGATGTCTGCAGGGGGCGTGCAACCCATCTAAGTGCACTGACTGTTTCCAAGTCTTTATTATCTCTGTCCTCGCCCACCGTAGTAATAGTTTTTATGTTTTCTTTTTCCAACAAAATGGAAGGTCCCCACTGCGAGCACAACCGTGGAAGGAGCGTCCGCGCTCAACCGGGTCCGCTGGGCTCAGAGCGGCCGAGAAGTGGCGGTCGGCGACTCTGAAGGACGGATCTGGATCTACGATGTCGGAGAGGTATGAAGCATGTGGTATATGTATCAGTCAAGGGTGAGCCTTCATTCAGCGTAGTCTGATTGGTTGTCATTGGTGAAACTTTCTAAAAATCCCATAATAAAGGGCGGCATGCTCCCTGTATTCATGGCGGCAGTATGGTTTCTACATTGTGCAGGTTGTGACCGTTGTCACCTGACAAGCTATACTCACCTTACCGATCCCCTGTCACTCCTGTTCCGGTGCTTTCTGGATCTCATAATGGTCGCTACTTTATGGTCTCTTTCAAGACAGACGTGCACCACTGCAGCCAATCAGTGTCTGTAGCAGATTAGGGATTGGCTGCAGCGTCGCATGTTCCTGATGCCGCAAGCAATGGAATGGGGGGCAGGGGATCGGTGAGCTGAGTATTACTTCATTATTTTACAGTTATGAAAGCTATCTATCTATCTATCTGAGATGGGAGTACTCCTTTGATAGTCAATCCATAACTTTCTACTACAGTGAAACCTCTTTGTGACAACCAAACAAAATTCAGTTCAATATGGCCTCCTGGAGGCCATATTGAAGAAGATGGTCAGTAGGTATAGTATATGACAGAACTAAAACCTCACACAGGAAATCTGGTCTAGATAAGGAGGTGGCCTTTTGGAGGGGCCTCACTGTAGCTCTCTGCCCTCACCCTCATTTCTCTAGTTGGTGGTGGTAAGATCAATGGTCGGCTCCCTGCAGCTTCCAGGCAGTTGTGGTGACATAAGCTGGACTGGAGGAAGAAACATCAACAGCCTTGGAGATATCTATGATGATAAACTGATGGCTAAAACCAAGGAAACCCAAAGGAAATTCTGAGAACATGATGAGAAGAGAGCTTGTCATGTAACTCCATGTACTCCTCCTGCCAACGATGAAAACCTTACTGAGCTTTAGGATGGTGGAAACTGTGTTGCGTTTGTCTTTTCTTTAAGGGGTTGTCCATGGTATGTAATACGTGGCCACTTTCGTTCATAAATTGCACCACATCTGTTGACATTTACGTCAGTGTTGCTGAACTGCAATACCAGACACAGCCCATGGACAGGTGTGGCGCTGTTTCTAGAATAAGGCAGCCATGTTTTCCTAATCCTAGACAACCTCATGCTACAGAAATCTGATATTTTTTTTTTTTTTTTTTTTTTACACAAGTACTTACTTCCTGTCGGCAAAGATTGACAGGTGTCTGCACTCCTTTATATCTCTGTATCTGCAGAGCTTGGGGTTTTTGAAGGCTAAAATTTCCAACGCAAGGTGCCAAAATTAAGAATCTTCAAATGGAACAGGGGACAGGGATAGTAGGCCCGGCCGAATAAAAATGGCCGACAGGAAGTAACCTCCGTTTGTACCATAAACTGAGGACAGGAGATGTCTGGAACACAAATGAATGAGCTGATAAGAGAAAAGCTGAACATAAGGGTTCAGGAGAACTATTATGTTTTATTTTTTATTTTTGGAGGTGACTAGAGATGAGCGAACTTCTATTTTTAGTTCGGCGTCCAAAGTTTCTGTTCGGGTTATCGTAGCATCCCGTTATGGATTCCATAACGGCATTTGGAATCAATAAGGGGCTGCTTCATTGAACCTGAACCTTGGACAACCCTAAGGACCTGCTGTGACGTCACCGTCATGTGATCAGTGCAGGGGGCGTGGCTCAGTACTGGATCACCTCTTATCCAATCCAGTGCTGAGCCACGCCCCCTGCACTGATCACATGACGGTGACGTCACCCCAGGTCCTTAGGGTTGTCCAAGGTTCAGGTTCAATGAAGCAGCCCCTTATGGATTCCAAATTCCGTTATGGAATTCATAACGGGATGCTACGATAACCCAAACCCGAACTTTGGACGCCGAACTAAAAATAGAAGTTCGCTCATCTCTAGAGGTGACCAGTATTTAGGTCCTTGAGAGATAAAATGGCTGACAGGGAGTAGTCAGAAACTGAAGAGAAGAAAACACAACTCAACGAAAGGAGTCTGATGGCCAGTATCTGTGTTTGGCTAGAGGATCATTTTAGTTGATGTCCTACCACCTTCTTGAAAGGGATTGTCTGTTGAGAATACAGTTGGGTGATGATTTCAGGTCCTGCCCCTGGCAACCACCAAAAATCTGTCAACTACTAAATATTATATGGTTGCCCATGTAATGGACATCCATGTAATACAAGGCCGGCTCGATTACCCAAGTACAGGGCTTCGCTCTGTCCTGGTTTATAAAGGGAGGTCCGAGATCGTCTATGATCGTCCATGTGACCTTGTAGACCATATGGACTGTGGTTAACTGGGCCTTCTCTGTTTCTTCTTCCTTTTCATTAGCATAGTTTGTCGATGTGTCCTCCTTGATCATGGTCCTGCATCCCTTATAATATTATCTTGGAGTAGACTGTTAGTGTTATACCCATGTCTAACTTCTAAGCCAACTTTCAAATGACTCAACCCTTTCACTATGGGGGTGCGGGTGTGTGGTTTCAATTTTCGTAAATTATGATGCACAAAAGTAAAAACTGAATTATAAAATTAAAAACAGTACATTATACCTGGCATATTGGGAAAATGCTCCCCCAGCACTATACAATTTTGGGCGTCATCGTGCAATTTTGAATCAAAGCTGTGAAAGTCTTACATTTATATCATCTCCTTAAATAGAAGTTCAAGATATCCACAGTTCATCCATGTCCCTCATATCTACGTATGTCAACATGTACATATCATCAAATATTCACCAAAAATAAAGAGATCAAATAAATCTCTGCAATTCAGATTCCATTAAATATTAAATATAGTCACGAAGTTGACAAGTTGCCTGATGAAGTACAGGGGATGATTAGATCAGTAGCTGCTTTCACTCTTTTAGTAGTAAAAAAAGGAACTACTCCCAGATGTGACATTCAGTGGGCATCCTTTTTGCTTGGTAAAGTTTCCAGTATCCTACTGGGGTCACTGGTACAGGCTGAATGATGACAGTAACAAACTAAGATTGGTAAAGAGGGGTGATGACATGAAGAAAAGTTCCTCTATCCCCCTCCCCCGAGGTTACTATGAGATGTACAGGAGGAGGGACAACAGTAAAAGTGGCCATACACATTAAGTAGAAGTTGGTTGACGGTTGAACAGCAGTTGGACAAACAGCCATCTAGTTGAAGATTGATTCACAGACATGGCCACACACGCTGTAGTACATGTTGTCCGTTACAGTTGCTCAAACTAGCCATACACATTCAATGAAACTGGGCGATGGACTAAAGATCTTTCTGGAAACGTTCTTTCATCCACAAATGATCTTTCTTTGAACGAAAGATCTTTCGTCCGACTATCAGATCGAAACAATTTTTCTTGGGCGACTTCTTTTCACACAGTTATAGTCTGTCATTGGGCTGCTAAAACGATTGTTCGTCATTGAATTTCAACAGATTTGTTTTGTCTGAAATCATCTGTTTTAATCAACTTTAGACTAATGTGTATGACCACTTTAACAGGCTGTGAGTAGTAAAGGGGTGATGACATGAAGAAAAGTCCCTGCATCACCCTGGGCTCACTCGAGGCAGTAATGGATTGTAACGGAGTGGACGGAGCTTGAAGCAGAAGGCTCCGTGCTCTTTATAGTTTCTGGTGCCGGCAGCTGATCGGCGGGGTGCTGGGTGTCAGACCCACCCTCTGATCTGATATTGATGACTTATCCTCTTTAAGGATTCATCCACACTTCGTAACGGGAAATAACTGTTGCATATTTAACAATTATCCCAACTTGACCAAATGTTTAACCAACCCGTCATATTGCTTATATTCCTGCTCTTATATAATAGTCTTTCATGATCCCTTACTTTATGTACCTGGTTATGCCTGTAGATTTGGACTCTTTAGACATCCAAACTGTTGTAATAATTAATCTTGCCAAAATATACTCAGTTACTAAGTAATTCTGTGAATAATATTAAATTGCACCCCAATGTGATTACCATTCAGTGATACTCTCCCGATATTCCTATATGTCCTATTCCAAGACTCTTGATTCAGGCCTCTACATCTCCACCCCGGTTGACTAGGAAAGGGTGACTTATCTCCTCTAACGAGCCGCTAAATATTAATTCATATACTTGAGACGACCTCCCCATACTCCCTGGTTCGTGTACCAAATAATCAACACACTTATTGGATTCAATATTCAAAATCCTGAATATACGGTAATTGATAATTCCTATGCCAGTTCCCACGATCGAGAAGTGTCATAAGAGTTTATATCACCCTGGTTAAATACCGGTAAAATATAATATATACCCATTCTGTTTCAAAACCACACATGTTAATAATCTCCTTCAAATTAGAATTGCCACATAAGGGTACTTTCACACTTGCGGCATTGCAATCCAGCAGGCTGTTCCGCCATGCCGCAAGTACCCGTGTGCTGTTGCTCCGTACCTATTGACTATAATGGGGCGGGGGGCGGAGCTACGCAGCAGCACGGCAGTGCATGGCTGGAGATCGCAGGACTAAAAGTACTGCAGGTCCGACTTTTTAGTCCGGCGATCTTTGCCGTGCTCCGCCCCCCACCTTATTATATGGGGACGGAGTGGCTGCACACGGGTACTTGCGGCATGGGGGATCCGGCGGACTGTTCACCCGCCAGAACAGCCTGCCGGATAGCCATGTCGCAGGTGTGAAAGTACCCTAAAGGGGTAAATCCAGGTGAACTCTTAATACCAACCATCTCTTTCAAAGTTATCCAACGCTTATTAAAGGTATTGTCCCGGGAAAAATATTCTGCCGTTTTCAAACAAGCTCCTGGATCTGAACACTCTTGTGATCACATGTAATTAAAAATGTAGTATAGCCACTGTTGACTGAGGTGGACACGCATGCTTAGTTCCATTTTTCAACTGCCTCCTGAGCTGTGATAGGGAGAGAGCTGCAGCAGAAAAGGCACACCCCCTGAGCAGGACACGTCCCCTGAGCGATCAGCTATGGTATAAATATACTGGAGCGGTGAATGGGGAGATCTCCAGATCCATGTGAGGTACAGGGCTGGTTCTAGTTTTGATACAAAGAGTATCCCTTAAAATATGGAAGGTATAAGCCCTCCACCACCACCCTAACAGATACTTTACACATAAATATAATTTTTATTCCAACACATTTCCTCCCCCATCTTAGGACGTTCATTTTTTTTCAATTAATATATATTTATTATTATCTACAAACAGGACATGTTTTTAATTTTTATAAAAATTGTGACAGAACCGCCTTTATAATAAGGCCTCTTGCACACGACAGTATTTTGCGGACCGTATACTGGCCGTTTTTTCAGTTCAGTATACTGAGCCATTCACTTCAATGGGACCGCAAAAAATACTGAAGTGTCTTCGCATGCCTTCCTTTTCCATTTTTCCGTTCCGTTTAAATATAGAACATGTCCTATTCTTGTCCGCAAATCACGTTCAGTGGCTCCATTCAAGTCAATGGGTCCGCAAAAAAACGGAAAGCATACGGAAGTGCATCCGTATTTCTTCCGTATCCGTTCAGTTTTTTGCGGAACCATCTATTGAAAATTTTAAGACCAGCCCAATTTTTTCTATGTTATTACTGTATACTGTATATGCCATACGGAAAAACGAAACGGAAACACAACGGAAGCAAAAAACGGCAATTGCGGGCAAGAATAGGACATGCTCTACTTTTTTGCTCTCCGCATCGTTCCGTGCCCCATTCACAGTCAATGGGTCCGCATGTATTCCGCAGAATTGCGGAATACATGCGGACGACATTGCGGACGTGTGAATGGAGCCTAAGGGGATGCAGTGGGGATTCGGCTGGACAAATTCCATTGTGTTCAGCAATTTTTGCCTGGTTGAATCCTGATTCCTGCCGCATCCCATTATAGTCAATGGGGTCCAGTTCACATACAGCCATCTCTGGCTATGCCGGATCCGGAGAACTCCGTCAGATTTCTTTGATATATGTGTGAAAGTAGCCTTAGTCTTGGAAATTAATGGCATCAAATTAAGTGTCACATATTTTTCCAAATTCTTCGTAATTTTGACTGGAGTTAGGCACTTCCTCCAATGGAAGAAGAGGACTCTTGACCAATTAATTTCTTGTCCAGATAAGTGCCCGAACTCCTCCACCGCCTGTATAATCTTTGGAAGGGTATTGGCAGTGTCCCTCATATAAAACAGAATGCCGTTTGCATGGAGAGGTTTTGTTACGACCGAAGCCATGATTCTCTCTATTCTCCCTACCGGATAACGCCAACGGTTTAACAAAGATGCCAAACAACAATGGGAACAAAGCACAGCCGTGAGGTGTAACTCTGGATACACAAATAGTTAATTCAAGTCTCCCGTAAACATTTTAGCACTTGGGGAGCTGTATAACTACTTTGCCCAACCGATAAAATTCTTCCCAAACTTGTCCATAGCTCTACAGAAGAAGTCCCTCTCCACCTTCTCAAACTCCTTGGTGGCATCCAAAGACAGGATGGATCCGGACTCGCCTCCAGCCAACTGCATATTAGCAATGAGAATAAATCCACACTGGTCAGGATGTAATCATCCTGCTCAGCCTTCCAGACAGAACTTTTGCAACCAATTTAATATCTGGGATATCGGTCTTTACGAATCCCTGTCAAGTGGATCTTTACCATTTTTTGAAAAATTATGGTAATAATCGCCTCAACCTCCCGACCTTGGCAGACTCCATGATAACCTCCAATAGACATGGGATCAACACCTCTCTGTATCTTCGATAGATCTCAAAAGGAAGAACATCAGAGCCTGGAGACGTTTTACCCTTAATTGAATTGACAGCACTCACTAGGTCGGCCATTGTAATCTGCACCTCAAGTAGAGTTCTTCAAACTTCCATCAATTGTGGGAAAGAAACGGTACTCAGATATGAATCCATCTCGTTAGTAGAGGCCCCACTTGTAGTCCTTTATAACGCTAACCTTATATCTTCCTGATTAAAAAGGACATTTCTCCGACAGTTTCGAATCCCAGTAATGTTAACACAACATTCCTGATTTTTAATAATTCCAACCAGTAGCTTTCCTCCCTCGTTGCCTGCCTGTTACCATCAGTACAGTGGTCAGAAAAGATCAGCTCCTTCAATCGTTCCTCCCTCAAGAACCCCTCCTCTTGCCTCTCAAAAGACTTCCGTAAAATGGACACTATTGTCACAAAAATACCTCAAATAAAGGCCTTAAAGGGGTTATCCAAGAGTAAGACAGGCCTCCCAGAGTGGCTGATCCACAATGTTGATAATACCTACACTCACCGTCGTGGACCGCCATGTAGCGCTCAATTCCTTCACACCATCTATCAAACGAGCGTTTCAGTGGTGACTCCTGGTTCCCCATTATCTCTCTGTAATAGGTTGATATGGGCTTACACAGTGTAACTCTCCGAGCTATGGATTCAATAGGGCCACATTCCAACTTAAGGGGACCCCTCCCAAACTGTGCAACACAGGCATGTCGAAGATGAAAAGAACGGTACAGACTTGTTGTAATATTGGTGTTTAAAGAAAGAAACCGTCTAACGGGCCAAAATGGGTTAACAGAGAACATTTCCTTTTTCTTTCTTCACAGTACAGAGGCATAATATGCTTGGTGTTTACAACTCTCATATAGGGCACTAAAGCTTGATGGTTGCAGTTCAATCTAGTTAGCACTCTTATTTAAAGTCAATGGGGCTGATCTGCAATATCAAGCACAGCCACTATACGGTGTACAGTGCTGTGCTTGGTAAGCGCCCGGGGGTTGCCACACTCACCAGAGCTCCAGTGAGCATAGCAGCTTTCCGAAACAGCTGATTGGTGGGGGTGCCAGGACTGGGAGCTCCTGCCAATGTGATATTATGACCTACCCTGTGGCTATCAGTACCTGTACAAGTGCATTACTAAGATCAGGGGCACAAGCCCCAAGGTATATGTTTGCCTCCATCCCAAAAAATAGGTTTAGGTTTAGATACACCACCTCACTGCCTCGAACTGCAGAGTTTGCTGCACCACACAGTAATAATGGTTCCTTAGTGCCCCCTATAGCAGTTGTTCACTCCATGGTGCACCACACAGCAATAGTGGTCCCTATTGCCCCCACAGTAGTAGTGGCACCATTACTGTGCCCCCACAGTAATGGTGCCCCCACACACAAGTGCCCTCTCCCAGTATTGTTGACAACTTAATGACCTCTAGTGTAGAGTAGTCGCACCCACACAGTGCCCCACACTAAGTATTGGTGGCCACCCCACTCTGTTTTGGGGCCCCTTAGTGTCTCCAGTAAGCAATGATACCTCGTAGTGCCCCCAGTTCAGTAACATTGGCCCCTCCAGTGCACCCCTCTCAGTAATGTCACCCCCTTTAGAGTTCCACACTATTTAATAGTGCTACCTCCTTCTTTGTTATGGTGCCCCTCTGTGCCATCCTCTCAATAATAGTGCCCAAAACAAAAAAACACTAATACCTCCCAATGAACATAGATTCTGCAGTCTGTGAGACTGGTGGACATGGTCCCTCGCGTCCTAATGTGATATAACGACTACTGAGGAGTGCCACCCTGGTTTCTCCTGGGCTGCAGACCAAAAGCGGCCCAAGACGGAATGGCCGAGCAGGGAGCTGATGGCTCCCGGCTCGGCCACTCTATTCAACCGTATCTACGTCCTGAGGATGGAGATGCAGTTGTAAGTGGCAGTTAACCAAAGATCCGGGGTGCCAGGCCAAAAATTCAGGTCTGGATACCTGGTGCTATCCACTCCTCTGCTCAGCTATTGCGTGTACAATCTCTCAAGCAACCGAGCAGTGAAAGGAGCTAATAAAACAAGCATTGGAAGAGGAAGACATGTTAACCCCCCGTACCTGTCGACTTAGATTCGGGTAATTAATCATAGATGTATATTCTGCACTATTTATTACCCGTATGGCCCAGGCCAATAATTACGTCAAAGCTCCCTCTTTTCCTGATCCAAGCAGACGACGTACAACCACGTTAAATCGCTCCATGGCTTTATTTGATATTCTACAGAAGTTTTACTTACAGCATGGGAACCTGCGGGGTTACCTCGGAGAGCGAAATTAAAAAACGTCTCGAGCCCCGAGTTTAGCCGTGGCATTATGGGAGTCCTTAATTGGGGAGGGTTATATATAGGAGTCAGTGTTCTAATTGGCCATTACCCAATATGTAGCGCTCTGATCCCGACCTATAACGCCAGCCGCTGGTGACGGGTCTATAATCTGCTATACGAGCTGACGTCATGTTCCCTCACGGCTTCCTCCGCTTCTCTTATTGACTAAAAAAAATACGACATGTCCATTATTAGTCTTTGGGGAGGAAAGGGAATGTTCTCTGCCAGTGTAATGCATTCATTTACTCGCAGTTCACGAGGTGATGTATGAATTTTTACAACCATGTTATGTTAACAAGATTATTTACTCACTGCCAAAAATATAGAAGCAGCATATGTATAGGAAGGCATGCTAATTAAGAGCGCTTGTCCGGGCCGCGTGTGGCTTTCATCTAGCAGATATCACATCTGCTCGTAGCATGCCGAGTGAGATTAACCTCAGGAACCCCAGAGCACCCACAGCTCCGAGCAAGACCGAGCGCAACGTACAGGAATGCATGGGGTTAAGGCTTCACGTCTGTTCCAGCTCTACCCTCAGGAAGGATGACAGAAAGACGTCCGCTGACATTTACCACCAGGTATAATCGCGAGGCGCCCTTCAATTATTCATGGGCCCTTTGTTCGAAATTTTGAAAAGCTGGCATGGAACGAGTACTCATCTTCCAGACGCCACAGACCATGGATGACCTCAGTGTCTTCTGCATTTTCCATGCCACACCAATGTCAAGGATGGAACGGGTGCAACCCACGGTTCATCCTACAGCGATTCTTCACCTTTCCGATTTACCTTTGTAGAGCTGCGTCCTTGGATTCATGACTTTTCTGCCTGCAGCATGTTAGAGAGCGGGAGGAGCTGAGCAGATTGATACATAGTTTTGTGGGGTGATTTGATTTTCTTGCTTTTTCTATCTATGTTTAGAAGTCCGGTGGGCGGTCCTATCGCAGTCATTGAGTGAGACCGCCCACTGGACTCCTAAGCATGAGAAGCAGGGGTTTAGATCAATACATTTCAAGTTATATTACATTTTTCTCCTGCTCTATATCATGACACCTGCAGACTTTAAAGGGAGCTTGACACCATATTTTCATTGAGTAAAAATGACACATATCATGTCAAACATACCTTTGTCTCTTTTGCAGCATTCCAATCACCCAGAAAACTGTCTTTGATATGTTAATAAGGCATCAAGTGCCCATGCCCTCCCCTCTAAGTCCTGGTGCCTCCCCCTTTCTCTTCCCTTTTCCATCCAATGTCACAGTTTCCTTCCTTAAAATCTCACGCAGGGGCAGACTACTAGTATGTATTGTGCTAGAACTGTGCAGTCAAGGAACAGGACTGAAGCCCTACGGCGCATGCACAGTACATAGTGTGAAGCCGATTCCACATCACTCTATAAATCAGAGGGTACATGCACAGACAAAATCAGAGACGCAAAAGGGCCCTGCTCACAAGAGCTTACAATCTACGAAGAAGTAGGAGTGAAACAAAAGGTAGATTCAGCTGTAGACAGTAGGTCTCACGGGAAACTGTTTCTCCTTTTGGAGAGCACCAGAGCTGGCTTAGGGAGTCTTAAAGACCTTGCAATGCTTCTTGGGAAACGGGACATGCAGATTAGCTATCTTCCAAGAGAAAGAAAGCTGTCTCAGTAGTGCCACGTGTGGGATGTAGCTAACAGGCCTTGTGACATATTAGCCAAGCCAAGAGCCTTCTCCAAAAGGAAACCCATCTGCAGACACTTGCAGACATCAGTACAGAGCAGGGTGGAGTCATTTCAAGACCATGGGCTGTATGTACCCCCAGGTTTCTTTGAGGTTTCCCTGGAATGGGAAAGAAATTCCTTCTGTTGGGAATCATTGACGTTGCCCAATTGAGTTTTGTGGTTGTGAATGAGAAATTGATAGGGAGTGACCTTCATCTCCAACACCAGTTTTTTTCTCAAGAAGCCTGCCTTATGCCCAACCCCTTGATCCCTGTCTTTTTAGTTGGACACCTTTCATCGGGCATCTTCAAGCAATTTGTTTCCAATTATATTATTAATTACTAACCACAATTCCACTTATCCCATTAAAAAATAGATTGATGAGTAGAATAATAGCGGATCGACATCCTCCACCCTCCAGCTACTCAACGTCACATTGACGTCAAAGCATGGAAAGGGGTTTTAGCTGTTGATGTTGACCTATGGATCGGTCCTCAATATCGATACCATGGAAAACCGCTTTAGACTAAAACTCCCCGCCTCTGGGGACCGTATCATTTTCACTTAAAGGGGTATCCCATCATAATGATCACTGTTAAATCTGTTAATGATTTGACAGTGATCATTTTTGTAAATATATTTGATTAACCAATTCCCACCGTTTAGAAGAAAATTCATCCCCACTTACCTCATTGTTGTCATTCGGTCCCCCCTGGTTACGGCCACCGCTCTTCTCCGGAATCCCGGTGGCCGCGCTTGCGCAGAAGACTCCTTCTTTTCTTTCGGCCGGGCCGCTCGCTGTCCTGAACGCGCACACCGCCCCGCATGCTCGATGGTGACTTCTTCCTGGCCAGAATAGTACAGAGCCGCGAACGCGCACGCCGGCTCTGTACTATACTGGCCAGGAATAAGTGACCATGGCGCATGCGCGGCAGCATGCGCATTCAGTCCAGCGAGAAGACTTCAATCAAGATGAAGCCCGCCACCAGCCAGAATCCAGGAAGTGAACGGCGCGCTGGCAGCAGGTAAGTATGAAACGGGGAAGTGGGATAACCCCTTTAAAGCCTCTGCAAGGGAAGAGCTTTCGAGGAGCTCTCCAATGAGTTTAGGTGGCTACTTGCCCGTCAACACATTGGATCTTGATTCTTTAGCGGAACACGGCATGGTCACCTTCAATACTGCAGAAAAGTTGGTGGCTTCGATTACTTATAGTGTGTAGTACAGAAGGTGACTGTATAGGTCTTCAGTATGGAGGTTAAAACGTCACACTTTGGGGTGTATCTATAAATTCCAAGCTGGATAGCCTCTTTTCGATTTTCATGATGGTTGTATGAACATCATAGATGGTGGACCACCTACATGCGGATCCTCTCCCTCCTCTTAGCTGCAGTAGAATGGAGACCAGATAGAGCAGGAGCATCTTCCAAACTGGAGGACCTCTATGTATGGCCAACAATATGTGACTATCAACATTTTTTTTTTAGCTGCTAACTTGCCACCCAGTTAGGACATCCTCATCAATATATAAACCATGCAGTTGCCCGTTTCAGCCCGTGCAAACTTTTGTATGTTTTTGAACTACCTTCCTTTCTTTTGTGTGTGAAACCACTATAATTCCTCGCCGGGGCTCGTAGCTTTGGCACTGACAGTTACACTCTTCATCTCGGCCTCTTTCGTCACTCATCTGAATGGCGGTGACACAGTGAAGAGGAAATGGCACTTGACAGGGCCATGACTATGAGTGCCAAATGTAAAAAGAGGCAGGAAAACGAAGAGGCCGCAACAAAACAAGCCGTGGATTGGCGACGGCTGCTGAAGATGCTTCATTGTAATGGCTTTTGACAGTGCAGAGAATGATGCTAACGACTTATTGAGGAGCTCAGCAATCATGTGCGAGGGAAGGCGAGTCCCCAGCCGCATGGGACGCCAGCTCGTGAGTCATACTGCAACAATTTCGCCCATCGGCCATAAAATCACAGCGCTTCAGTTACAGCTCCTATTAGATGCAGTTAATGTTTTCCTACTGTACACATCCCTCTGTACTGGGTGCACATCCAAGGAGCGTGGGTGTATTAACCCCTTGGTTCCTTCTCAGCTTTGCTTCTGAAACTGCTCTGTATTCACAGTACAAGACAGTAAAAGTGCAACTCCCTGCAGGATCAACCCTGTTAAACCAGACAATGTATGACGAGGTTGATCCTGCTGATTAAAATTACCCAATGCCTTGTGAAAATCAGTTACAGTGTTCCAGAGAAAAGATACTTTTATTCCTTATGGAAATGAGACCATTAGTACACCTCAGCTGATCAGCTTTCTAGTGCTGGACACGGCCCTCATTTGTATAAAGATTGAAAGTCTTTTTTTTTTTTCTCGGGACCGCCAAAACTTATTTTTACATCAGCTGTGCCTTCCTTAATAGGGTTGACCCCCATTGACAGGTGCTCTTTCAAGGAATTGTCCAGGATTAGAAAAAGCTGGCAGCTTTCTTCCAAAAACACCACCACACCCGTCCACAGGTTGTATGTGGTATTGCATCTTGCCCTATTCAGTTCAATAGAGCGGAGTCGCAATACCAGACGCAACCCACTGACAAGGGTGGCGCTGTTTCTGGAAGAGAGTTGTCATGTTTTTGTAATTCTGCACAATCCCTCTTTTAGATCTTACCCTATTTTCTAATGATAACATTATAGCAGGAATGGCCAACCTGCGGCCCTCCAGCTGTTGTAAAAGTACAATTCCCACCATGCCCCGCTGTAGGCCGATAGCTGTAAGCAGTCTAGGCATGCTGGGAGTTGTAGTTTTGCAACAGCTGGAGAGCTGCAGGTTGGCCATCCTTGCATTATAGTGTCCAGAGCTCTTTCACACGGCCGTAGGTGTCCCGTGCCCGTACTGCGGACCGCGTTAGCCGATCTGCAATACACGGGCGCCGTCCTGTTGTCATTCCGCATCACAGATGCAGACCCATTCACTTCAATGGGTTCGCAAATCCGGAGATGCGGAACGGAATCACGGAACGGAACACTACAGAAGCACTACGGAGTGCTTCCATGGGGTTCCGTCCCGTACTTCCGTTCCGCAAAAGGATAGAACATGTCCTATCTTTCTGTGGAACGGGCGAATCACGGACCCATTCAAGTGAATGGGTCCGCGATCCGCTGCGGCTACCCCACGGTCGTTGCCTGTGAATTGCGGTCCACAGCACGGGCACGTGACACCTACGGCCGTGTGAAAGAGGCATAAAGTGCCCTTGGAAGCTTACTGCACACTACTAATACATTGAACTCAATAAAAACACGTCTAGTAGAAACTAACAAGCTCCCTCTAGTGGTGACTAAAGACAGACAGAATTTTGGCATTCAAAAGGGTTGTACAGGAAAAAACAGCACCACACCTCTCCAAAGGTCGTGCATCGTATTGCAGCTCAGCCCCATTCACTTCAGTGGCGCTGAGCAGCATTAAGACACACAACCCATGGACAGGTGTGGCTTTTTTATTTTTTTTTATTTAAGAAGCAGCCATGTTTTTCTAATTTTGAACATACCCAATGAAGGTCCAGATGGTTGTTACTAGTTGGGGGTGTCCCTGCACAGTTTGTCAGTGTCAGCACAAACTGAATAATGTCAGACTGTGCAAGGCCACCCCCCAAAAGGTAAGGCTAGTAATTCATTCATAACTTCTAGCAGGAATAATAAAAGAATTACACAACATACAGTCATAAGAATACTTCTTCAAAAACTGTTATTACAAGGGAGATGCTCAGTCGACTACTAAGTCGGGGAAGCCGCGGTCAGCCTGGAAGATGAGGTTGCACATGGACCTTGTTTCCCAGGCCGATCACGGTCGCGTGCCTGAACTCTATGGGACATATTCACATTAGGATATCCGATCAATGTCAGATAGGTGCAGGGTCCCATCTCTGGGACCCGCTCCACTGAAGTGACCAGAGAGTAGCCGGGCTTTGCGCACTACCCTATGGGGGCCCTGAAAATAACTGAGCTCCAGCTTGACTTTTTCCAGCAGTTCCATAGTAGGGAATAGAGACGTGGCTGCGCTTGCGCAGTGCGCTCCCCATTCACGGCTATGCGACTACTGAAAATAGCCGAGCGCTCTTGCTCAGCTACTTTTGGAACTCACAGCAGTGAATGGGGAGCATGCTGTGCATGCGTGGTGCACTCTCCTTCATTTCTGGGGCCCTCTTCTGGAGATAAGAGTGGGTCTCAGAGGTGGGACCCGCACCTGTCTAACACTGATGGCGTATCCAGGCAATATGCCGTCACAGATGGGACAACCTGTTAAAAGGAAGTCAAATGAGAGAATGTCTCATTCCCAAGTCAACTTGAATGGCACTTAGGGTTTTCCGAGGCACAGGATATGAGATATCCAGGGGAAAATAACTTACCCTTCTGCCTTAAAACCAAACAAAAAAAGTTCCTTTAATAGAGCCGAGGCCATGTTATGTTAAAGTGCCCTTAAAGGGGTTTCTCATCCTTATTTCCCAGTAAGCCACAAAGAAAACGATGCAGAGACTGAACATGTGAAACAAGGCGCCTTAGAGTAGAATGACCCCGGCTGTTCTTCTCGACTTCTCCGTTGCTTTTATATCAATGACCCCTTTTGTGTAAATCATTCCTCATCCTCTTGTTAACTGACTTTCAGACAAGGCGGGGGTCGCTCACCACAGCCCCAATTGTGGGAGTCTGGTTAAAAGCCTCTGACTCATAGCTACAGTCACACAACAGAAGAACATTGCCCACTAGCTCGAAGACTAGATACCATCAGTTGTTTGATTTTTAGATGTTGGCGTGGTAGGAGGAGAAACACGGCCGTTGAAAGAATATCCGTATCAGAAAGCGGCACGGGATGTTATGTCTCAGACCTGGGGAGACACGGTGCAGGAATGACTGGAGGTCATCATGTTTTAAGTGGTGACTGGGGAACAAATGGACATGTGAGAATCTCGACAGGAACAGGAATTTTATTGACAGTTTGAGAAAAATCACCACAATCTTAAGAGTGTTGGGACACAGTCATGGTTGGCCAAGAAGTCTAGTGGGTCATAGGTGGAGGCAAATCGGCAATGACTTTTTGGTAGGACTTACGATATCACTGTGCAGAGGGGCTATTCTAATGCTCCATTGATTCAGAGCACCTACATTTCTAAGTCTGGAAGATGAATAAGAAGTCATCTATTCCAATTTCAGCTTCAGACAGGCCTTTTATTGGGCCTAACAGGGCTATGAGCCCAATTTTCTGGAAGGTAAGGAAGGATGACTTGTAATGGTGGTAATTCCATCCCTGGACTTCTTACTACTGGGGACACTTTGTGTTGCTCAGTCATGTTCCTTGTCCCAGATGTAGTAAGGTCCACAGTCTTCAGTCTTTGACTTCCATGATCATTCTGTAGTTCTACAAAATAGTTCTAGTTCTACAAAATATTTGTGTTGGTAGCATCATTGATGTCAACCATCATTTTTTTTATTCTGATTTAGGTTCTGAGCACTTGACAAGTTTCCAAGCTGTTAGACAACCGCTCCTTAAAGGGGATGTCCAGTATTTTGATATTGATGGCCTGTCTTTAGGATTCGCCATCCGTATCAGATCAGCAGGTGTCCAAATCATGGCACCCTGCCAATCAACTGTTTGGTAGTAGCTCCTTTGCTGGGTGTAAGCTCCAGATCTACATAGTTCCATCCATTGTGTAGTGGATGGAGTTGGTTACTGCAATGTTGACCACATTTTCTTGAACAGGAGCAGTGCTGCAGTAACCAGCTCTGACCACTAAAGAATGGATTGAGCTGTGTAGTTCCAGCTCATACTTCCAGTGGCAGAACTACAGGCAACAGCCGATTGGCGGTGGTGTGGGATGTCAGACCCCCGCTGATCTGATATTGATGGCCTTTCCTGAGCATAGGCCATCATTATCAAGATCCTGGACATCCCCTTTAATTGAGGTGACAGACTCACTTTATAGGTGTTCCTGTCAGCAGTAACTTTTTTAGTTTTAACGCTATATAGCGGCTTTTCTTTTGCAGCACAAGTTGTATCTTTTTTACGGCACCCTTTCCAGGTATCTACATTGAAACCACTGTGGTCTTCTAATGGAGTGGTCCTCTCAAAGAAGATGGCCTAGAGGATAATATATGGTGAAAGTGAACTCTGGACAGGTCATCTGGTCTAGATAAGGGGTGGTTTTCTAAAAGAAGATAGCCAATAGGATAATATATGGTGGAAGTGAACTCTGGACAGGTCATCGGGTCTAGATGAGGGGTGGTTTTCTAAAAGAAGATAGCCAATAGGATAATATATGGTGGAAGTGAACTCTGGACAGGTCATCGGGTCTAGATGAGGGGTGGTTTTCTCAAAGTAGATAGCCAAGTGGATTATATATGGTGGAAGTGAACTCTGGACAGGTCATCTGGTCTAGATAAGGGGTGGTTTTCTCAAAGAAGATAGCCAATAGGATAATATATGGTGAAAGTGAACTCTGGACAGGTCATCTGGTCTAGATAAGGGGTGGTTTTCTCAAAGAAGATAGCCAATAGGATAATATATGGTGGAAGTGAACTCTGGACAGGTCATCTGGTCTAGATAAGGGGTGGTTTTCTCAAAGAAGATAGCCAATAGGATAATATATGGTGGAAGTGAACTCTGGACAGGTCATCGGGTCTAGATGAGGGGTGGTTTTCTCAAAGTTGATAGCCAATAGGATAATATATGGTGAAAGTGAACTCTGGACAGGTCATCTGGTCTAGATAAGGGGTGGTTTTCTCAAAGAAGATAGCCAATAGGATAATATATGGTGGAAGTGAACTCTGGACAGGTCATCTGGTCTAGATGAGGGGTGGTTTTCTCAAAGAAGATAGCCAATAGGATAATATATGGTGGAAGCGAACTCTGGACAGATTATCTGGTCTAGATGAGGGGTGGTTTTCTCAAAGTAGATAGCCAAGTGGATTATATATGGTGGAAGTGAACTCTGGACAGGTCATCTGGTCTAGATAAGGGGTGGTTTTCTCAAAGAAGATAGCCAATAGGATAATATATGGTGGAAGTGAACTCTGGACAGGTCATCTGGTCTAGATGTGGAGTGGTTTTCTCAAAGTAGATAGCCAATAGGATAATATATGGTGGAAGTGAACTCTGGACAGGTCATCTGGTCTAGATGTGGAGTGGTTTTCGCAAAGAAGATAGCCAATAGGATAATATATGGTGGAAGTAAAATCTGTCACAGGTAATCTGGTCTAGCAAAGAGGTGGATTTTTGGAGCAGTTTCACAGTGGCCTGTTGTGATTCTCCTACATTATGGTTCAAATCTAGATGAGCCTGGAGGCCATTGCCAGTGATCTATGGTACCTCAACCTGGCCGTAGGTTTCTGTTATCAGTGTAAAGTCCCAACATTAGATATCTCAAGGCCCATGACAACACGATGCCTTCCAATCAGATAGTTACGGATCTGTACAGGAACATAAGTCACCAAGTTATTTCTCCAACCTGAAATTGTTAAAACCATGGGAACGAGCCATTATTAATCCCATGAGTCCTCCTGATGGAGACCCTACAGACATAGCTCGTGGAGCCAACTGGACGGTTTTATACTATGACAAAAAAAAAAAAAAATCTGCACACATTTTACTTTTCCGAAATATTTTTATTGCTGCAGAGGTTTATGAGAACGACGTTATGAGAAACACATTGTAGGTTTTAAGAAAGAATAGGTGTATAAAATAGTGCCGCCGGCCCTGGCTGTGGGCCCTGCTCAATAACATCACCGCTCGGCTCTCCACCGCTATTTACGCTGCATGAAATCTCCCTTTTAGGGTCAGTCCTGTGCTTGTATATACAGCCCCACACTCACGCTGGTTTCTGTAGCTTGAGAAACCTCTGTGTGACTGCAAAAGCCTTAGGGTACTTTCACACTAGAGTTATTCTTTTCTGGCAGTGAGTTCCGTCGTCGGGGCTCAATACCGGAAAATAACTGATCAGTTTTATCCCCATGCATTCTGAATGGAGAGAAATACGTTCAGGATGCATCAGGATGTCTTCAGTTCAGTCACTGCACGTTTTTTGGACGGAGATAATACTGCAGCATGCTGCGGTATTATCTCTGTCCAAAATTCCGGAACACTTGCCAGAATGCCAGGTCCGGCATTAATTTACATTGAAATGTATTGGTGGCGGATCCGGCTTTAAAAATACCGTATTGACGGATCCGTTCTTCCGGTCTGTGCATGCACAGACCTTTAAAAATGTAAAAAAAAAAAAAAAAAAAAAGGATCTGTTTTTCCGGATGACAACCAGAGAGACTGATCCGTTATTGCAATGCATATGTGAGATGGATCCAGATCTGTCTACAAACGCTGTCTGTTTGCATACAGATTGCCGGATCCGGCAGGCAGTTCCGGCGTCGGAAGTGTGAAAGTACCCTTAGCGCCTTATAGCGAGACAAGAAAGATGGCAGCGTTGAGCTTTGGCGTCCAATCACATCCCTGAGAAATGCCAGCTGAAATATGACTGGTTACTGTTGTTAAGCTTGCTCTGCTTGACTGCCGGCGGCAGCCTATATGACCCTTGTGCAACTTTAACGCCATTTAGAATATTTTAGCAACTTTTCCAAAAATGAGTTGCTTCTATGTAGAATTGAATGGGTAAGATTGTGCCCCAGGCTGTGCAGATCTATTGTAGAACAAGTTTTATGCCGCCTGGTGTTGCGGTTGCATAAAATAATGTATCCCTGTAGAAGCCGCTGTCAAAGTGGTAGAATGGCGCAAATCTAAACTAAGTGGTATTAGCCACAGTCTCAGAGTGATGACAGCTGCACCCACAGACATCAGGTGAAATGGACACTTCCTACTGACCATAAATGTAGAGACCCTCCTGATGTAAAGAGAGTGCGGTATTATCTGGTTACTGTATGGCGCTGTAGTATAAGCACGTTCTGGCAGTATTATGTAATTGCTGAAATACTTTGTAATACTGTCAATGTACTACATAGCACTATTATGGGGGAACTTTATGAAACTATTGCACAGGTACTGTTGACGGTAACATGTAGAAAATATTGTAGTGGGTGTGGCCATATTATTGGGAGGAGTCTAGGATAGTTTATGCCTTTTCCTCAATGTTAATCAGTTCTGGGTAGTTTTTCCCATTTTTACATCACAAATTGCGCCGTTCAGAAGAAAATCTGCTGCAATCTGGAAACCATCAACAAGAAGGCTAGTTGCTTTGTACAGATCATAGTATGACTTTAGTTTTAATTACATTACGTCTTGTATGGCGTAATATCTGGTGTTCATCAAAACATGAACATCCAACTCGTACATTAACATCTGACTTTGCAGATCCATAGGCTAATGAGCCAGGGCAATCAATGAAAGCACGTTTGTAATACGGATGGAGCTGTATTGAGTCCTTCAGAGCAGGAACCGCTCTTTTCCATCCAATATAAGATTCGTATAAGATTCATATTATTATGTTAACAAGTCATTCAGACTGATAGACACCTCAGAACACCCTTGTGCATCCACAGTACTAAGCAGAGACACAAACTGACATATCCATGAACAGCAGCTTGTTGATGGTTTCCAGCTAGCAGAAATTAGACATATTTTTTATACAGGTGATGCAGATATATAGCAGAGAAGCTGGATTTGACATTTGCTGACTATAGAGCCAATGTTAATGAATGGTAGGACTTTAAATAAGTTTATATACTTATTAATAGCGTATTTGAAGGTATTTATTAGTATTTTATCCAAAGGATCAGGAAATGGCCTCCGGGGGTAACATGACCCGAAAAGTCTCTCTTATAAATTAATGCAGACAAGAACCTGGATATGGTAGAAGAACACCAAACCCTGTTAAGGCACAATGTGAAATCCTTGTTTTCCCTTTGTACTTATACGGTATTATTTATAAGGCAGGGGCCCAATTACCGCATATTAAATGAAGGAAACAGTAAATTCCTTCCTTGACTCGAAGCCGCAGTTTATAGAAATAAACTGCAATGTAATTTCACAGTCACCATTTTCTACCCTGGACTTTTTTTTTTTATTCTTCGAAATTCTGATTATCTGTCAATTGGTGAAAAGCCTTTGCAATTTGCAGCATGGTTATAATAATACGAGGCGTACACTCCCCGGGAGATTATAAAGTTAATGAAAATTTGGAGCATTTTATTGGCTCAGGGTCTGATTTGTCGTGAATAGAAAATGTCGAATCTTGGACTGACTTATATTAGTCATGTTATTAAGTGACAACGTAGGGGGAGGTTTATGGATGCCATCTCAGGGACCCCCTATGTGAATATCCTCATTAAGGGAAATGAAAGAGGTCTTCTGAGGTTTTGATATTGGTGGCCTGTCCGCAAAATCATCATTATCAGATTAGTGGGGGTCGAGTTCCTAGTGAGCGTTGCAGCCTCTTCCTAGGACAGTGACTGCGCGTTCATCGACCACGTGACCTAGGCGCAGCTCAGTACCATGTAATACCAAGTACAGCCACTAAACTATGTATGGCGCTGTGTTCGGTAAGCTGAGAGGAGGCCGTGCAGCTTCCTCAAACAGCTGATCGGCAGGGATATCAGGAGTCGGACCCCCACCTATATGATGTTGATGACTAACCTAAGGATAGGTCATAAATATTAAACCCCTTTACCAGTTGGAAACCCCCTGACGGATCCCCAAATAAAAAGATAATAAACTCTCTAATATATCATAAAATTATTGTCCATTCACCCTAAACCTCATTGATCTCCATTGCTTACGACAATAATGACTTTGGCACCTGACAGCAGAAGCCAACTACAATAATGTGATGTTCATAACGAAGAAGTCACATGACCACGTGGCCAGTTGCTGCCAACCGTGGTGGCATGCTATCCCTAGTGAAGGAGTTTTCCCACAAAGTCTGGTTGGACCGGATCCCCAGCAATCTCTTGAACAAGAGTGGTGGTAGATATGCTTCAAGCTCCTTCCTTGCAGATTGGTGGGAGGCCACCAGTCATACATCTGTCACGTATGTCTGAATAAGTGATAATGTATGTGAGAACCTAGGGTTGGCACGTTACCGTGGCTGTCAACAGTTGGCCACAAGGCCATTGTTCCTACATCAGAACAGGGGGACCAGTGAAGAATTCTAAGAGTTGTAATGGTTACGTGAGGACCCTTGATGCCGTATTTCTATTGGCATTCGCTCAACCAAGGTGTGGAGTGAAGGGAGTCCCTGGTATTGACCCTTTAACCCAAGGTTGCAATCCCTTAAGTAGTCTCAAATTGCCAATTGTGACACTAAAGAAACAATGGGGAGTTCAGGTGCTAAGCCGGGGTTCAGGCAGAGGCGTCAAGTCAAGGGATAATCCAGAGGCGTAATCATGGGCTAGTCAGAGGTCAGGACTGGAAGAACAATGCAGTGAAAGGCGAGGTTTTCAGGGTGCTAGACAAACGCAAGGTCAGGAACGAGGCCAAGGTCAGAATACAGAAAGTACCAGAAGTACCAGCAGCCTAATCCCCTCCCCCCAATTAAACTATAATGGGATCGATTTTACTAGCAGAATACATTATTCAAGGGCAACATAAAGGCCATTGTATCTGTCTTTGTCTGAGATGTACATTGGGTTACAGTATACAGTAAACGTTCTCAGCTGGTAGTGCCATTGTCTAGAAGTGATTTATGTATGCACCATAGTGGGCACCATACTGTGTGGCACTTACCATTGGTCACTATATACTGTGTGGATTTTTCACACTGGGGTTGAGCACCAACAAAAGATACTACAAGGTATCTTCCAACATATGGCTGGCCACATATATATTAATAAGTTCTTTGGCCTCCCATGAAATTGACAGAATTGACCAATGCAGCCAGCACCGCAGGCAGAAATGTACGTAAAAAAAGATGCACCGCAGTGTGGCACGATAGCAAAGATCAAAATGGGTCTTCGGTGAAAGTGCCATGACCAAGAAAAGAAAGGCCTGATGATTTTTCCTTCTTTTGTGGCCTTTTGATGGCCCTTTGGCAGTGGAAAGTCCTACAAAGGTTCTTACCTTCGTAAAGAGAATGGGTGGATGTGCCACCTCTACCAATATGACTGGGAGGCTCTGAGAAAAAGGAGAGACTGTTTGCTATTCAGAAGACTTAGTTTGCGACCGTATCCTATATAAATGGGCGGGGCACATGTTAAAAAAATGATTTCGTCTGCTAATGTCTCTGATGTTTGTGAAGGTTCTCATTTATCCAGGTCATGGTATATCTGTAAAGAATAAATCAAGGCAACTGGACTTGCTGTAGATTTCTTGAAAACGTTTCACTCGTTCTTCCAACGAGCTTTCTCAATTCTGAGTGACTTGTACAAGAATTCTCTGGGAATAAATATGTATCTGAATCAACATCTGGTAATTAGGTCATTATACCCAGCATGGGGTCAAAGGTGTTGATTCCATAGTCCTAATTGGAGTCAGTAGGTGATAATGACCTCCCAGAAAAAAGTGTCAAGACAGCATTGTAAGTGGCAGAGAATAGATGTCTGATGTAACTTCTGAAAAGTTGTCAAGTATTTGAATGGATAACTCACCACAAGGATAAGCAACTGACAACACTGGCTAATCCCTCACTCGGATGTTAAAAGCTGAGACATTCGCCAATATCTCCCAATCAGGAACATATTGGAGCCCCTTCATGCACCACTTCAAGGTCTCTCAGCATGGCATGGTGTCCTACCACTAGACTACCTATGGTGTGTGAACAGGGTCTGAAAGGTGCAGATATCCAGCTCACAGCCCCCTCCCACTCACCTGGGAGATGAGGCCGAAAACTGAGGCCGCAAGCTACACCTACAACAGACCATGTGACACAGGCTCCTAGGTGCAGCAGAATGTTACCAGCCATACGCACTGGCACATTCAATACATAGAAAGCAAAAATCACTGAAATAAACGTGGCCAAAATGGGTGGAACTTCTCAAACCCCAAACACAATTGCGTGTTTCTCACTGGGGGAGCAGCTCCTCCGCAAGTGGTTCGCAGCGAGCGGCCATCCCCAGCAAAAATTGCATACAGTGGAGGATGCCAGCCTGAACCACATGCACCACACAAACATCCTACACAAAATGAAACAATGTGCGAATGAACATATATAAACACATAAATCACTGAAATATAAAAAAAGTATTTGAATGGACTTACCAGGACTCAATGACATCAGCCTGTCCCTCCTCTATGCTTTTGACTGCAGGACGTATAAACAGAATATAGTTATTTGAGGTCTGTGTGCAGCAAGCCGGAGGAGAGGCGTAGGGCAGACAGAGAGGATGGACATGGCGATTGTGGTCCTGAGAGGGGTAGTAGTACTCGCAGTGCACAGTGGCAGTCCGTCCTCTGGTGCTCCCTAGGGACGTGCAGTAACTGGAGGGCGCACCCTTTCTTCTCTCAGGACATGCCCTGGTATTGGAGCTCCTTCCCGATGGTAGTTGGGGTGTCCTTGATAGTAGATGTTTGGCAGGGTGCTAGACAGGAGTGCGGACGCGGTGGGCCGAGAGATGGATAGTAGAGACACAAACCAGGCCCAGTTTAGTGATAACTAAGAACAGTCTCTTTACTGAATATGATGAGAGTTGCAGTACAAACAGCAGCAACAGACACACTTCCAAAGTATATGACAGTATAGTCTTCTCCCAGTAGCTCTGTATGGGCAGCAACAATGATGGTTGTAGTAGTTGAGCTCCTTCTAAACACTTTGCGATCCTTCCAAATTAACCATATAATCAGTACTGCAGTTCCCACGGGAGGAGGAGATCCTCAAACGGGCGGCCAATCCGTTATATAAGCATGGCGGGTGCTCCCAGCACATACCCTCTCCACAAACAGTCTTTTGCCATAAACGAGCATTACCTGTGCTAACATGCAGAGTCCCAGCCAGTCTGTGGATTACTTTAGGGGTTTGGTCTTTATTACTTTACAGATCTAGTCTGAGGTCTTTAATAGTTTGGGGGTCTGGTTTTGGGTCTGTTTTAGTTTAGTAGTCTGGTCTGGGGTCTGTATTATTTTGGGGGTCTGGTCTAGGGTCTGTATTACTTTAGGGGTCTAGTCTGGGGTCTGTGATAGTTTGGGGTCTGGTCTAGGGTCTGTATTAGTTTAGTGGTCTGGTCTGGGTTCTCTATTAGTTTAGTGGTCTGGGTTCTGTATTAGTTTAGTGGTCTGGTCTGGGGTCTGTAATAGTTTGGGGTCTGGTCTAGGGTCTGTATTAGTTTAGGGGTCTGGTCTAGGGTCTGTATTAGTTTAGTGGTCTGGTCTGGGTTCTCTATTAGTTTAGTGGTCTGGTCTGGGTTCTCTATTAGTTTAGTGGTCTGGGGTCTGTATCACTTTAGGGGTCTGGTCTGGGGTCTGTAATAGTTTGAGGTCTGGTCTGGGGTCTATGTTCATTTTGGGATGTGATATCATATGTACTACTTGTGATTCAGAAGACATAGTTAGGGGGCATATCCTATATAAATGGGTGGGACATATAAAAAAAATTTTTATAACTTTTTGTAATTTCTCTTCTGAAAAGTTCTCTGCTATGGGAAGGGGTCCAAGCAGTACCCTATAACATTAAACTGCGCCACTTCTATGGGGTGCACGCTCTTGGCTGCAGGACGGATAAATAATGAGATATAACTATTGGATTTTATTAGCTCTTTATATTGTTCGTCAGGAGACGGGGCTCCGGATTATCTTTGCATTTATGTCTGTTGAAAATTCCTTCTTTTGAAACCTGTAAATGTAATGACTTTGTTTTATGAAGGCTGTTAACCGTCCCTGATTATTACTGAACTGGCCCAGTCTTTTAAGTCGGTGGACTCGGCAGGGGGTGGGGTGGGCTCCGGGCAGCTCCGTCTGACCATTATCATGTTTTTCATTAGAATATCAGTTCCCATATAAATGTGAGCGACTGCAGATCATCAAATCCATGTGTTATGTGCTATTACCCCCGATGAGAGTGACAGCCCAGGACGTTATATTATCAAGATGGAAAGAGCGCTCAAAGCATCCCGTTCAGTTTTCAAGAAACTTACATTTTCTGGGCAGGTGGTTCGGTCCCGCTATAGCTAATGAGCGTCTTACATGAGCGTCCATGACCCAGAAGGTCCGTCTCCAGCTGAGAATATTACATTGAAAAAACCTCAACGCATCCTCCATGGCAGACGAGTCCATTTCCGGTTCCCTAAACTTCTCCCTAATCTGGAATCACTGGGACGTTTTAAATATTCTGGACTATTAGATAGTCACCGATAAATATAAATTCAGTGAAATTCCTTTTGACAGGCATCTGGAAAATGCAGTGGAATCGGTTGATGGTTAGGATAATTAGAATTATTATTTTGTAGAATTTCACAGATTTCATCTAACATTTAAAATGCTATTTTTGCCCTTTTAAACCCATCTCTACCCTTACAGAAGAATTTAATCATTATATTTTTGTGACCTTCTGATAATCCAGAATATTTACTGTACTGTGACTGCAGGATTGAAGGAATTTTACATAAAACATAAGGCTATCGCTTTTTACTCCTCTTCATCGTTAATTATCCATGCTGTTGGGTACGGATTTAAAGGAATTTTCTTGCATATTATTGTAATAAATGTGAAGAGTTTAAAACTTTTTATAGACACCTATAAGAAAATCTTTATTTAATCTCCAATCCGGATTGCATGCAGCGCGGATATGTGTGCGGAAAATCCGCAGCTCACAGAGGTCGTAATAACACCTGTACAAGCGTCTGACACTTGTTCATGCGATTTTACTCCATGGAAAAAGTCTAAGGGCTCTTTCACACGAGCGGATGTCGTGCCGGTAATCCGCTGTGTGAAAGACAGCCAAGCCCTGTTCTGGACAGAAAAAACACAGAGCATTAACATGATTGATAATGCTCTGTGCCTCTCTGTGATCTTTTTACTACAAAATCACAGTGAGATAAAGTGGTCACTGTTATTGTAGTAATAAGATCACAGAGAGGCACAGAGCCGCTCGTGTGAAAGAGCCTTCAGGCATACCAATACGCCTTGTGGGTTCACATCTGCGTTCTGGATTCCGTTATGGCTTTCCGTTATAACATGGTTACCCCACTAGTAACCCTGCTCCCCCCTCCTCCTGTCATCCCATTAGTAACCCTGCTCCCCCCTCCTCCTGTCACCCCACTAGTGAACCTGCTCCCCCCTCCTATTGTCACCCCACTAGTAACCCAGCTCCTCCCCACTAGTGACCCTGCTCCCCCCTCCTCCTGTCACCCCACTAGTGACCCTGCTCCCCCTCCTCCTGTCACCTCACTAGTGACCTTGCTCTCCCCTCCTATTGTCACCCCACTAGTAACCCAGCTCCTCCCCACTAGTGACCCTGCTCCTCCTTCTCCTGTCACCCCACTAGTGACCCTGCTCCCCCCTCCTCCTGTCGCCCCACTAGTGACCTTGCTCTCCCCTCCTCTTGTCACTCCATTAGCGACTCTGCTCCCTCCCTTCCTGTCACCCCACTAGTGACCCTGCTCCCCCCTTCTCCTGTCACCTCACTAGTGACCCTGCTCCCCCCTCCTCCTGTCACCCCACTAGTGACCTTGCTCTCCCCTCCTATTGTCACCCCACTAGTAACCCAGCTCCTCCCCACTAGTGACCCTGCTCCCCCTTCTCCTGTCACCCCACTAGTGACCCTGCTCCCCCCTTTTCCTGTCACCCCACTAGTGACCTTGCTCTCCCCTCCTCTTGTCACTCCATTAGCGACTCTGCTCCCTCCCTTCCTGTCACCCCACTAGTGACCCTGCTCCCCCCTCCTCCTGTCACCCCACTAGTGATCCTGCCCCCACCTCCTCCTGTCATCCCACAGGGAAGAAGCTGAACAGATTCTGCCGACTATGATGGGATCCGTTAAGGATCCTGTCTTTTTACCAGACAAAAAAGTGCTGCATGCGAGGATTTTTTGTGTGGTCTTTCAACAGAATCTGCGACAGAGGCTCCAAACGCAGCCTCCACTGCAAATGTGAGCAAGTGCAGGCCTATGTACAGTGCCTTGCAAAAGTATTCACCCCCCCTGTTACTTTTTTCGTAGTTTGTTACTTTACAGCCTTAAGTTCAAGGTTTTGTTAATCTGAATTTTATGTGATGGATCAGAACACAATAGTCTAAGTTGGTGAAGTAAAATGAGAAAAATATATAAATAAAACTATTGTTTAGAAATAGAAAACAGAAAATTGGCCTGTGCGTCTGTATTCACCCCCTTTGTTAGGAAGCCCCATAAAGCTCTTGTGCAACCAATTACCTTCAGTAACCAAACACTGCCATAAAGACCAAGGAACTCTCCAAACAAGTAAGGGACTGTGTTGTTGAGAAGTACAAGTCAGGGTTAGGTTATAAAAAATATCCAAATCTTTGATGATCCCCAGGAGCACCATCAAATCTATCATAACCAAATGGAAAGAACGTGGCACAACAGCAAACCTGCCAAGAGATGGCCGCCCACCAAAACTAAGGGACCGGGGAAGGAGGGCATTAATCAGAGAGGCAGCACAGAGACCTAAGGTAACACTGGAAGAGCTGCAGAGTTCCACAGCAGAGACTGGAGGATCTGCACATAGGACGACAATAAGCCATAGAGTTGGGCTTTATGGCAGAGTGGCCAGAAGAAAGCCATTACTTTCAGCTAAAAACTAAAAGGCACGTTGTGGGAGACTCCCAAAATGTATGGAGGAAGGTCCTCTGGTCTGATGAGACTAAAATAGTATTTTCTTTGATGACCGAATTGTTCTATGTCTGGCCCAAACCCAACACATCCCATCACCCAAAGACCACCATCCCCGCAGTGAGACATGGTGGTGGCGGCATCATGGGGGGGATGGGACTGTGAAACTGGTTAGAGCTGAGGAAAAGATGGATGGTGCTAAATACAGGGATAGTCCTGAGCAGAACCTGTACCACTCTGTACGTGATCTGAGGCTGGGACGGAGGTTCACCTTCCAGCAGGACTGACCCCAAACACACGGCTAAAGCTAAAGGAAACATGTAAATGTGTTGGAATGGCCGAGTCACAGCCCAGATCCAAATCCAATAGAAAATCTGTGGTCAGACTTAAAGATTGCTGTTCACAAGCGCAAACCATCCATCCTGAAGGGGCTGGGGCAGTTCTGTAAGGAGGAATGGGCAAAAATCCCAGCGGTAAGATGTGGCGAGCTCCTAGAGACTTACCCAAAGCGACTTGGAGTATTTTAATTACTGTAACTTTTGTACTCCTCCTCGGGTAAAAATACTCCTCAAAAATGGTCAGAGGAGTATTTTTACTCTTCTGGAAAAAACGTAGTGCGTAGGTCATGTACATTGTATTCTATGAGAATTTTAAATTCGCACACGCACAAGATGCAGATTTTTTCTGTTCCTACTTTTGACCTACAATGCGGATCTTAAAATCCGCAGCATGTCCATTTATTTTATTTTTCCTGAGCGGATTTTCTCCATTCACTTGATTGTGGAGAGTGAAATCCGCACCAACTTATGCGGATTGTCAGCACGGATTTCCATGCGAACACCTGCGGATTTCAGTGCGGATTCTCCTCACAGAAATCCGGGACGTGTGCGTTTACCTTTAGGGTGTTTCAATTCAGGTTCCTGGGTATCCAAATGCCTGGGAGGTTTTTTTTATGCGCATGCAACCCTATGACAACACTTCCTTCTCCTTTACATTCACAGAGACACTGGGCTTCATAGAAGAAATCTGATTTGGTTGTCACGACTAGAGTAAATGGGCAGTAGGTGTTGTCATAGGGACGCCAAGTTCTTCTTAGAGGAGCTATATAAGAACTTTAGAGGGGTTATCAGAAACTATAGAAAGCTGTCCCATATGCCGGGCCCTCACATGAATATACTAACCTGGCTTCCCGCTCCTGGTCCCCGCACCGCCGCTGCCTCTCCCCGTTCGAGGATGAAAACATCTGGTGTCGGTGGAGACGGGGACAAGCCTCGCGGATGACTCCCCCCTGACACATGATGTTTTCATCCGCGCGCGGGGAGAAGCAGCAGTGCAGGGACCAGGAGCGCACAGGGAGCCAGGTAAGTAGATTCATTGTGAGGGGCCCGGGCGTATGGGGCAGCTTTTTATAGTCTCGGATAACCCCTTTAATGTAGATCTTCTGACAATTTATAGATTCTCCTTATCATAATGTTTTTATGTCCTTGGAAACATTTTTTTGTCCCTATGGTCAGACTGAGGACAATCGGCACTCCTTGAGGGTCTGGCAACCTATTGCTTCACAAGTTGGACCCACAGTGGATTTGCTCCACAGGTCACTCATTCACCCCTGGTGTATCCCAGTTGGTTTTCCATTTAGCTAAAAATCTCCAACCATCCACTGGCTCTACTCTAAAAACCTTCAGTATTTTAACTATTGTACTATGGGAAGATTTCCTTAAATTAAAGGGGTTGTGTCACAAAACAGTCTACATTTTTCAAATCAGCGCCTGGATCTGAATACTTTTGTAATTGCCTGGAATTAAAAATTTAGTATAGCCACTGAGTTATTCAATACAATGTACCTGTATAGCGCCACCTGCTGTTTGTTCTCTTCCTTCATTTTTTGCCCTTTACAATGAGCTGGTCGCACCTGCTCAGTTTAAGGCTAGATGCACACGTCCATTAAACCCGGACGTGACCAGTCCGTGGTAACCAGGACTGGATTTCTTCTTTACAACAGGAGCGCACGGCGTTATTGGTTGCTATGACGCCGTGCACTCCCTGCCGCTGCTGCAGCAGCACAGTAATACACTGGTATAGATCATAGAAACCAATGACGCCGTGCACTCTGGCTGTAAAGAAGAAATCCAGTCCTGGTTACCATGGACTGGTCACGTCCGGGTTTAACAGACGTGTGCATCTAGCCTAAATCTTCAACTGTCACCAGACATATGTTCTGTTAGAAGCTGTGGCAGTTACAGGGAGAGAGCTGCAGCACAAAGGACACTCCCCAGAGCTGTGATAGGGAGATAGCTGCAGCAGACAGGACACTCCCCTTGAACTGCCAGGCTGAAGAAAATCTAGCAGAGCAATGACTGGGGAGATCTCTGGATCCATGTGAGGTACAGGGCTGGTTCTAGCTTTGTTAGAAAGGATTGCATCAGTCATGGCATAACCTCTTTGTTCAATCTTTCAATTTTTATAAAAAAAAATTAAACTTTTATATATTTTCTCGCACAAATGTAGAGACAAAACCCCATGTCTCCCCTGCCTACTTTAGATGGTCAATTATTTCAATTTTGCTTTTTCTAATATATTTATGAACTTATTTATTTTTCAATTTTTTCCCCTGATTTTTAATGATTATTTTTATTGACCATGTCATAATTTCTTATTTTTTTATTACTTATTTATTTTAAAGTTTTCTTGACTGTCAATTATTACTTTTTGTTCATGTTTTATTTTTTTATTTTCTCTGATTTTACTTTTTTATTTTTGACTACTTTTTACTGTTTTTATTTTTTGCCTCATTTATTTTCATTGAATACTTTAATACTTTATTTAATTTTGTATAGATTTTTATCAATTTTTTTTTTTTTATTCATTTTTTTTCTTGGCTATTCTTTTCTTTTTATTTGCTATTGTTTATTTTTACTAACCTTTTTACATGTTTTTTCCATATGCAAAATAATTTCTAATAAAAGAAAACAAAAAAAACCCATAATTCATCCACCGACCCTTGTTGTTCTCTGGCGCGTATTCCGAGTCTCTCTGCAGACGCTCATGTACTAGAATGAGAATTTTGGCACCCGCCGCAGCCTGCTAACATGTAGCGTGATACAAATGTCACATATATGCTGCGCTTTATCCATAAGCAGCTTTGATATATTTCGTGGCCTGATGAGTCAGAGCAGTGACTCCTTGGTGTCGAAAGGTTGTATGTGAAAGACTTTGCCCTGGAAAATTACATAGCACAACATTCGAGAAGGGAAAATACAACTGAATATAAATCTGTCATCATGGCTGACGTGAAGCAGGACATTACGCAGACAGTATCTCAGAGAGCAGAATCGTGCTGGATGTGGAAGTCAGATACACTGATGTAAGTGACGGAGCCATACATATAGGTCATATACATTATACTGGTATTTGGCTCAGCCGCCATGTGGAGCACTGCTGCAGGCCAGTGTAATACATATGCATTGAAATGGATTCATTTTTTAGAATTTCCACCTTCATGCGACTTTCGTTTCCTGACCAGTATATTTCCTTGTACCAAATTCATTGCTCTAGTTTTCTAGTTTTGCTTCCAGCAATTGATATGACATACAGAATCCAGTAACGTCCCGGTGCTCACTGTCGCCCCCTGCATTTTGAGTGCAACTGGAGTGGGAGAAGGGCGCTGACAACGGCTCTGAGATTAAAGGGCTTCTGTCACCCCCCAAAAGACTTTTTTTTTTTTTTTTGCCTCACTAAAAAGCTTATAGGGCGATTATTCTAAACATATTCTTGTTAACCGTTTTTGTAGGTTAATTTTGCTATAAAACGTTATTTTATAATATGCAATACTTGTTACCAGCAGTAGGGCGCTTACTTGCTGGTAGCGCTGCATCTCGCTTGTAAAACGCCTCCTGTGGTTGATTGACAGGGCCAGGGAGCGCTCTCCTCCTCCAGCTGGCCCTGTCTCCGTTTAAAATCTCGCGCCTGCGCCATACCGTTCTTCAGTCGGCGCAGGCGCACTGAGAGGAGTACTCTCGCTCGGCCGCTCCTTCCTCAGTGCGCCTGCGTCTTCTCTTCCGGGTGCAGCTGTGACGTCATTGGCGCACTGAGGAAGGAGCGGCTGAGCGAGAGTACTCCTCTCAGTGCGCCTGCGCCGACTGAAGAACGGTATGGCGCAGGCGCGAGATTTTAAACGGAGACAGGGCCAGCTGGAGGAGGAGAGCGCTCGCTGGCCCTGTCAATCAACCACAGGAGGGGTGTTTTTTTACAAGCGGGATGCAGCGGCTACCAGCAAGTAAACGCCCTACTTGCTGGTAGCAAGGTAATTTGCATAATATAAAATAATGTTTTATAGCAAAATTAACCTACAAAAACGGTTAACAAGAATATGTTTAGAATAATCGCCCTATAAGCTTTTTAGTGAGGCAAAAAAAAAAAAAAAAAGGCTTTTGGGGGGTGACAGAAGCCCTTTAAGTGCTCATGTACACGACCGTATGTATTTTGCAGTCCACAAAACACAGATCTGCAAAAGAAACAAAAAAACGGATGACATCAGTTTGACTTCGTGTTGCATCTCTTGTAACAATGCCTATCCTTGTGTGCAAAGTGGACAAGAATAGGACAATTTTTTTTTTTGTGGAACGGACTTGTGGCCATGCAGAAACGGAGTCATTTCCGTATTTTTGCAGACCCATTGAAGTTAATGGTTACGCATACGGGCTGCAAAAAACAAAACAAAAAAAAAACAGAGCCAACACGGAAAGAAAATACGGTTGTGTGCATGAGCCCTTAGGCTAGGTCTACACGATGACATTTGTCGCGCGACAATTTTTATAATGGTAATCTATGGTGTCGCATTGCAACATGCTGTGACTGCGACACGACAGTCGCAAAAAACCCATCCAGAGTGGATTTTTCTGCGACAGTTGCAGCATGTCACAGTGCGACACCATAGACTACCATTATAAAAATTGTCTAGTGACAAAATGTTGCGGTGTAGTTGTGCCCTATGTGTTGCGCGACCCATGTCGTGTAGACCTAGCCTTAGGCCTGTCGTGCTGTTTTTGGAAGAAAGCAGCCATATATTTTTAAATTCAGGGCAACACATTTAAAGGACACTTGACATGTCGTAGTGACATCAGACGTTTCGCTTTGCGGAGGACTGGGTGCGGAGTGCGGAGTACGTGGTGTATGGGTTTTTAGATCACGTGATCTCCCCTTTGGCTTTGCCTTCTAGGGGAGATCATGTGATCGTGTCGTGCTAATTGTAGACACACCACTTTTCCGGTCACGTGACCAAAACTGAACATAGTTTGTAATTAGTTACATTTTTTGTATAATTTGGACAAATATATTGCCCTATCTTTTTTTGCCGACTGGACAGTTCCTTTAAATTCCCTCTAGTGGTGGATGAAAAAAGATTTAAAAATGATTTAGTTACTTTATGCATTTATATAGCGCTACTATATTCCCCAGCTCTTTACAGACTATCATCACTCTGTCCCCAGTGGAGCTCACAATTTGTTTCCTATCAGGATGTCTTTGGAGTGTGGGAAGAAACCGGAGAACCTGGAGGAAACACAGGGAGAACATACAAACTCCATGCAGATGTTGACTTTGGTCGGGTTCGACCCCAGCTCTGCAAGGACCAGTACTAACCACTGAGCCACCTTGCTTAAAGGGGCATTCCGGTTGCAAATAATTATCCCCTATCCACTACAGGATAAATGTTATAATTATTGGGGTATGACTGCTGTGACCGCCACCAATCATGAAAGTGGGGGTCTTCTGAAATCCCCCATTTCATGGGAGCGCCTCTTGAGCAATCACACCGCTGCTCCGTTCAATGTGTATCGACTGCTGGAGATAGCCGAGCACTGTGCTCAGGCGACTTTAACATTTGCGTTGTTGTTTTCCAGCATTGAGATCCGGAAGAAGACATTTCCATTTAGTCCTCAAGCATTCTGAATGGAAAGAGATCCGTTCAGGATCCACCAGGATGTCTTCCGTTCCGGCAGCTTTCCGTTTTGTGACTGGACACAAAACCGCTAAATATTTGTAGATGCATGAAATCACCCCCCCCCCTCCCAAATTTAAAAAATATATATATATTTTTATATATATATATATCAATAAACATTGTTTATTAGCAATTCTATATAATGTGTGTTATCTCCCTACACGGTTTAGTGCCAGTCTCAAGATAAATGTAATTGGATGCATATTTCAGTAGAGACTAGAGCACCTTTCCAGATTTACAAAGGAGTGAGCTATTTACTTATTACACTACTTTCAACAAAACCGCTAAAAGCTGTGTTTTTGTGTCTGGTCATAAAAACTGGAAAAAAAATGGATCGGGCACTGAAAACAGTGTAAGGGTACTTTCACACTAGTGTTAGAAGAATCCGGCAGGCAGTTCCGTTGCCGGAACTGTCTGCCGGATCCGGAAATCCGGATGCAAACTGATAATGCTAGTGTAAAATTCCCCTCAGTCAATAGTGACGGATCAGTTTTTTTAGGCTCCTAAAAAAAAAAAAGGATCCGTCACTCTTTGACTTTCAATGTATTTAGTAACGGATCTGCTTTTTTTCCGTTTTGATTTCACACGATGTGTAAATTGATGTGTAAATTCAAAACGGATCCGTTTAATTCCGGTTTAGAGATTCTCTGCCGGATCTCAATACCCGAATTAACAACGTAAGTGTGAAAGTAGCCCCATTTGTCTCCAGCAGTCCCATAGATAGATGTAGAACAACAACGCCCATGCTCAACCAGCGGTCCATTCGTACGGCGGTCACAAGACCTCCATTTTCATGATCACGGTGATCCAAGAGATTGGCGCCCCCACCGTTCTAATTGTTATTTCCTATCCTTTGACTTGGATTTGGAGCTCTGAGCGCCGTAATGACACATAATAAAGCGCAGGACGTTAGAGTTAACATGATAGTAAAAAGTGGCGCCATGTGATGGGGTGAAGGCCATTTGTTACTGCAGTCTTTACCTACCAGCAGTTCCTCAGCAGTTGCAAAACTACAACTCCCAGCATGGACGGGGGTGTTGTAGTTTTGCAGGAGCTGGAAAGTCAAGTTGGCGAATACAGTGTTAACAGTATTAATATTCAGAGACTACCGCAGTTTCTTATGATTGGCGGCCGTTTCTGTTCCGTTCGTATTTGTGCTTTTCATGACCACTTGTATATTTTTACGCAGCTGAGAACCTCTTGTAGCGGTAATTTTCCTGATCCGTGTGTCAAAGCGCCAATGTCACCCCCACTGCACCGTCCTAATACACAATATTGCGGGTATGAAAGGCAGGGATAATTTTTACTTGCACTTGAAGTTTTATTCGCTAAATGAATCACTGATAATTGTCCTTGTAATAAGCCTTAAAGTGAAGGCTCCGCTTAATTGGCAGGACTGCTTACATTGTCCTAATTATTTAAGTACAGTATGATAACCATTAGCCGCTATAGCTATGTATTAGGCTGAAGACGATAATTAGTGGATTTAGCACATTAAAGCTGGAGATCATTAAGGTTATCTCGTCTGGTCTTATGCCATCATTTATTACTTCAAATATAATAAGTGGTGACATTTCTATTCTTTATTTTCTGATTCTGATTAATACTGTATATCCAATTGCAATTAAAACTAAACTTAACTTCATAATTAAAATCCTGAAAATAATATTAATCTTCCCCTTTAATGTTTAATGTACCATACTACCAACATATCTAAAATAGTGAAATAAATTGTACTATGACTTTAAATTGGCAGGAGCTGTAACTAATCGATAAAACTAGTGTAATGCTGTACTCTGTATACAAGTATATCACTACTATAATACTGCCTCCTATGTACAAGAATATAACTACTATAATACTGCCTCCTATGTACAGGAATATAACTACTATAATACTGCTCCTGTGTACAAGAATATAACTACTATAATACTGCCTCCTGTGTACAGGAATATATCTACTGTAATACTGCTCCTGTATACAAGAATATAACTACTATAATACTGCTTCTATGTACAAGAATATAACTACTATAATACTGCTCCTATGTACAAGAATATAACTACTATAATACTGCTCCTATGTACAAGAATATAACTACTATAATACTGCTCCTATGTACAAGAATATAACTACTATAATACTGCCTCCTATGTACAGGAATATATCTACTCTAATACTGCTCCTGTATACAAGAATATAACTACTATAATACTGCTTCTATGTACAAGAATATAACTACTATAATACTGCTCCTATGTACAAGAATATAACTACTATAATACTGCTCCTATGTACAAGAATATAACTACTATAATACTTCTCCTATGTACGATAATATAACTACTATAATACTGCTCCTATGTACAAGAATATTACTACTATAATACTGCTCCTATGTACTAGAATATAACTACTATAATACTGCTCCTATGTACTAGAATATAACTACTATAACACAGCCTCCTACATACAAGAATATAACTACTATAATACTGCCTCCTATGTACAAGAATATAACTACTATAATACTGCCTCCTATGTACAAGAATATAACTACTATAATACTGCCTCCTATGTACAAGAATATAACTACTATAATACTGCCTCCTATGTACAAGAATATAACTACTATAATACTGCCTCCTATGTACAAGAATATAACTACTATAATACTGCCTCCTATGTACAAGAATATAACTACTATAATACTGCTCCTATGTACAAGGATATAACTACTATAATACTGCTACTATGTACAAGAATATAACTACTATAATACTGCTCCTATGTACAAGAATATAACTACTATAATACTGTTCCTATGTACAATAATATAACTACTATAATACTGCTCCTATGTCCAAGAATATAACTACTATAATACTGCTCCATATGTACAAGAATATAACTACTATAATACTGCTCCTATGTACAAGAATATAACTACTATTATACTGCTCCTATGTACAAGAATATAACTACTATAATACTGCCTCCTATGTACAAGAATATAACTAATAAAACAATGTTCCTATAGATGAGAATGGAAATAGTAAAGTACTGCCCCTATAAACAATGATATAGACCGATGGTGGTGAAACTATGTCACAGGTGCCAGAGGCGGCACTCAGAGCCCTCTCTGTGGGCACCTGCACCCTAGAAAAAGTCTTAGACTTTTCCTGCTATTCATCAGCGCAGTGGTGTGGCAGGACCGCAGTGGCGGAGGATTCTCCAAGCCTTAGTACACCATGGCAATGGGTCACGTGATCGGGGTGTTGCGATCACGTGAATTAAATATCGTTTGCTACCCCCTTGAATTTATATCTCTTTGACACTAAATATATAGAAATGAAAGGATGAAGCATGTACAAATGTTATTTTATTAGATTTATGTTTTTTTATGTATTATATGTGTGTACCCCAATATGCAAATTGGGGAGCACCTGGGGGACGTTACCACTCCTTTGGGACCGCCCCCAGATGCGTCTTTTTCAAGTATAAATGCTTGTAACACGTACCACTTTAGAAATAAGCCTTTTAACCTGATGAAGAGGACCTAAGTATCCCCAAACGCGTTGTTTTACCTGATGCGCAACATTTAATAAAAAAGAGCCTATTCATCTATTCTGTATTTGTCCTGGCCGGTGTGTTTGCGCCCCACTGCGGTCCTGCCACACAACTGCTATATTGTCTTTGGAGAGATTGGGCCTCTCCTCCTGAAGAATTGGACGCTACGGCTGCACACCCGACGACTGGATATTAATTTCCAACAAATCCATGATAGGGTTGTGCCAATATTTAGCGCAACCACCTACCTAAGGTTCTGTCAACCAGTCTGATAACCTGGAACATACCACCCTATGATGCGCTTTCTTTTATATGCTTTTACAGCTGCTGCACGCCTAACCATATAATTCATCAACGTGGGGCGCACTATGAACGGCACGGGCAGCGCACTGAATGTAGGCAGCTATTATAGCTAAATAATAAAGTACATGGAAGATACACTGTATTGGACTGTAGTATTCAGGTTACATTGCCGTGTTGGCACGTTGTAATAAATAGGTGGGTTTTGGGTTGCAGTTTGGGCACTCGGTCTCTAAAAGGTTCCCGATCACGAATATAGACCATGCGGGAGTATTTTCATTTCTGACTTGATCTGATCTTTGTGTTGGAAAAGAGCATCTAAGGGTACTTTCACACTTGCGTTGGTGCGGATCCGTCTGTTTATTTGCACAGACGGATCCGCACCTATAATGCAAACGTTTGTTCGGAACAGAACAGATCCGTTCTGATTAGGTTTAAAGAAAAATGACAAAGTCAAAAAACGGATCCGTTTTGAATTACATTGAAAGTCAATAGGGGACAGATCCATTTTCAAATGCACCATATTGTGTCATTAAAAACGGATCCGTCCCCATTGACTTACATTGTAATTAAAAACAGATCAGTTAGGCTCCGCCTCTTCAGACGGACACCAAAATGCTGCATGCTGCGTTTTGGTGTCCGCCTCCAAAACAGAATAGAAGCGGAACGGAGCCGAACTGATGCATTCTGAGCGGATCCTTATCCATTCAGAATGCATTGGGGCTGAACTGATCCGTTTTGGACCGTTTGTGAGAGCCCTGAAACGGATCTCACAAACGGAATACAAAACGCTAGTGTGAAAGTAGCCTAATAAAAAAACACGCTATCCTGTGTACACATCACTGACAAACCGCCTCATCTGTCTTAGGAAACACCCCAGACTATACTGATACAATGTTACGAGGTGGGTGGAGCATGACACAAGGCTTCCCTCTAGTGTTCTTTAAATTCTTGTATCATTCACCGCCCCCTCAGGACCCGCACTTGGCATGACACATTGCATCAGTTTTTTCCTGGAGTTTTCTTTTAAGTTTTTTGTCCCGATTACATAGCTCTGCATTCGAGATGGCAATAAGAAAAACAGGACAGTAGTCAGTGACTAAATAGAGAAGGCCTTAAGTGCCTCAGCTAAATCAGTTTCCTCCTGATGAGTCTGGCTATAATGTGGACGGCTGCGATACTTGGATTTCCCTTAAAGGGGTTCCATCATGAAAATCAGACACCGTATAGGACATGACAATCTCTTTCTAACAAAGCTAGGACCAGCCCCGTACCTCACATGGATCCAGAGATCTCCCCGTTCATTGCTCTGCTAGATTTATATCAAGAGGACAGCTCAGGAGGCACGGCCTTACTGCTGCTGATCATGGGGCGTTCCCTTTCTGCTGCATCTCTCCTCCTGTCCTAGCTCAGGAGGTAGCTGAAGACCGGAACTGAGCATGTGCGTCCACGTCAGCAAAGTGGATATAGAAGAAAAAGAACAAAGAGCAGGTGGCGCTGTACAGCTAGATTTTATTGAATAACTACGTGGCTATAATAATTTTTTAGTTACATGGAATAAAAAAAAAGTTTGGAAAAATAGCAGAATATTCTTTGTAGGACAACCCCTTTAATTCTACTGAACTGGGACAGAGGATCAAAGTCCAGGTTTGGCGATGTTAATGTGACCGAAGAGCTCTTTGAAGGTCCAGTCGTAATAAAATATCACTTTTTATAACCAGAAAGGGTGACAACTCCAATGCAATGGCTTCCATCACTGGTTGTCACCCATCGTCTGCGGTCTTACCTAAAATTGATTCTAAGAGTTGGGGTGGTGGAGTACTAAAGTAAAAAGGTCCAACTTGCCCTGTTCTGTGTCCCCAGATGCCCCCTGTAGTAATGCATGATGTTGCCCCCTCTCCGCCCCCCACTACAGACCCCCACCGCCTGGCTGGTAAGTCGATCCTCCATTGGCAGTCATTCCCCTGTTTTTAACACTATTCAAATGTCGCTTCCAAGAATATTTGACATTGCTGCAGATTCCTTTATTACTATTGAATGTTTGCTTTTCTGGCTGGTAATTCCTTTCAGTTCTGAATCTTACGATTTCACAGCTGTGTTTCCATTGACGGCTCAGGAACGTGCACTCCAAAAACAAGAGAAGGGTGGAATATCGCCGAGAGCCTCCATTCATCTGATTTATGTCATCGCTGCTCGTGTGAGGCAGGCGACAATAAACAGCAATTAGAGTGGGATGCCGAGGAGTCATACTGGGTGTAAAAGGGAAATCCAGTCACAGTGATCAGGTCATAGATAGAGGCCAGGAGACGACATTGGTGAAGTCCGGGAAAGATGTGACCCTCATGGAACTGCTAAGAGGTTGCTGCTGTTGGCATCTGATATAACAGTAACAGTCCATTCAAATCAATGGCATTGTGCTTAAAACAGGTCCAATTTGCTGTAACATGAACCAACCTTTGGGCATAATTTTTCCAGTTTTAATGTAGATATATACTGTATGCAACATACATTACATTACTTATCCTGTACTGATCCTGAGTTACATCCTGTATTATACTCCAGAGCTGCACTCACTATTCTGCTGGTGCAGTCACTGTGTACATACATTACTTATCCTGTACTGATCCTGAGTTACATCCTGTATTATGCTCCAGAGCTGCACTCACTATTCTGCTGGTGCAGTCACTGTGTACATACATTACTTATCCTGTACTGATCCTGAGTTACATTCTGTATTATACTCCAGAGCTGCACTCACTATTCTGCTGGCGGAGTCACTGTGTACATACATTACATTACTTATCCTGTACTGATCCTGAGTTACATCCTGTATTATACTCCAGAGCTGCACTCACTATTCTGCTGGTGGAATTACTGTGTACATACATTACTTATCCTGTACTGATCCTGAGTTACATCCTGTATTATACTCCAGAGCTGCACTCACTATTCTGCTGGTGCAGTCACTGTGTACATACATTACTTATCCTGTACTGATCCTGAGTTACATCCTGTATTATGCTCCAGAGCTGCACTCACTATTCTGCTGGTGGAGTCACTGTGTACATACACTACTTATCCTGTACTGATCCTGAGTTACATTCTGTATTATACTCCAGAGCTGCACTCACTATTCTGCTGGTGCAGTTACTGTGTACATACATTACTTATCCTGTACTGATCCTGAGTTACATCCTGTATTATACTCCAGAGCTGCACTCACTATTCTGCTGGTGGAGTCACTGTGTACATACATCACATTACTTATTCTGTACTGATCCTGAGTTACATCCTGTATTATACTCCAGAGCTGCACTCACTATTCTGCTGGTGCAGTCACCGTGTACATACATTACTTATCCTGTACTGATCCTGAGTTACATCCTGTATTATACTCCAGAGCTACACTCACTATTCTGTTGGTGGAGTCACTATGTACATACATTACTTATCCTGTGCTGATCCTCAGTTACATCCTGTATTATACTCCAGAGCTGCACTCACTATTCTGTTGGTGGAGTCACTGTGTACATATGTTATATTACTTGGACTGGATAATTTCGATAGTGCCCGTCAACTATATACAGTGTATGGGAGGCTCCCAACACATCATCTGTCAGGGGAAAAGAGGGAACAAGCAATTTAAACTTCAACACCCACTCTAGTTCTAGACAGGAGATAATCTGACAGTTTATATGGATTTTAAGTTCCGTAAAATCAATGTGCCCTCCAATGTGCCTCATGAGGGGGCCACTTGTCCTGGAGCAGCATACATCGTGCGCACGGGAGCGCACAGCATCATGGGTTACTATGATGCTATGCGCATTGGGCCGCCCAGGGGGCTATTGTCCCGCACTCATATGATGTTATTAGTGCGGGACAATAGTCCCACAGGCAGCCCAACATGCACAGCATCATTGTAACCTATGATGCTGTGCGCACAATCAATGCTGCCCCGGGACATATGGCCCCCTCATGGACCCCAGATCTCGGAGGGCATACGGTCATGTGCAAGGGTCCTAAGGCACGGATGAGCAACCCCTGAGCAATTCAGCTGTTGTGAAAGTACAGCTCCCAACATGCACTTGCTTGGCTGTTTTGGGAACTCACATAGAGGTAATTGGAACATGCTGGGAGTTGTAGTTGCAAAACTGCTGGCTTGTTGCAGCGGGCTGATCTCTGTCCTAAGGCTCCATCCACTTCCCTAAATTTTAGCCTAATGGTACAGGACAGCTGCACTAGGGAACAGAAGACAGCCCTGCATAACATCCCAACCAGCTTTGCGGCAGTGTTTCACACTTCTTTCAACCAGTTTTTAGTTTGCAATTCAGTTTTTAACATTTTCTTTAATTTATGTATTTATTTATTTGGGGGGAAGTGAGGTGATTAAAAAACAATGAATTGACATTTTTTATTTTTCCCATTACAGCAGGTGCAGCAATCGCCAGCACTGTTGTGTAACTACAAATCCCAGCACACTGCATTCACTTTCATGGTAGTTTAGAGAACAGTCAGTCTGGTGTGCATGCTGGGAAATGTAGTTTCTTCACAGCTGGAGCGCCAGAGGCTGCTGACCCACAGGCTACAGCATCCCCAGTGCCTAAGAAATGTTTTTCTATCTTAATCGTTCTTACGCAGCGATAACAATAGTGTTTATTTTTAGAAGTTTAACTTGGGAAAGGGGGAGGGCAATATAAATTTTTTTTAAAATTTAGTTTTTTTAATCTAATTTTTAGTCCCCTTACTAGACTTGCACATACAGTAGCTTGATCTCATCTACCATAGATTGCAATAGTATACTACTGCAGTCTATGGGATGCTTGTTGGCTTTCTATCCAGGCACTTTGCTATGGCCATAGCACACAATAGCCGCTGGTCCCTGTTGTAGTGAATGGAGTCAGTGATGCGGATTCTTCCGGCAGTGCCCTTACCTAGGCAGGGTTTTATATTTTAGCCTGTATTTTCACGGGAGCCATAACGCTTGCACCTCCTTTAGAGCTAGCACCACTTATTACAGGTAGACTGTAGGCAGCATTATAAAAATGTTGCTCAATAATTTTAGAGGTGGGGCGTTAGATGAGAGAGAAATTTAATTTAGGGAACATACTAATGATATTTGATCGCTTTCAGTTACTGGTTGTCCAAGCTTCGCCATGTGTCTGCATGTTCAGCGAAGATAGTATAGCATTTCTTCTTTAAATGGATTTTTCGGGACTTAAAAATGAATAACCGATCCTCATGATAGCTCATCAGCGGTCGAGGTAGGACAAGTCCTTGATATTAGAGGAAGGGGCGTGGAGCATCGATCGATATTGGTAAACTCCACTACTTCAACTTATGTCTGCAGGATTTATTATAGACGTGTTACCTAATGTACATGATCATCTGTCACACCAAGGCAGCCATGAAAGAGTTCTGTCCAGGCATCATTGACCTGAAATCTCTCTTCAACAGTACCAGCGCCATATCCCACGACATCGGCTTATACTCCATAGAACAGGAGATGCAACTCAGTACATTGACTTTCGATTTCAATGGGATGTAATGCTCTGCTACACATATCAAGCAGCAAAGAAGATCAACAGAATATTTACAAAAAAAAAGTACAAAAAGTTGCATAGTGCAAAAACAAATTTTAATGGAAAAGTAGATTCTCCATGTGTTAACCAAATTTGATCAGAACCCATTCATCACGGGTGCAGTCACAGACAACGTCATACTTATATTCCGTAGGGGTCGGTGAAGTTAGTCCATGGTGGATAAGTAGAGCCAAAAAATGTTTCATGATGACACATGGCGGAGCTTAGAATTACGAGATGGGTGAGAGCTGCCCCACCCTGCTCTATAAATAACTACTTCTTGTCTCATCCATGAATCCACCATCCTCCTATCAGGTCCGGCCTCTCTCCATGAATAATCGGACTCCAGAGAGTAATAATCAGGGACACATCCTCCCACCTGACAACTTGGGTTCTGTAAAAAATTCTGCGACACTCCAGCCACCACTGGCACAAGCTGTGCCTCTGGCCGAAATGTGTATGGTGTTGTCATGACCTCATCACATTAAATTTCTTGAGTCAGTGCTGGCATTTGGAACGGGCTTAATATATCTTAGCCACTTGCTGAAGTGTGCTTGGCAGGCGCGGTGTAACACATATAGAATTAACGATGCGCTTACTACAAATGATGATCCCATTATATACCACCGTCATAGGAAACCCAACCAGATGACCGTCTCCTGGAGGGGGTTCTGGGGGAAAACTGAATGTGTAGTACAGCATTCTATGAATCTCTTCAAATAAAAAGTTCCTTTAACCAGCAATTTCCAACAGAAAAGGTAACGTTTAGATTAAAGAATTTGCATGGTGTTCTATCAAAGCTGACCTAGTGGGTATAATTGCCCCCTCTATTGAACCTGAAATACCTACCACCTTAGTGAGTTTAAAGACAACTTAAGGGCAGGCATATAGGGCATGACTTTTTTTTTTAGCCCATTGTTTGCAGTCGTTTTTATAGGGGCCCCACTGAGGGTTGGCTCCAGAGAACCAGGTACCAACCATACCACCGTATGGCAGTTCTTACCAGGATATTTGATGCCCTCGTTCGTTAAGACTTGTGGTCGCTTTCACAGTTTCTGCAGTATTTATATTACAAACGGAAAATCTTTGGGAAGTTTACGTCGAAAATTAATTTTAAAGGTGAAACATGACTTTTTCTTCCGGTAGAAGGTACAAGGGATAAGGATTGCGACATGTACTCCAGACAGCGGTAAGACTGTTTGGCAGGTCACCTCCTTCACAAATTTCATTAAGATAGAATATTGAAATGGGAAGAAAAACACCTTTTAACTTTTTCCCCCCATAAATGCCATGCTCAGTCATAAAATTTCACGCTTCTTAAAGAGAAACTCCACCTCAGACTTTCGAATGTTAGGACATACTCATTCAGGGTTGTAGTTTTGCCACCATTCAGGTTCCTGTGGAGGATGCCTATTCACAACATATGTTGTACATGTTCTGATTGGGCACAAGGCACTTAAGGTCACATCCATGGAATAAATGGTCATGCAGTAGCGCCTACATTTAGATGATCTAAAGGAAAAAGCCATGCACCTCATGCCAAGACAATAGTCAGCCATGGCAGTGAAGCTTCAGCATTTTTGTGATTATCTTTTTGCTGGTCACCTACTTGCTCTTCTTTCATGTCTTCCAAGCATCTTTTTTCTCCAGTGAGCTGCATGCTCTCATAATATATTTAGATGAAGATTCAATCAGGTTGTTGGTTTAGTTGAGGTTCCATTTCTTTTGTCCACATTCTTTTCTAATACCATCAGCAGAGAAGCGTTCAAAGCCACCAAAAACTGCTTTGTCCATCGTCTACACCCTCACTTTTTAAAAAAAAACACTAGATCGTTTTGTTAGAGTTTATTGAGATATCGAGAAGGCAATTAAATATATCTCAAAAAGAGAAAAGGTACAATAGAGGTGAGGGAAAGGGGATATATTTTGGGCTACACTTGGGTTGTAGTCCAATACCAATGAAGAACCAGCTCATCGCAACTCATATCTGGTGCACAGTTGAGATGGCCATTTGGCTATAGGAGTCAAAAAAAGTGTCTTGGCTAAGGGAAAACTCTAGAAGTTGCAGCATTTCCAATGCTTTGATTTGCTTTTTTTTTTGGCACATAGTGGTACTTGTGAAGACAATGGTAGTGGTGGACCATCTAAGCCACAATTTGATTTGCTCTGTCTGGGGAACCTAAGGGATTCCCTGGTTTTCACTCATATACAGGGTTCTGGTTGTTGCTGCAGGAAATCCCCAGGTGACAACTCCTGGAGTAGGTTCAGATTGGAGAAGTAACATGCCAAGAGTCAGCAATTTCCAACAGAAAAGGTAACGTTTAGATTAAAGAATTTGCATGGTGTTCTATCAAAGCTGACCTAGTGGGTATAATTGCCCCCTCTATTGAACCTGAAATACCTACCACCTTAGTGAGTTTAAAGACAACTTAAGGGCAGGCATATAGGGCATGACTTTTTTTTTTAGCCCATTGTTTGCAGTCGTTTTTATAGGGGCCCCACTGAGGGTTGGCTCCAGAGAACCAGGTACCAACCATACCACCGTATGGCAGTTCTTACCAGGATATTTGATGCCCTCGTTCGTTAAGACTTGTGGTCGCTTTCACAGTTTCTGCAGTATTTATATTACAAACGGAAAATCTTTGGGAAGTTTACGTCGAAAATTAATTTTAAAGGTGAAACATGACTTTTTCTTCCGGTAGAAGGTACAAGGGATAAGGATTGCGACATGTACTCCAGACAGCGGTAAGACTGTTTGGCAGGTCACCTCCTTCACAAATTTCATTAAGATAGAATATTGAAATGGGAAGAAAAACACCTTTTAACTTTTTCCCCCCATAAATGCCATGCTCAGTCATAAAATTTCACGCTTCTTAAAGAGAAACTCCACCTCAGACTTTCGAATGTTAGGACATACTCATTCAGGGTTGTAGTTTTGCCACCATTCAGGTTCCTGTGGAGGATGCCTATTCACAACATATGTTGTACATGTTCTGATTGGGCACGAGGCACTTAAGGTCACATCCATGGAATAAATGGTCATGCAGTAGCGCCTACATTTAGATGATCTAATTAAAGGAAAAAGCCATGCACCTCATGCCAAGACAATATTGTAAGCCATCGCAGTGAAGCTTCAGCATTTTTGTGATTATCTTTTTGCTGGTCACCTACTTGCTCTTCTTTCATGTCTTCCAAGCATCTTTTTTCTTCAGTGAGCTGCATGCTCTCATAATATATTCAGATGAAGATTCATTCAGGTTGTTGGTTTAGTTAAGGTTCCATTTCTTTTGTCCACATGCTTTTCTAATACCATCAGCAGAGAAGCGTTCAAAGCCACCAAAAACTGCATTGTCCATCGTCTACACCCTCACTTAAAAAAAACACTGGATCGTTTTGTTAACAGAGTTTATTGGGATATCGAGAAGGCAATTAAATATATCTCAAAAAGAGAAAAGGTACAATAGAGGTGAGGGAAAGGGGATATATTTTGGGCTACACTTGGGTTGTAGTCCAATACCAATGAAGAACCAGCTCATCGCAACTCATATCTGGTGCACAGTTGAGATGGCCATTTGGCTATAGGAGTCAAAAAAAGTGTCTTGGCTAAGGGAAAACTCTAGAAGTTGCAGCATTTCCAATGCTTTGATTTGCTTTTTTTTTGGCACATAGTGGTACTTGTGAAGACAATGGTAGTGGTGGACCATCTAAGCCACAATTTGATTTGCTCTGTCTGGGGAACCTAAGGGATTCCCTGGTTTTCACTCATATACAGGGTTCTGGTTGTTGCTGCAGGAAATCCCCAGGTGACAACTCCTGGAGTAGGTTCAGATTGGAGAAGTAACATGCCAAGAGTCAGCAGCAGGTAGACAACGAATGTCAGGAGTACATAGAATGGGAGCATAGTCTGGAAAGCAGTTGAAGTCAAACTGAGGAGAACAACAAGTGCCAAGAGAGAATCCAAGGGGTTACGCAGGAAGATTGATAGTAAAGGCAAGGTCAGCAACAGGAGAAACGCAGCTAGCTGAAAACAAGCTCTTTTTGACAGCCTTTTTTCGGTGTTATGCCACATTTGTATTTGCTTTTAATGTTCCGGGTGGTTAATCACATTTAGGAGACATTAAATTACACCAATATTTAGGCTTTTTGGGATGTATATTACTTTTCAGGTTTTCAATTAGCCACTGGCACCTTTTATGACTCATATGGTCACCTATTAGATCAGAGAAGCTCTGACCACACATGCTGTGACTGAGAACGCATCATGTACTTTTACAACCCCGGTAACAGTGTGAACAGTCAATCATCAGAGGTGAGTGATATCCACAGAAAGGAGGATATCTGTCACGTATGTGGTTGAAAAGAGAATGTTTTATTTAACATGAGGAATCAAAGATGGACCAGGGCTGACACTTGCTTTTGGATTGTGGAGCGTTGCGCAGCATGAAAATCTGCTGCCGAATTTCTTCTTCGGCAACTTACTGTATGCTTTGGGTGAACAGTAACCACAAGCTATAAAATACTGACATCATTTAGGGAACAAATAATTCTGAATATCAGCTTTGTACTTATAACATGCATATTGTGTCTTGTCCTGATTCTGCTACTGTATGATCGCATGGTTCGGATGATACACAGTAATAGTTTGCCTAAAATAAGAGTTTGGCCAACTTTCGGGAGACTATTTTTGGACAGAGGATCACGTTAGCGGTGGCAAACTCCCCTGTGTGTGGATATTGTTTGAGACAGATTGACCCAAACACCTTGCAATTGTCTTTCAAATAAACCTGGAAACAAAGAAGCCAAGACTTTTCTTCCATTCACTTTCCTGAGCCATCCTTTTACCAATACACGAGATAGTATATGCCCAGTTACTTTAGATTTAACACACTGATTTCTATTTAAACTCTGTTGACCTCAAGTTAGGACCATTTTCAAAAAATTTGAAGACTTGGACCAATTGTGAATCTTTCCATTAGTAGTCGGCCTGATAAGTCATGATGGAGCAACTCATGACTTGTCAGGTCTATGAGGCGATCTCAAGGTCCTGCATTGTGCTTCTCTCAAGGGATTGTTCTAATAATCATTAGCGGGATAATAAACCTTCCTTCTTAACCCTTGTATTGAGCGATAGCCTGTAAGGAAACCAGATTACATAAAGTGTACCGGGAGACAAACAGGCTGATCCTCCCACAGTCAGAGACAAGCAGCTGGTGCTTCTGGCATGAAAAGCCTTGGTGAGATGCGGAAGATAATAAGGAGCTTCTCTGGATTCTACATGTCTGACAATGTATGTAGCGCTTGCCCTTTCTCTCATAAACCATCTTCTCCTTTCTCCCTGCAGTTTGCCATTCCACACAGTGATGAATGGGGCCGGCTTGCCCGTACTCTGGTTGAGATTCGCGCCAACCGAGGTGATGGGGAAGAAGAAGCTGTAGAACTGTCAACCTGAGTGCACAATGTCAACCACAACCAGCACAGCATTAATCTGTAACTGAATGTACCAATGTCGCCATTAATTTTGCTGTGATCTTTCCAAGTGCCACCAGTCCTTCTCCACCTTCAGCTTCTTGTTTAATTAGTGGCCAGCCCAGCCGAGACATCCTGTCGTCTCTCTGTATTGTGCAGACAATCTCAGCCCTTGTCTCCCGTCCTTCCCTGGTGTACAAATATTTCGCTGTGTGCCAGTATTTTAATTAAAAGAATTATATCACAGCCAGAACGCTAGTTATTCCTGGATGAAAACATGTGCATACTAATTCACAAAGAATTGCTGAATATAGTAGATGAGTTCTGTGCTGGCTAATTCAGGCCCGAGACATTAATGTTCTTACGAAACATGGTGATGGTGGTGGCATGTTGCCAGAAAGCACAATATGGCTGGCAGGTCCAGGCAACAAGTTCCAAATACTTGTTTATTCCTGGATTCTCCACTTTGTTAGGACAACAGGTTGATATCAGCTAGAATTGTGCACAGAGCTATTGTCATTTCCCTTCTCCCACTTTTCTTGCCAGTTCATACAACGTGCAATACTCAGCAGGTTTTCCTGTGGTAAAGAGAATATGAAGTCTGGGGTCACTCCTGAGGCACGAAGGGAATTATATAAAACCAAACACTGTCCTTGATAGAACATTCAGTGTTTGAGCAGAGGGGTTTCAACTTCCAAGACCACCACTCATTACCACAATGAAGAGGAGTCCGCCTCTTTCCACAAGATAATGGAATGAGCTGCAGTATCAAGCACAGTCACTCGAACACAAGATCTTGTGGCTGTGTAAACCATGTTCTCATCAGTAGTGGTCCCAGAGGTTGGGCCTCCATGGATCATACATGGCCCACACTAATAGGATATTCTGTCCCTAGATAACATGTTTAAAGAGCAAGTCCAGCTACTATTAATAGTAAAGTTTTACAAACATTTCACCTACAGAGTCAAAGTGACAGACATGTTTGAAGTAATCAACAATTTGAACAAATTCTGTTCTCAGTAGAACACATCCCCTTTCTACAAATAATAGACCCATAAACCAGATTATAATGCCGCATGTGAAGTTTTGATCCACAGACTGTGTACCATAATAATGAGGCCCATAAAACAAGAGGTTTAAATTGGTGTCAAAAGTCCTTTACCTTGATCCAAGTTTGACCATCGATAGGCATGGTCTCTCCAACAGCAACTCTCCAAGTCGGGATGCAGTCAAATGGTTGTCCATTTTGTAGCATCATAAAGAAAAAAAAAAATCAGGTGAGACAACATGGAGTAGAAGCCCTCACTTGGCTGCTTGGTGAAACTGTGTGGTCCACCATGTTCTAAGACCAAGAAGAAAGGGATGCCCTTTCTTCCCAGAATGCCAGAGGAGCAGGTATGGCCTATAAGTCTCCTCAAGCTGATTAAGGCACTCTCTCCCCAAGGAGAGATAGTATGCCCCCAAATCCTGAGAACGAGAGAAACAGCCCTCCTGGTAACCTTGGTTTTCTCCATAAACAATTCACCAGCCATAATCAGAAGCCATGCAAGGGTCCACAGGTCCATCACACTCTAGCACTTAGAAGAGCTATAGGCAAAGTAACTAGCCCAAACTCTGGAACAGCCATATAGAGCAAGCTAGCCTGCCTGTGGCCCATGAATTCATGCTTAATACAGTTATATTAAATCCAGAGTGAGATATGATTGTATACAGATGTGGTTTCCCGAAATTGGACCAGGCTGAAGACCTCAGATGTGGTCTCCCACTTGGGTTTCATGAACTCTATATTCAAATTTTGAGATCTACAGGGATATTGCTGCGTCTTATTTATTGCGGTTGGCTTCATGGAACTTATTTATTTGAAATGATTATAATAAACGACTCTTTACCATGAACATAACGAGACCGGCCTTATCTGTAATCTGCTGCAAAGACGATATAATACTCCAAAAAAAGGAATTACAATAGGCTGTTTGTACAAGGACTAGGAAGTCGAATGGAGTAGGCTGTCGTATAGCTATTACTTGAGAGCATTGCAGCTATATTTCTTGAAGCGTTTGGGCGCAGTTGATTTCATGGAAGGTTATATTAACAGATTGTGGTCCAAGAACGACACCAGAGAGACCCATAAAACATAGTTAAGAAATACCTTACAGATCTGACGTTTCCTTCGTAGGATAATATATGAGGCCTGGATGTTTTTTTTTAGCCTAACACAAAAAAAGCACAGTACATATACCACATCGTCGAGAGACAGAAAACTTCAGACTTCAGCTTGTGCAAAGGAAATGCTTAGAACGGTCAAACTTGATTTTTGGTGTCACTTATCGTTTGAAGATTAATGTCCTGCAGACCGGCGGCTCCGCATATGCAGCGGGAGATGTAGAGCGAAGGCGTTATTTTCATGCTTTACTAGCATTTTTAAGTTTATTTCAAAAGTAAAACATATTGATTTTAACTAAGTTTCTCGGACAAAACTAAACAGGAGGGTAGAGACTGAGCCCTCTCCTAAATGCAATAATCTAGAACGGGGCCCCATCTGCCATTTATAATACTGGTTTCGTAGGTGGTACAGGAGCCTTTGGGTCTCTTCAGACACCAGTGCCTTGTGTGACTGTCGCTTCTACATGCTTATAGCTGCTTTCCATAAATTAAAGGGGTTTTCCGGTTACAGACACACAAATAAAATAAAAACACCAGTACTGAACCTTACGTATTATATAAATGATGTTCTAAGTGCATTTTGACTCCTCCAGCATAATTGCAATCTGTGATCTGTACCTTGTGTTTACATTTCGGTGCAAGACTCACAGGAAGTCTCTGTAGCATTAGGTCTCTGCGCCTTCATCCCATCCCAGCAGGAACATCGCAGATCCAAGTGGGCTGGCAGCCTTATTACAATTCACTTCAGTGAATGAAGCTGTGTTGGGGGAGGAACCCTCTTCTAGCACATAGGGGGAGATTTATTGTCTCCCATGTGTCCGAAAAGTGGCGTTAAAAAGTTGCAAACCGCGAAAAAAATAAATTGTTGCATCTCTCAATTTTTATGCTACCCTCACTACTTTTCAGAAAGGGGGAGATAAGGGGTCTGGCCAGCAGCCACTACAAATTAATCTTCATTTGTGCTAGAAAACTGGTTGTAAATGAAATCAGAAATCTACAACAGCTCAGAGCTGCTGTAGATTTCTGTTTAGGCACACGGACTGTTAAGAGGGTGCGCCTAATTTATGATGAGGCCTGAGCCTCATCATGAGAGATGAGCAAATTTTCGTTAATGAAATTCGTTCACACTTCGTGTGTTGGTAAAAGGGGAATTGCGTTATGGATTCAGTTACCACGGACCATAACACAATTGTATGATGGAACGCATAACGGAATGCCTTTAGAGGCATTCCGTCATAATAGTAGTATATGGGCTGCATAACTGAAACGGGACGGATCCATTTTGAAGCCCATAGACTTCTATTATGACGGAATGAATAATGGAATGTCTCTAAAGGCATTTTGTTATGCGTTCCGTCATAGAACGTCATATTGCGTTATGGTCCGTGGTAATGGAAGCCATAACGCAATTCGCCTTTTACCAACAAACGAAGTGTGAACGAATTTCATAAACGGACATTTGCTCATCTCTACTCATCATAAACCAGGTGTATCCTCCGGCAGAGTAGGGGATAATAAGGTTTATATTTTTCTCCATAAATCTCCCCATTTTAAGATGGGGAAATTTAACAGGTCTTCATCAGGATTTGAACCCCAGACCTTCTGTATGGCAGGCAGAACACTTGCCATTACACTATAGAGCTGTTCCGTTAAAAGGGATGCATTTTATGTGCTATTTTAAGCATAAATAAATAGCATATGACAAATTAAGGGAAAAAATTGTCATTTACCAATCACCATAAATAATGTGTTCACTATATTGTACAACTTATTATGATTGACATACCAAGTACTGTTTTGTGATATTTCATACTGTTTGTTACAAAAAAAATGTAATGGCTTTTGCTTTAGTTTTTTTTTGTATCAATAACTTTGCAGAAAATTTGTAACTTTTACCATAAAAAAAAGCTGGAATGTAAAATCCTATTTTTCTGTCATAGCTTTTACTATAAAAACATAATTTAACAGATCCCAGTGAGATTTGAACCCCAAACTTTCTGTACAGCAAACAGCTGCCTTACTCACTCCTCTACAGAAAAGCTCAGCTGTAAAGATTGGATTTTTTTTGAAGACTTATAGTAAATAAAAAGGGGGCACACAGTTTGTCTGTATGGAGCCCTGAAATTCCTTATGCCAGCCCTGTATCCAAGCCTGCTTGAAGTCCTGCTGGAAAAACCCCACCCTAAGACACAGCATCATTGCTGACATCATGTCTACAGGGCATTGCTTCCAAAGGCAATTTGGATTTAAAATGGAGACCTAGTCCAGCTTCAGTGGCCACCACATCACAGCTGAGCAGTTGTTTCAATGACCAAGACTCATTAAAAAGTATGGCATTCATGGACAGTCTTGTTGCGAAGGGCGGCATTCATTGATCAATTGGACATTGGAATTGACACACTGGAAAGGACGGCATTCATTGACCAAGAAGCACTGGAAAGGATAACATTTACTTATCAAGACTAGTTGGAAAGGAAGTCATGCGCAGAACAAATCGCATTGGAAAGTATTCACTGACCACTGTCAAGTAAACCCTGAAAACCTAGAAAGTGATTGGAGTATTCAAATATTTTTAGTCTCGTAGTGCAAAAGTCATCACAGACTTTACGGGTATAGATTTTTCTAAGTAAATGAGAGAAGACGATAACGGAAATTGTCCTCTGTTCCAGTTTATTGGATTCACATTATAACGTCTCTAAATACACTGCATCGTAATTAGGAAATTATATCATCATTATCTACACAGAACACTGCATTATTAACACCATCTCCTGCAGATGAACAAGGGCTCGCAGGATTATTCTGTAGCTCACAGGAGACAACCATTATTAATGATCACCACAATGAAAACTGGCTGGAACTCAAAGTCCTGACGAAGTCACCGAGTAAGGCAGATGTTAATACAGTACATGGATTCTCTACTGTTCATTCAAGCAGCGTTTTATAGACGTTCATATTCACACATTGCTTTGATTTTCGATCTCAAGAAATTGGCCTATCGCAGGGTCACGTACACAACAGCAGTTATCACCCATTTTGTAGACTTCACCAAGACGCATCCAATCCATAGACTAGGAACTACAGTCAGTCCTTAGGCATATAGCACACAATGCAGCTCCTAGGTCCTAGTCTGTTGGCCATCAAGAAGCTATACGTTTTAGAGCTGGGATCTCATATGCATTACCGGTTCTGTCTAAAAGCATAAAACAGTTTTCAGCCTGGTGGGTTCTGCTGCCAACAAAACTTTCATGGCATATCCAATATACATAAAAGGTTGGCGTCCTGGGTTAGGATTCGGCACAGATTTCTAAATTTAAGTAACCTAGAAATTGTGAAAGCAGCACTCTACTCCTTTTCATTGTAATGGATGTTCTGTCCACTTGAATTATCTGCTCTGTTCCATTCCTTTGGTTGTTGCCTCCCTCCGATTCATACAGCATTGTCAGTGTGGGACAGAAGTCAATCTCAGTGCATGCCTATGAGCGTCTTAAAGGAAGACACTGATTCGGAGGGTAAGAGTGCAGTCATGAACTACAGCTGAAGGAACGGAGCTGGTGAGCTGATATGGTCGCTAGACATCAATGACCTATTTGTGTAGCTTGCTGCAGCCGAAAACAAAATGGTAACCTGGCATGGCCACCACAACAATGGACAGAGCTTTAGCTAATCGGTGGGGCTGCTGGGTATCGGGCCCTCATTGATATCTAGAGCTTGGACAAATGGCTGTGCGTTACAATAAGTAACATACAACATTTTTCTAGAGTGCATCTTTAAAAAAGGTTTGTCCCACAAAAAAAAAATACTCACGACTGGGGCGCCACCAACGGGAACAGGGTGGCAGTCGTGCATGTGTGCCGTCGCTCCATTCAACTCTATGGGGCTGACGGAGATACCCAAATACAGACAGAACTCTGAAGAAGCGTAGGAATGAAGCGCCTTAGGTATGTTGCTTTTTTTTTTTTAACTGAGCATTTTTAAGGGCCAAAAGTAAAACTGCATTGAGAGGTGGACAACCCCTTTAAGGCCTCAACAATTTTCTCAATTCTCCTGCCCAGCGGCACCAAACTTATCCTAAAACCGTACCTCTGATGTATAAATCGATAACATGCATGTGGAAGCTTTGCACTATGACCAGCCATGGACCACTCTTTGTGCCTCTACACACTACCATGTATTAGGCTAGTTCCACAACTGCGGCACAGCTCTCCAGCATCGCCGCATGTTACTGGAATGCCCACCGGCCCCCAGTGACTATAGTCATATCTGGCGCAGAGCTGGCCTCTACCCTGCAAACGTGCTGGGAGTTGGCCGGACAAACGCCGCTGCAAGCAACCGTTTACGTCCTCCGAATCTCGGCACTCGATGCCGGAACAGCCTGCCAGAAAGCTGTGCCACAAATGTGAAAGTAGCCTTAGATCTAAAACATTACCTGCCGCACTAAATTACTAAATTTCACAGAAACGTAACAGCAACAATTAAAACTTCTGAAGCATTTTTTGAACCCTGAAATGACGTAACATTGACTTCCATTGCATTTATATTTTTACTACATAATCCGAAAAAACTTTGCCAGACCACAGCTCTTCATCTGTCGGGGGACCACTATCTTTAACGTACCTGTAAGAGCACGCTGGGAGTTGTGGTCCAAGCTATGAGGAGCCACGAGTTGCTGGAGCCTGATCGAGCCCTTAGAATTGTAGGACTTGGCAAAGCCCAACCTGAAGGACAAGGACTGATCGGGCTCTTACCGCAACGTTCCGACTGGTTTCAACTACATAAACACTGGGGGCATTAAATCTCGATGATACAATCCTGATCGATTATTTAAAATGGCTTCAGAGGAATTTTATTATTTTTTTTGTAAATTCGAATTTTCATTAAACCCACAACTACCTACCTTGACTGTTCTAGGTGAAGATTTTTGCTAAAAGGGGGAAAAGGTCATTGTAATACTAGCATCCGATTTCAGAGTATTCAATGAAAGTGTAAGTTCTTTATAGCAGCCTCCAGAGGTTGGGAGATTACAACAATCAGTATGCCCGGCCCAGCATGCTGGGGGTTGTAGTTTGGGAACAGGTGAAGGGCCGCCGGCTGCAGACCTTTCTTGGAGCAGCACATGTTAAGTATAATGAAATATTGTTTCCTTAAGATCTCTACTTGTGGTCATTGAATGGAAACATCTATCCAGATTCGGTGCTATAACTCCTGTGCGAGCAGCACACGATCAGGACGGGGTTCCTATTCACTGATCGTAAGCAGAGGTCTTGCGAGGATAGGAAGAACAAAGGACAAAGCACAGGCTTTACTTACAGAAGACCAGCGGCAGGTTGGAGAAAGCTTTGGGGGGAGATTCCAGTGATGGTGGAGCCATTGTCTGGTTGCAATTATTTGCACCATACTGTCGCTATACCCTGTATGTCATGTTGGTACACATGCAGCCACATGACATGGCCCATCATAAGCTCCCGTGTATTTCTTCTCCCAAAGTGCCATGCTGGAGAAAATGGTCAGGATACATGAAAATCAGAGACCACCGGGATCATACAGCCTCCCGCCTGCACAGTAATGAGGGCGCTGCAGGCCGCACTTCTCTCCAGCTATAGAATGTGTAGGTCCCGTGAGGTTAGAAGAGAGGATTCTCAGGATCAGTACCACGCCGGTCCCTGGGTTCTGTCTGGTGCTGCAGCCCAACTCCATTCTAATGAATGGCACATAACTGCAAAACCAGATACAACCTTAGGACAAGGGTGGCACCGTTTCTGAAAAAATGGCAAATCCTTCCTTCTAATATCAGACATCTGCTTTAAATGTTTCCTTAAAGTAAAGGTTCACCTCCGAGCCTCAAGTTATATCTAAATATGTATAATCTTAATTAAAAATTAGGTAACTCTGTAAGTACATTGCATTATTTTATCCTGTACTGATCCAGAGCTGCACTCACTGTTCTGCTGGGGCAGTCACTGTGTACATACATTACATATCCTGTACTGATCCTGAGTTACATCCTGTATTATACTCCAGAGCTGCACTCACTATCCTGCTGGTGCAGTCACTGTGTACATACATTACATTACTTACCCTGTACTGATCCTGAATTACATCCTGTATTATACTCCAGAGCTGCACTCACTATTCTGCTGGTAGAGTCACTGTGTACATACATTACATTACTTATCCTGTACTGATCCTGAGTTACATTATGTATTAAACTCCAGAGCTGAATTTATAATTCTACAGGCGTCAGCGTTTGTACATAGCTTGTTTGGATGTTTTACATTGTGGGTATTGTTGCCTTTACCCCAGAATATTGCATTACAGGAGCTCAGCTAAGCCAATAAAGACAGCAGAATAGTGAGTGCAGCTCTGGAGTATAATACAGGATGTGACTCAGGATCAGTACAGGATAAGTAATGTAATGTATGTACACAGTGACTGCACCAGCAGAATAGTGAGTGCAGCTCTGGAGTATAATACAGGATGTAACTCGGGATCAGTACGGGATAAGTAATGTATGTACATGGTGACTGCACCAGCAGAATAGTGAGTGCAGCTCTGGAGCATAATACATGATGTAACTCAGGATCAGTACAGGATAAGTAATGTAATGTATGTACACAGTGACTCCACCAGCAGAATAGTGAATGCAGCTCTGGAGCATAATACATGATGTAACTCAGGATCAGTACAGGATAAGTAATGTAATGTATGTACACAGGGACTCCACCAGCAGAATAGTGAGTGCTGCTCTGGAGTATAATACAGGGTGTAATTCCAGATCGGTACAAGACACAAAATGTAATCACAATTGACTCCTTTTTTTTAGATTTTATATATAAAATGGAGCTCAAAAGGTGGACACTCCCTTTAATTCGGTCCCTATGCTATATTTAGGAAGTATTTTTTTTATCATTTCTAAATTGAACACAAATTCTGAGCAACCCAGAAACTATTTCATTAATTAATTGTCTAGTTAATGACCTAAACCTACATTTGTGGGGTGTGCAGAACCCACTAAAGTTCACAATCCAAAGCAACCCTGAGACTCCCTAACTGGTGCTGGTGAGAGGGTGAGGGGTAACGGGACCCACCACCACCTCACTGCCGCAGGCTGCATTCTGTAAGGAAGGGAACCACAAAGATAATTGCACAAAAAAGAAGCCTAAAAGATCTTTCAGGAAACAGACTGTGGGATAAAAGGCGAGAGTCGCTGATACACTGTAACAGATGACAGCTGTGTATCTAAGCCTCTCGCCTCCTTGCCTGCGTCCTCAGGCTTTAACAGCTAATGGTTTTAGGTAGTTTTAGAGGTTGCTGATGAAGGCTGAAATCTAGGAAGGTAGAGTCCAAATTTGCTTTCAATTCCCGCAAAAGTCGCCACTGCTAGTTTGTATCCACCGACGTGGTCGGGATTCGCCGCAGGAAGTGTGATCCGGGACTTGGGGACGGGTTCGGACCCGGCTGGTTTCCTGGAATGGAAAGACAAAAGATATCATCAGGTTAATATTGATGTCTAAGAACAGCTTTGAATATTTAGAATAGGAAACTTTAGAGCTTTTCTTCCCAAATCAAAGGGAAATCTTTGGAAAATGAATTAACAAAAAAATAGCCTCTCTGACAGTTTTCAAATCAGCGCCCGGATCTGAATACTTTCATAACTGCACGTGATTAAATATTTAGGATAGCCACTGAGCTATTCAATAAAATGTACCTGTATAGCGCCACCTGCTGTTTGTTTTTTCCCCTTATTTCTCTCTCCATTTTGCCGAGGTGGTCCTACGTGCTTATTTCTATCCTTTAACTCCTTAGTGACCACCCATACGCCGTTTTAAGGCGTCAACTAATGGGCCTTAGGGTGAGCCGACGCCTTTTTAAGGCGGCCCTGTCTAAGAGCTGTACGGGTCCCCCATGCAGCGGCTCGGCTCTCGCATCCGCACTCCTGCTCTAACAGCCTGGAGTGCCGATCCGGGCGGTTTAACCCCTTACATGCTGCAGGAAATGGCAGCCGCCGCATGGAAGTGGTGACAGTGGGAACGTTTCAATTAAAAATAATTGTAAAAATAAAATCTCCACCACATGTTGTATCGCCGTGTCCGTAACAACCCGCACTACACGAATATCATGTGAAATATCTCTCCCAGTGAACGCTGTAAAAAGCAAAACAAAAAAATATGGCTGAATTGTTAATTTATTCTTAGTTGCCACCAATGAAAACTACAAGTTGTCCCATAGAAAGAAAACTAATAAGTTATGGGTCATGGGAAGTGGCGATGCAAAAATAATTTCTTCCTGTTAAAAAAAAAAAAAAAAAGGGGGTTTTATTGCACAAAAGTAGTAAAACGTAAAAAAAAAACATGTATTTGTTATCGCTGTAATCGTACTGACTCAGAGAATATAGATATTATGTTATTTATACCGAAAAATTAAGGACCATAAAATTTATAACGTAGAAAACGCAGAGGCAGTATTGCTGGTTTTTCCCCCATCTCTCTCCCAGAAAGAGTTAATAAAAGTTAATCAGAAGGTTATGTGTATCCCAAAAAATCACACCATTAAAAACTACAACTTGTCCCGTAAAAAACAAGCTCTCATACAGCTGCATAGACGGAAACATAGAAAAGTTATAGCTCAATGAAAAAAGGAAAAAAAATGCTTCAGTAAGGCCCAAAACAGGCTGGTCACTGAGGGGTCCGGTGCAGTTTGGGCTGTCCTGCTGAGATGTGATCGGGAGAGAGCTGCAATAGTAAGGACACACCCCGTGGGCTGCGATAGGGAGAGCTGCAGCTGAAAGGACACACCCCCTGAGCTGCCAAGTCGATATAAATCTAGCAGAGCAATGAATGTGGAGATCTCTGGATCCATGTGAGGTACAGGTAGATTTTAAATGTTCTATATGATGTCTTCTATATGTTAGCCTTCCTGCAGAAGTGGTAGCTGCAAATACAGTGAAGGAGTTTAAGCATGCATGGGATAGGCATAAGGCCATCCTTCATATAAGATAGGGCCAGGGGCTATCCATAGTATTCAGCATATTGGGCAGACTAGATGGGCCAAATGGTTCTCATCTGCCGACACATTCTATGTTTCTATGTTTCTGATTTTTATTTTACATTAATCATGGGATAAGCACATTTCTTGAACCAAGCTTTCTATTGCTCCAATGCATGAAAAATAAGTACAGTAAAATGCAGGAATTTGGCAAAGTCTCATATCTCTGTGTTTACAGCTCCCATGCAGGCTTATGAGTCTACACGACGGATCAGCAACCTCCGGCGCTCCAGCTGTTCTGAAACTACAACTCCCAGAATCCTCCTTTCACTTCTATGGAAGTTACAAGAATAGCAGAGTAAGTGTGCATGCTGGGAGTTGTAGTTTCACAGCTTCTGGAGTGCCGAAGGTTGCCGATCCCTGGTCTACATGGTTATACACCAAAAAACGTGTAGTCAGATCCTGCAGTAGCCAAACTCACCGTCATATTTCCCCCACTTTTTGCCATGGAAGAGAGTAGTCCACAAGCATGCAGTCACATAAACCTGCACAGGCGCGGCATACACAAAACAGTAGGTGACTGCAATATTTTTTTTCCACAGACTAAAAATAAATTTAAAAAAAAATACTCCAAAGAAATTTTTCATTCTGGATTTTTGTGTTGCAGCTAGCGTGCCTCCTGAATCCGCAGCTCAACTTCACTATGGCACTCGGCACAGGAGCCTGAGGAGGAATCTCTGCAGCTATAATGTTGAAGGTGTTATGGACCACAGGCGAGATATAGTCAGTTAGTAGGAAGACGACAGAAACCAAAATGGGGCACTTACACTCCGCCAAAATCCACGTAGAACCATCTCTGCAGTAGCTCATAGGTCACAAGAGTCACACCGAACTGTGGAGAGGACCTGAACACGCGGGCTGCAGGAAGACAAGGATATCGTAGATATTAGATGGAAAGCAGCGCTGCGCAGAGCTTCCCGGGGCTCACAGACTAAATTCTCAATTAGGGCTCATGCACACGGCCGTATTTTGCATCTGTGTCGGATCCACATTTTTTGGACCCATTGATTTCTATGTATCTGCAAAATAATGGACAGCACACAGGCGTCCTCTGCATGCTATCCATATGTCCGTTCCGCAAATTATAGAACATGTCCCATAGAATAGTAATTTCTACTGATGGGAGCGAGAAAAATGTGGACCGCACACAGAAGGTATCCTTATTTTGCGGATCAGGGGTGTGCAGACCACAATACGGACAGGGTCGTGTGAAGGAAGACTTAGGCTCCATTCACACGTCCACAATTCTGTTCCGCATTCTGCGGAACGGAATTGCGGACCCATTCATTTCTATGGGGCCACACTATGTCCTGCCCGCATCCACATCGCGTTCCCGAAAAAAATAGAACATGTCCTTTTCTTGTCCGCAATTGCAGACATGAAAAGGCATTTTCTACGAGAGTGCCGGCGATGTGTGGTCCGCAAAATGCGGAACGCAAATTGCCGGTGTCCGTACTTTGCGGATCCGTGGATCTGCAAAACACACACAGACGTCTGAATGGACCCTTAACCTGTTTGTATATCTTTGGAGTGTGGGAGGAACGCCATGCAAAAAACATACAAAGTACATGCAGATGTTGATCTTGGGTGGATTCCAACCCAGGACCCTAACGCTGCAACAGTGCCAAGCAGTGAGCTACTGCGCAGACCAGGACAGATTGATGGAGACAGACAGACAGATCTTACCTCCTGCGCCTTTCCATAACGCCCGATGTCCTTCCTCTCGCAGAATTTTCCTGAAGCAGTCTATGACTCCGGAATAAGTGGTCTGACCTGCTCGTGCGGCGACCTGTAGTCGAGTCTTAATGACGTCGGCGGGGGTCACAAGAGAAGCGGCCGGCATACCTGGAGAGCAAACCACCATCAATACAATCGCCTCCTAATACAGCAGATGACAGTGAAAGTGACAACTTGGTTGGCTTCCCTAAAAGATCCAGCGGGTCTCTGAGGATGGGTGCTGTAGTCATTTGAATGGGCACCATGTACTACTATACCATCACCCCAAGGTGATCTCCAGGGGTTTTAGGAGCTAACCTATGACTTCTGAAAAGACATCTCTTAAAGGGGTATGTCCTACCCTAAAGTTTTATAAACCAATGATATCAGACCACTGGGATCCTCTCGTTTCTTATTTAGAAACAGAAGGTCAGAAAAGAGTGAAAGTGCTAGTCAGTGTGTAACTGGAAGGGGAGAACTGTACGTATAGTCCCTGAGGAGTATGATGTCCCATCGGCCTTCATCCATGGTAGCCTCAGCTATACATCACTTATACTCTAGCTGCCCTCTTGTCACCTTGGACTAACTATGAGGTAATAACCTTGAATACCCAGTCTTAACCAGTAAAGGCAGTGCAATGTAAAGGTAGGCTTATTCGAACGCACACCAGAAGAAGAAACCCCCAACCCGTCAAACTTTTCCCCGATCCTTTGGAATGCAAGGGTCAAGAACTGATGGTAACTCTTTGCCAAAGCTTAGGAAAATCCTACATTGTTCTTGGCTTCTGCTTGGGCTACCGTTCCTCCAGTAGGAGGGGAAGCCACAGTTGCAGGGGAGGGAGCAACCTGACGGATGCAGACGCAACTCCTACATCGCCAAGAGAAACACCCCTAAATGCATGGCACCCTAAAAGAAATCCTCCGCCACACACATGGAAAATTACTACTCAGTGGCAGCATGAACAGCCAACCAGAACTATAAAAATTCCTCAATATCTGCTAGCCGGAAGATCGGGCAAACAGGAGCGAGTGCGGTCAACAGAGTTAAAAGCGAAGTACGTGCAAACGTGTCAACAAGTTGGATCTCATCCCTGGTGACATCTGAGACCTCAGGGTCACTTGTCCACATTGGGTTTTCAAACGACTTGGACTTCTAGAACTTTTCGCACCTGATGTCTACGATAAGATTTTCTTCACATATGAGCACGACCGAAGGACTCAATTTCTGCGTAATTTTATAAACAAACTTAAAATGCTCATTTTAATTTACAGAACGATTCCATGTTTTGTAATTTTAGCGACGGTGCGATCAGAAGGACGGCAGAGATCTGCGAAAGATGATTGACCTCATGTCTCCCAGCAGGAAATTATCTCATGGTTAAAAGTGTGCCATCATCTCTTGAGGTTTTCTCCAAAAACCCTTAAATTACAGACTATGAAAGGATACTGAGAGATTTTCCATATCCGCCCCAAGGGTAAAAAAAAAGCAATACGATATGGGCTATCGGTGCCCGGTAAACCACTCAGACCCTTACCCTGTGGAAGGTATACCACCCTATCATTGATAACATGGACACTGCCGAATGCTCGGCATGTGGCCGTCTCAGAATTGGAAGCTTTGGAGAATCCTGTTCCACGTAATCCCCACCATATCTGATGATTACATTCAGATTTTGGGAGGCGAAAGCTCCTTTGGCCTTTTGCTTTTCTTCACGCCTCTTTGTGGCTACTGGCAAGGAACACACAGCGAGCTGAAAAGCAGAGTCTTCAAACTCACCACCGCTGCCGCCACCACTTACCCACAGGCGCGCGCAAGCATGACTGTCTGCCACCGCCTTAAATAACCCTATGTAAACTCTGCATCCCTGCAAAGAAACATTTCTGTGCAAAATCAGCAAACCAAATACAGATAGGATTTCAAGAGGGAGGGGGGCAAAAAAAGCCAAAAAAACAAAACAAAAAACTCTTCATCCCTCCCAATGCATTCTCTCTGCACAGCACAGGCTCCTCACTCAGGCGCCTTACCGTGGCATGCAATTTCCATGTAGGTGGGTCACATTCAGTCTATTAGATGGAAATGAAGAACATGTGCCTGGAGTTTAGCATGCAGACCCAGCGCTGGCTTCAGATCTCACACTTTACTGTTGTCTACGCACTATTTTGCTTCTCGTCAGTAAACGTAAAATCTAAAGGTCTTCGATGCGTCTTTTGCACCAGGAAACCGTCAACAAGCTGGCTAGTTGATGCTACCGCCAGATTTCATTTCTTGAATGTTCGGAGTCAACTGTATAGTTCTGCAGCGGGCTGCGATTCTCAATGGTTCATTAAGACCTTAAAGGGCTCCTGTCACCCCCCAAAAGTCATTTTTCTTTTTTGGGCTTACTAAAATCCTTATAGGGCGATTATTCTATATATACTGGTTTTACCTTTTTCTGTTGGTTATTTTCGCTAAAAAACGCACTTTTTAAATATGTAAATTACCTTGCTACCAGCAAGTCCGGCGGTTACTTGCTGGTAGCTGCCGCATCCTCCTTTCCAAAAAACGCCCCCTCCTCCTGTTGAGTGACAGGGCCAGCGAGCGCTCTCCTCCTCTGGCTGGCCCTGTCTCAGTTCCAAATCGCGCGCCTGCGCCGTCCCAGTCTTCAGTTCACTGAGAGGAGGACGCTCGCTCGGCCACTCCTTCCTCAGTGCGCCTGCGCCGATGATGTCACATCTACACCCGGAAGAGAAGATGCCGTCGACTTCTCTTCCGGGTGTAGATGTGACGTCATCGGCGCAGGCGCACTGAAGAAGGAGCGGCCGAGCGAGCATCCTCCTCAGTGCGCCTGCGCCGACTGATGACCGGGAGGCGCAGGCGCGAGATTGGAATGGAGACAGGGCCAGCCAGAGGAGAAGAGCGCCGCTGGCCCTGTCACTCAACAGGAGGAGGGGGCGTTTTTTGGAAAGGAGGATGCGGCGGCTACCAGCAAGTAACCGCCCTACTTGCTGGTAGCAAGGCAATTTACATATTTAAAAAGTGCGTTTTTTAGCGAAAATAACCAACAGAAAAAGGTAAAACCAGTATATATAGAATAATCGCCCTATAAGGATTTTAGTAAGCCCAAAAAAGAAAAATGACTTTTGGGGGGGTGACAGAAGCCCTTTAAGGCCAGAAAAACACAAGCGAGTTCAACGTGAGAAACTCGCAGCGTGTCAGTGCGAGGTCTTGTTCTGGACGCTGCTCCTCTGACAGGCTCGCACAGCATCCCGTCAGAAGGTCCTGGAATCTACTGAATTACACAGACATAATGCTGTCCGTGTAATACAACAGGTTCCAAGACTCTCAGGGTCACACAGCCTTATAAATCATTATAATACCGCGCGGTCCTGTCAGAAGAGGGCAGGTCAGAACGGGACCTCACACTGCCACATGCAGCCAGGGTCTCACATTGAACTTGGTAGCCTTAAAGGGATGTTAAGACCTTAGATACTGATGGCCTATACTCGGGATAGGTCAAAAATATTTGATCGGTGTGGTTCTGACTTCCACCAATCCAGCACTGCTGCCTCTTCCTTGACATCACATTCATCGGTCACATGGTCTTTGTGCAGCTCAGTCCCATTCAAATGAATGGGCCGGAGCTGTAATACTAAGCACAGCCACTATACAATGGAGGGCGCTGTGCTTGGTATGGTGTGAAGAAACTACAGTGCCCTTTAAACAGCTGATGAGTGGGGGTGTCAGGAGTGAGACTTCCACTGATAAGATATTGATGAGTGATCTAAATCTATACTGTGCGTTTTTCACGCTGCTCTGGCTCCATAGAAATGAAAGGGGCTGCGTAAAAAACAGAAGGCACCCGGATACAATGCATTTTTCACTGACGGCGGAATAGAAAATGTAGATTGTTATTCTTCGTTTCCGGACGGAAAAAAAACCCCACACTCAACACAATCACAGAAAAACTGAATCAACTTGCTTGAAAAACCATCAGTTTTCCCCTGAATAAATGCTTCATTGGTGGACAGAGGTCACGTGGCTGCCGTTCTCTCCGATGTCACAGAAGTGGGTTACCCCTCTGGATGAACGCTTTGCAGTACTGGAGCGCCAGTGCTGAGCCAACTACAGGGTCCACGGGAATTACTAAAAAGTTAATGGCATCGAGCCTGGGGTGCCGTCCACTTTTGTCATTGTGTCATATATTGGTCCCATGGCAGGTGGGACATGAGCTGGCACACAGCACGCTTTCAGTGATACGTGTATGGCGCGTGACTTCTGCACACTATTCAGATCAGTGGGGATCTGACGCCACCCCACTGATCAGCTGTTGGCGGCAGCCGCCTGGAAGTAACACAGAGAACGGATAGGAAGCGAACAGCTCTGTTCTCTGTGTAACTGCCATGATCCAGGAGCTGAGCTGCTGTAACCCTGCACGGCCACTACACAGAGACCGGAGCTATGCTGCCACTCCACTCTCTGTGCTGTCAACAGCTGATCGGTGGGGGGGCTGGCTGTAAAACCAACACCGATCTGATATAGGTGACCTCTCCTAAAGATAGGTCATCGTTACCTGTCGGCCAAAAGACTCCTTTTAATAAATATCCTCCGTTCTGTTTAGCCACAATACACAACATTTGTCTTTGGGGGTAAACCATCGTGTGCAGTGGAAACACCACTGATTCTATTACTTCTGGATTCTACTGCGAGCTCCAAGCCAAACAAGTCTCAGAGCGAACCGTGAAATATTTTCTTGTTGTAGTTTACCAAGTCCGTGAGAGTTTTAGCCAAACCATCATGGTCTGGCTCCTCGTCCCCTCTCCATAAAAGTGCAGGGGACGGCACACGGAGGCATAGGGCGATGTGAAATAAAACTATACAGAGCGTCTGTAACATGAGGTAGATCTGTGTGCGGAATATTGTACCGCTGCCCAATATAAACCTACAAGAATAGACCAGCGTGTCCGTGTGGCACGACCACCGACGATATAGATAGGACCGTGACGATACGGCTAAAATGAACGTTGTTTATACCCTAAAACCAATAAGATAGATGATGACCATCCGTGAAGCCATCATGTGGAGAGCCCGCTAATCCGCCAGCACTGTAAAACGGTTTCAGATTTGGATGAACAATGGATTGGCGGTTTTTGGGTCCTGAATGCAGAAGCGCAGAAATGGCAGATCAGCAGCTAAAATATCTATAGGTGAGAGCTCCTTATGGCGCAGGGATCAGCACTCCAGCTGTTCGGAAACTACAACTCCCAGTATGCTTCATTCACTTCTATGGGAGTTAGAAGAGCAGCCAAGCATGTTTGCATGCTGGGAGTTGTAGTTTCACAGCAGCTGGGGTGCTAAAGGTTGCTGATCCCTGTTATAGAGGGACAGCTTCAGTGCAAAGGGTTTTTATCAGGATATGTAAACTTCTGCAATCCCAGGAAAACTAAAATGAATTGCTTGGTTTAGTTTTTAATGCACATGACATTTTCCTCCCTGGTAGCGCCCCCTGCTGTTTATCCTTCTGGTCCACCTTCTCCTGCATTTAGTGGTGGACACACATGCTCAGTGGCTTCCCTGCGCTCTTCCTCCTCTCCGTGCCGGCGTAGTGATCTCATAGTGAACCAGCCCAGACTCTTTTCATTCATCCCAGCAGAGAAAGAAATTATGGAGGCATTATATATCTCATATGCATCTCTGAGGCTACATGTGAGGGACTATTTTCTATGCAGGGGGAGAAACGGGTTAACAAGAACTAACTGCAATGCATCCTGAGACATATAGATGTTTGATGAGCTGCTGCCCTCCTACAGAAAGAGAAGAAAGTCCTCCAGATATGTAAAAAAAAAAAAAAAAAAAAAAAAAGACTTATTTGTAGGATAACCTTCCTAATACTTTCATCCAAGGTGTGTTTTTTTTTGTTATATTCTCCTAATCCTGTGCGACCCCATCCACAATATTACCCCGACACCTATCAGCTCCCATTGAATTAAAGAAATTGTATCTGTATTATGGTTGCATTTATTTTTTTTTTGGTTTATAAACCTTTACCTATAGTTTTAGATTTCAGGTTTCATACTCTCCGTTCCTGCCAGGATTTCAGTAATGGCACAAGCCTTGACGAGCAGATGACAATCAGGTTGACATGGACAAGAAGGGAGGGGGAGGCGGGTGACCTATTACATTACAGTAAAAGGCCGAAAAGGAAAAAGCTTCCCTTCCCCCGCCTGCAGAATCTGAATGCATTGTATCATATCTATAGATGTGTTCGGTGCACCCGAATGTAGATTTCGCAGCGTTGTAGATCGCTGGCCTGACAGAAATGAAAGCATAAAAGCCGCCTGTGTGACTGAACTTCAAAAGGCAAATTATCTTGGTCTACCATCACATCAGCAGCTTTCAAAGGGGACGACTGAATCTCAGAAATTGTTTGGCTTGTCGATGTATGCTTGCATTTCACGTCGGCGCACAGGCTCCCATGTTAAAGGCTTGTTTTGTTCCAAGGAAGCAGGTTGGAAGTAGACATTTGTATCTGATCGAGTGGTTGGGAAAAGTAGCGTTTATGGTTCTCTGGGCTTCAAAAAAATAAAAGATCTACAGAATCTTTTCATTTCTGGCCTAGAAACGTGTACTACTGTAGACTGAATTTCCAGTCCGTATAGACCCAGTCCATGTTATAGTGGAATATGCTGGAAAGCCTATTTCTGCTTAAAGATAACAGCTTGCTTTAAAGGGGTTCTCCGGGGTTTTAATATTGATGGCCTATCCTCAGGACAGGTCATCAATATCAGATAGACGGAAGTCCGACACCCGACCGATCAGCTGTATGAAAGGAAGGCGCGCGCAGTGTGCACGTCCTGCATTAAAGGAAGGCGTGCGCCTTCTCTTCATACAGCTGGTCCCGGGTGTCTGACCCTCACCGTTCGGATATTGATGAACTATCCTGAGGATAGGTCATCAATATTAAAAGCCAGGAGAACCCCTTTAAGGTCTCAAACAGGATCACGGGGGCATCGTAGTGGAATGGGGCCACAGCGCGAGTCATGTGTGCCGCAACTACAACCCCTGAATTGCAAATAATCCAGAAGAGTTGGATTTTTTGCAATTCAGGGGCCCCAGTTTACACGACAAATTCAATTTACTGAAGAGTTTTTTAGCTGTGGAGTCCACAACCCCGGGAGTAGTCCCCTGTCAACCTTAAAAAATAAACTGTAAAAACAAAAACCTGCTCACCTGTCCGCGGTGGTACCTTGCTCCGTTTCCAGCCACTTCAAGTTCCCACTGAACCAGGAAGGTCAATCACAGGCCTCAACGGCTTTAACGGTACATGACTGCTGTGACGTGGCGTTTAAGATGCGGTTACCGCTGAATCCTTTGACTGGTTGCAACCGTCACGTGACCAAGCCACTTCCTGTGGACACAGGAAGCAGCTGGGAATGGAGAGCGCTGCGACTGTGGACAGGCGGAAGGGCGTTTTTATGTTCAGGGGGACGGCGGACGACCGCATGGGTTATAGGCTTCAAGGCTGGACAAACCCTTTAAGGCCGATTTGCAGGATGAGATAATCTGACTGGAACAATCACTGAAACAAGCAAGATGATCAGCGCCTGACTTCCAATCATCAGCATGTAAATGTATCAGGTTAAAGGGAATGTGTCGACATATTTTTAAGAAACTTTAGTGATTTTTTTAAATTTTACATCAATACCAGTATTATTTAAAAATAAATGAAATCAAAGTCTTGCAGTTTTCAAAGCGACCACTGAACTTTATAATAGTCTGACCTTCTCTGCCCTGTGGAGATCTCTTTTTAGCAGTCATCTCATTATCACAGGCAAGATTTTAACGACCGGTATCACCAATATATACAGTAGATAACAACAGGATCCATCATTCACAATAGGTGATGTCACAGCTTATCTACTCCCCTTTCCTGTACAATGACCTCTACACAGGTCACAGAGCATGCCTAGAAGAGTCTGACACAGACGTCAATGAACAGCTCCAGAGTATAGTGCCCTATGGGACACGTAGCAGCTGTAAGGCCACTTTCACACTTACGTTAGGTGCAGATCTGTCTGGTATTTGCACAGATGGATCCGCACCTATAATAAAAACGGTTACATCCGTTCAGAACGGATCCGTTTGCATTAGCTTTTTTTTAAAAACGGATCCGTCCTGACACATTGAAAGTCAATAGGGGACAGATCCGTTTTCAAATCCACCATATTGTGTCATCAAATCCACCATATTGTGTCATTGAAAACGGATCCGTCCCCATTAACTTACATTGTAAGTCAGGACGGATCCGCTCGGCTCCGCAACGTCAGACGGACATCAAAACGCTGCAAGCAGCGTTTTGGTGTCCGCCTCCAGAACGGAGCCGAACGGATGCATTCTGAACGGATCCTTACCCATTCAGAATGCATTGGGGCTGAACTGATCTGTTTTGGACCGTTTGTGAGATCCCTGAAACGGGTGTGAAAGTAGCCTAAAGCAGATCTCTAAATGCTGGTAACAGCAGCTCAGGCAAGATGCCTACAATCAGGTACAGAAAATGGAATTTAAAAAATGTAAAAATCTGAAAATGAAAACAGTTTAGAAAATAATGTTTCTCTATCTGGTTCAAATGAGTAAAAAACAAAACTAAAACAACTGGTGACATACCCTTTAAGGCTGGCCACACACACAGATCGCTTTTGGCTCTAGGAATCTCCGTTGAGAGCAAAAGGATCAGACTTGATGAAATCCAACTGACTGCTCCTCCATTACCCGACCATCTGCTGTGTAGGGAGCGGCAGGACATCCCTATGCACATTAGATGGTCGGCTATATGTCGAAATTGGCCCAAATTGGCAATTGCAGCAAAGGGTAAAGGGGTTTTCTGGGAGTAAACTATTGATTACCCATTCTAAGTATAGGTCACCAATATTTGATAGGTGGGGGGGTCCAATGCCTGGTACCTTCACACAGTCAGCTCTAAAGAGGTGCTCTACCGAATGCCACAGCCTCTTCCTAGGCAAGTGGTGTCACGTACATCGGTCACATGGCCCAGAGCTACAATACCAAGCACCGCCGCTATACAATGGAGGGCGCTGTGCGGAGTCTGCAGAGCTCACTAAAGCGCTGATGCCTCTTCAAACAACTAACCGGCGGGGGTGCCAGGTGTCAGACCCCCAACTAATCAGATTACTAGAGATGAGCGAAGCAAGCTTCGGATGCTACATCCGAAGCCGCTTCCCTAAGAAATTTGTTATAAAACTGTACGGAGATTCGTCTCCGTATGGTATTAGAATGTATGGGCTCCGATGAGCCGAAGTAAATTATTCACGAGGTCGCACGAGACTTTGTTGAATAACTTCAGTAATTGATTATTAGAGTGAAAAAAGACTTCAAAACTTGGAACCTAATAATAATCAATTACCGAAGTTATTCAACGAAGTCTCGTGCGACCTCGTGAATACCTTACTTCGGCTCATCGGAGCCCATACATTCTAATACTGTAAGGAGACAAATCTCCGTACAGTATTATAACACATTTTTTTAGTGAAACGACTTCAGATGCACATCTCACCGATTACCGATCCTGAGGATGGGCCACCAATATTGTACTCCTGGAAAACCCCTTTAAATTTCGATTCCTATATCTTAGCAAATACTGCACACTCCACACTTACAGTAGCTCTGTAATTGCAGCCAATGCGTCTTCGAGAAATCCCCCAGCACAAGGTCCTTCCACTAGACCTTCGTGTGTCCTGATAACGCCCCCATCACTACATCTATCACTGCTGAGATCTAGGACAAGGAGCCATGTAAACTCGAAAGCATATTTTGTCCTGCTCCAATAAAAATCCATCAGAATATGTAAAGAATGCTGGAGACCACCCACCACTGCCGAATATCTGCACAGATAAGACTGACAGCGCTGGAGGACGGAGAGGGATTTATTTGTATTTCCTGGAGCCTGATTTGGCCTCCACATCTGCTTGTTGTGGGGAAGGTTCTGGGTCCGAGGTGGGGGTAGAGCGGGTGCATTTTAAGTGTCCAGCGCAGGCATCCGAAACAGCCAGGAACCCACTTCTGTCTTCACTATTGCAGTCTACATAGCCAGTGAGGACCATGCAGTGTGGAGAAGCAACGCTGCTGTCTGTACTCAACCTGGCGACCATGTAATTACTGGGTGGTCCCAGGCACGGCGGGGCGCTCGGTCTTAAGCAGGCCGCATTAGTTTAGATAAATGGAGGGTAAACCTGCTGATCCGGTCAGGATTGGCCGACCATCTGCTATGTGGGGGATGTTGGGGGAGACAAGCAGTGATCACATAGGGCAGGGATGGGCAAACTGCGGCCCTCCAGCTGTTGCAAAACTACAACTCCCAGCATGCAAAGACTGCTTACAGCTATCAGCCTACAGCAGGGCATGGTGGGAATTGTAGTTTTACAACAGCTGGAGGGCCGCAGTTTGCCCATCCCTGACATAGGGTATCGTGATCACAGCATTTATGGCTTCTCTCTCTAGGATATGCCTCATTTGTCAGACAGGAGCCGGGCCCAGAGGTGGCAGACACACCTATCTCCAGAATAAGGCTCTTGAAGTGAAAGAAGCGGCGTATGGACGGCCACCCTCCATTTACAGCTATGGAAGCTTCGAAAACAGCTTCTGGCAGCATATTGGTGAATGGAGACCTAGTGCTGAAAATAGTCGCGCATGCTTTCTTGGCTGTTTTCGGAACATTCGTGTCATATCCTAGCGATACGTCAAAGGGGAAGCACCCCTTTGAAGAATTTTAGTCTTGGGGATCTAAATACTGGTAGCTGGGATATATTAGAACAAGACGACTAGAACAACTAGCGATTCTTGACTACTTACCGGCGATGGCTCCGGCCAACAGGAGATACCCGGGACTAACCCTGCCGTCTTCTCCGGCGAAGGAGCTTTTCATATGTGCGTAGCAGGGGAAGTAGATGGCGGAGAAGGGGATATCCCGGAGGAAGCACGCTTTAGCCCCCTGAAACAAACAAGACAACTCACTACAGGCTCCGGTTACAGCAGTAATTCCATAGGGCAATGTGTGAACGAACCCCAAGAGAGAAGCATACAAGAAGGACTTTAAGGTCTTGGGCAAAGAGCTTGTTCTCCAGCTACAACATGAGGCCTGATCTTTTGGGGGCCCTATTCTGCAGCCGCCCTGGAGCAGGTGCTGTCTAGCTCTAATAGCGGGCATCCGAGTAACTCCAGACCCCAAATGTTTAACCCTGTGATTGCTGATGCATGATAAAATGGGACCTCCACCTTTAACTGGTTTACTGGCTTTCGTGGGGACAGGAACCAGGACTAGGCAAACCTTTGCAATCAGACCAAAGGACTGAAAGGACCTCTTTCGGAAATGGAGGATTCATTAACCCCTCCACGCCCAGCGCCGGCCGTACATGTACGGCGCTGGGCAGGTGTTTAAAGATGGCGACTGCTCCGTCCCGATTCGGGTGCCATAGCCACGGGTGGCCGTCTGTTTTTTATAGCAGACACCTGTGGCTAATGTCCGCAACCGGCAGTGATGCTGATCGTGGACATTTAACCCCTCAGATGCCGTGGTCAATCCGGCTCCAGCTCCCCCGTGCGGCGCTCGCAGGAGCCGGAGCGGTAATGCAGCAGCCCCTGTCTTTATGAATGACACGAGGCTGCTGCATAGTATTTCCTATGGAGCCCTTGCCTGTAATAGAGCTCCATAGGAAAGTAGTAAAATCATCATCGATTCCACTGTAAGTGCATTGGAGTCCATGATAATCGCAATCAGATGATTGCATGTTATAGCTCCCTATGGGAACTATAAAAATGTGTAAAAAAAAAAAATTTCAAACCTCACCTCCCTTTTCCCAAAATATAAATAAAAGAACTAAAAAAAATAAACATGATGGGTGTTGCAATGTGCGAAAACACCCATAGTATAAAAATATATTCCCCATACGGCAGACAGCAAAATGGAAAACAGCGTCCAAATGGCTGATTCGACATTTTTGGTTGCTTCATTTTCTACAAAGAAAAGAAATCCCGGCAGCGTCTAAATTTGTAAAGTTAAATTTGGGTGGAAAACCTGAAAAGAACATTTCACTTGCCCAGCGCTAGGTAATGAGTCTGATCGTCCATAGTATTAGGTTCTCTCAGGTTATCAGAATTTGATACACATACAACACAGATCAAGAAAAAACAAAAAAAATAACAAAATCTAAACATAAAACGTACACATTTTTGGTAAAGAAGCTATAGGAATGTTTTTTATTGCTCTCCCCTTCAAATGATGCCAAAATAAGGGTCTGAAAAAGACCTGAGCGAAAAATGCGTCCAAACTCCCCTGAGTTGTGAATGTCTGCCCATTCACAAGGTGTAGCCCACAAGAATGACCCTTGCCCTTTAATATGAAGTCACGAACCAACCCCATGCCCCCCCCCCCCAATCCCATGCCAATTTATCCTTTTGCAGGTCCTTTTATTCACCTTCCCCTTAAAGGGGTATTCCGGTTTCATGAACCTGATAACCTATCCTCAGATTGGTGGAGGTGTGAATCTCGGCGCCCCCACTGATATGGGTAATTACCCAGTACCACCGCTACAGTTTAGAGAACACCGCTCTCGCCCCATCAAACAGCTGACTGGCGGGGGTGCCGAGAGTCAGACCTCCACCTATCTGAGATTGATGACCTATCCTGAGGATCGGTCATCAATATCACAAAACTGAAATACCCCTGATCGTCCAATGAACAGATTTCCATTGTTGCAGTTAAAGCGAAACGCGCACAAATCACCAGAGAGAATCATCTCCGTAATAATAATTTTAAAAAAAACCTGGGCAGATAAATTCGGTCACGTGCAGCCCGGTCAGGCGTTTGAAAGCCGCTCTCCGTCTACGACAAATGGGTCATTATAGTCTTAATTCATTAGTATGTTGTGTAAACCGTTAATGAGGACTGGTTAACCCCTGAGATTCCAGGCAGCACACTCCCACTCCTCCCTTCCATCCTGGACGGCCACTGTACCCACGAGGCTGGAGGACTCTCTAGCATGCTAATTCTTGCATTTTCCAAAGCGTACCTGCAAGGGACGGCTCTAACACAGCCATTTCTACAACAAGGGGAGAGTAATTACACTCACAAAGGCACCTCTGTGTCGGGCTGGGCAGAAGGAGCCAGCACGTCTGGGAGACGTAGGCTTAACCCAGTCTCCTGCAGTGAATGCACATTGTCTCGGGTAGGGGGGGGAAATGCCAGACAGGGGGGGGAACCTTCATCTATAGAAGACAGAGGTGCACCTTGTCTGCTGGGGTTATTTAATGCTTCTGGCACCTGTATGGGCTCCCACCCCCTCTTAAGTACTTTTTCCTTCCCTTATACCTTACAGGTCTAGAAATGATTTGGCATCGGTAATTGTTATTTGGAGTCAATGGCTCTAAACAATAGGCAGCAACTCACTTCTCGAGTCACCAATTTTGGCCCCCGCCACCTCCCCTACTCCATGGACCCATTAACCCTTATTACCTGTTAGGCCTGCAATGAGGTGCACGTCGTCCACTCCTAGATCAGAAGTAAGCAGGTTCCTGGAGGTCCATTTACATGGCGTGCAGTATCTATTACAGCCTTACTACACACTGGATTACTGACCGACTGAGCATGGGGGTCTCCTGACTATCCATCAATGAATGCTGTCGGGGGGAAGGAGGGATCAGGTCCAGCTGAAGCTCCTTTTGTTCTGCCAGGAGATGAGGTGCCTGCAGATGCTTGCCAATGTGAACACATGCATGCCCGGCTGAACGGAGTACGCACATATGTGGTGGAGTCATCAGAACAGCTATCATTTGGCCGACGGCTACTGAAGGCACCTCTAGGGTGAGGCCAGACAGTGCGGCCATTGGCTATTGCAGGTGTATGTTGGCCATCCCTGACCTATACAGAAGATACGTTATCAATATAGGAACACCAGACAACCCCTTTAAATTTATAGGCCTAAATTGTGAGGCATGGACAGCTATATCTTACTTATGATCACGTGTGTATATGTGTGAAGATTAACGTGGATGGTGATATGAATTCATACAGGGACATAGGACAACACTGCGCCTAGCACAGATCAAATAAGGAGGGGGTAGTCAAAATCTCTCAGTAGTGCAGCCTCAGGTCTTACAATATGGCTTTTACAGAAGGAAATAATGCTGTTGGCAAAACAGAAACAAGGCAAATTTTGCTCATCTCTACCCACATGAGAAGACCCCGCATATTCTTTTACATGGACTAGAAGGGACTGCGGAGTGATGGGTGACTACACGGGGCTTAACCCTAAACACTTTCATAGAAGGGTCATCAGTGGCGGGTCGGCCACTGATGGTGGGAAAACACCTATAATAGAAACATAAGCTGCGTGCTGCTGCTTTCACCCAAGTGTTAACGAAATTTGTGTAGAAAGTGTCTTGATTTGCATCATCAAAGATTGATCACAAAGTGCTGCATTGATGCATTGTAGCTGCAGACACCAGGGAGAAGCAGCCGTTCCTGCAATGAGTATGGGGGCAGGGATACAGGTGAAAGCTCTTGCTCTGTGCAGACTGCATAGAGCAGGATACCTGTGCATCGCCTTAGCCAACAATTACCCGGAGGAGACACAAGGGGGCACCTCACCTGAGGAATACCTGCGTCTTCAGGAAAGCTTCTACTATACAAATTCTTTAGCAGCAGAAGAGTTAATTTACATCCGATAATAAAGAGATTAATAGGTCACTTTAATGCTTCCCACAGTTCACCACAAGTTCTCCGAGTTTTTTTTTTTGTTTTTTGCTACTCTCCAGGAAAGGGACAACTGGAGAAATGTGCAACGTATACCAACGGCATCTTGGGATGCAAAAGCAAACAGCGCTATTGAGAAGATTTGTGCATAGGTCAAATCTACATGAATACGAGATCAGAAACAATCAGCAAGGAGATTCCAATCCACCAAGCAGCACATATAATACCTTGTAAAGTCCAAAGAAGCCCAAATCTCGAAGAACACCGATCGCGCTGACACGGGGGCCTGTGGTAATTTCTCCTGCCACCTGCAAGCGGATCTTGACAATCTCCAAGGGGTTGGTGAAAATTACTTGAGAACCTCCAGCCTGAAAAATAAGACCGTGATATCATTTGTACAATCTGATGAACCTTCTGTGCTGATATTAATTGAATGTAAAGTAGAACCCTTTAAAAACGTCACTAATATTTTTGAGGACATGTCTTTCATTTGTCACTAACCCCTGCACAGCAATGTAACTAATAATATAACTATAATATAATAACTATAATACTGCCTCCTATATACAAGACTATAACTACTATAATACTGCTCCTATGTACAAGACTATAACTACTATAATACTGCCTCCTATGTACAAGAATATAACTACTATAATACTGCTTCTATGTACAAGAATATAACTACTATAATACTGCCCCTATGTACAAGAATATAAGTACTATAATACTGCCTCCTATGTACAAGAATATAACTACTATAATACTGCTCCTATGTACAAGAATATAACTACTATAATACTGCCTCCTATGTACAAGAATATAACTACTATAATACTGCTCCTATGTACAAGAATATAACTACTATAATACTGCCTCCTATGTACAAGAATATAACTACTATAATACTGCTCCTATGTACAAGAATGTAACTACTATAATACTGCTCCTATGTACAGGAATATAACTACTATAATACTGCCTCCTATGTACAAGAATATAACTACTATAATACTGCCTTCTATGTACAAGAATATAACTACTATAATACTGCACCTATGTACAAGAATATAACTACTATAATACTGCCTCCTATGTACAAGAATATAACTACTATAATACTGCACCTATGTACAAGAATATAACTACTATAATACTGCCTCCTATGTACAAGAATATAACTACTATAACACTGCCTCCTATGTACAAGAATATAACTACTATAATACTGCTCCTATGTACAAGAATATAACTACTATATTATGACTTTCTCCTGTGCTACACTTTGTGCTCTTGATTGTAAGATGTTGTAAGCTCTATATATGCAGTGTTTCCATGATTGTAACTGCTTCTTTTCTATGTATCACTGCTTCAATAAAAAGATATTTGACAAAGAATATAACTACTATAATACTGCTCCTATGTACAAGAATATAACTACTATAATACTGCTCCTATGTACAAGAATATAACTACTATAATACTGCCTCCTATATACAAGAATATAACTACTATAATACTGCCTCCTATGTACAAGAATATAACTACTATAATACTGCTCCTATGTACAAGAATATAACTACTATAATACTGCCTCCTATATACAAGAATATAACTACTATAATACTGCCTCCTATGTACAAGAATATAACTACTATAATACTGCTCCTATGTACAAGAATATAACTACTATAATACTGCCTCCTATATACAAGAATATAACTACTATAATACTGCCTCCTATGTACAAGAATATAACTACTATAATACTGCTCCTATGTACAAGAATATAACTACTATAATACTGCTCCTATGTACAAGAATATAACTACTATAATACTGCTCCTATGTACAAGAATATAACTACTATAATACTGCTCCTATGTACAAGAATATAACTACTATAATACTGCTCCTATGTACAAGAATATAACTACTATAATACTGCTCCTATGTACAAGAATATAACTACTATATTTTGACTTTCTCCTGTGCTACACTTTGTGCTCTTGATTGTAAGATGTTTTAAGCTCTATATATGCAGTGTTTCCATGATTGTAACTGCTTCTTTTCTATGTATCACTGCTTCAATAAAAGATATTTGACAAAGAATATAACTACTATAATACTGCTCCTATGTACAAGAATATAACTACTATAATACTGCTCCTATGTACAAGAATATAACTACTATAATACTGCCTCCTATATACAAGAATATAACTACTATAATACTGCCTCCTATGTACAAGAATATAACTACTATAATACTGCTCCTATGTACAAGAATATAACTACTATAATACTGCTCCTATGTACAAGAATATAACTACTATAATACTGCCTCCTATATACAAGAATATAACTACTATAATACTGCCTCCTATGTACAAGAATATAACTACTATAATACTGCTCCTATGTACAAGAATATAACTACTATAATACTGCTCCTATGTACAAGAATATAACTACTATAATACTGCTCCTATGTACAAGAATATAACTACTATAATACTGCTCCTATGTACAAGAATATAACTACTATAATACTGCTCCTATGTACAAGAATATAACTACTATAATACTGCTCCTATGTACAAGAATATAACTACTATATTTTGACTTTCTCCTGTGCTACACTTTGTGCTCTTGATTGTAAGATGTTGTAAGCTCTATATATGCAGTGTTTCCATGATTGTAACTGCTTCTTTTCTATGTATCACTGCTTCAATAAAAAGATATTTGACAAAGAATATAACTACTATAATACTGCTCCTATGTACAAGAATATAACTACTATAATACTGCTCCTATGTACAAGAATATAACTACTATAATACTGCCTCCTATATACAAGAATATAACTACTATAATACTGCCCCCTATACACAAGAATATAACTACTATAATACTGCTCCTATGTACAAGAATATAACTACTATAATACTGCTCCTATGTACAAGAATATAACTACTATAATACTGCTCCTATGTACAAGAATATAACTACTATGGTAGCTGAATGGCTGCTGGTTTCTGAGCTCCTCAACCTTGCCGGTGATTTAACCCCTATAAGAAGCCTACAGCACCGCTCTGATGGGCAAAGTGGGTAAAGAGAGGTCTAAAGACCAAGCGGAACCTACTCCTAACAGGTCCAGACAACCTGACATGGACCAATACTTGAAAAAGCAACCGAAGCTCCGGTCGGCTGAGACACCTAAGATGGCGCCGGCTCCTGCTCCACTGTCGGACATGGAGGACGACTCTGACGCTGGAAGCGCCTCAGACACTTCAACATGCAAGTCCCGCAAACAGGGGAGATCCTTTACCAAAGCAGCACTCCTTGAAGTGATGAACTCTGCTTTAGCACCTCTAAAGAAAGATCTATCAGACATAAAGGAGGACCTCCGGAATATTGTGCACCGAGTGTCGGAGCTCGAGAATTCGCATGAAGCCGCGATTATGCGTGAAGAAAAATCGTATAACGCGATCCGAGCACACTCCGATTTACTGAATGAAGCTCTTCTTAGAATCGAGGATCAGGAAAATCGCAGCCGCAGGAAGAACCTGAGAATCCGAGGCCTTCCTGAATCAGTCGCGAATGAAGCGCTGAGCAAAGTGGTTAGCGAAATATTCGCGAGTCTCCTGGGCCCCGAAAGAGCGGCACAGATTATAATCGAGCGCGTTCATCGCGCGCTAAGACCTAAACCTAAAGCTACAGACCCCCCACGGGATGTGATATGTGGACTTCTCAGCTTTGTCGATACCGCGGCGCTCATGAGAGCCAGCAGGGAAGCAGAGCATCTTCAACATGAAGGTACACCGGTCACGTTTTTCCAAGACTTGGCCCCGTCCACACTAGCTAAGAGGCGAATTCTTCGCCCACTCCTGGATGCCCTTAAGGGGGCGGCCACTCCATTTCGGTGGCTCTACCCCTTTGGCCTCGCGGTCCTAAAAAATGGACGCCAGATCACTATACGGTCACCAGCAGACCTGCAGGCTAGTTGGTCCCTCCTTGGGCTGACCCCTATTGAGATTCCATCATGGATGCCGGCTGACCTGGAAGATCCACCTCTGCAACCACCCCAGGGTGGTGAATGGCGCGTGGCTCCCACTAGGAAAGGGCCCAAACCTAAGGTCGGAAAACCTGCTTATGCTCTCACTTGAATGCAGGACCTTCTTTCTGGAATCTTTTAGGCCTTTTCCGGCCCCGGTCTGATTGCACAGACTTTTTGCCTTCTTACAGACGGTTTTGCAGTCTCCTGGCACCCAGCAGATGTTCAGACCGACTCCGAGACATTTTCACCCGTCAGTTCTGGTGTTTCTTGTTCGCGGTTATTTACATGGACATTCCTCCTTCTTAGGCGCATTGTTATCATCTGGTCTTGGTCCTTTCCCGCTCCCTGCGCTCATGTTAGTTCGCAGGGGTTAACCCGGCCCTACCTGAGGGTTGTTCTACTCCCATTTAGATGGCCAATAATGGGCCCTCTCTGGCTCTACGGGACCCCCCACCTGACAGACCCCGGCTGGTAGCCGTCCTGAGAAAGGGTCGCTCTATAGTCAGGTGCTCGGTAGAGCGCTTCATACATGCTGTCTTTGCACTGTTGTTATGTTCTAGACCTGTTTGTCTCCCCTCTTCCCCCTTGTGTCTACCCCCTCATTGCGGTAAGATGTCATTCAGAGACTGTTTAGATGCTGATTATTGCTTCTTTATTCCAGTATGTCGTCCATTGTGATCTCCTCCCTTAACGCCCGGGGACTGAATGAGCCGTGCAAGAGATCCCAAACCCTGGCTCTCCTCCAAAGGGACAAAGTGTCTGTGGCTTTCTTTCAGGAAACCCACTTTCGAGAGGGTAAGGTCCCCAAATTAGCGACTACAAAGTTTTCCCAATGGTTCCACAGCACTTATGGTTCAGCTAGCAGAGGTGTCAGCATAGCGATACACAAGCAATTACCTTTCAAGCACTCTGCCGTATCCACAGATCCCGAAGGCCGCTTTTTGTTTGTTAAAGGCACTATTGCTGACACACCTGTTACCTTAGCAACTATATATGCTCCTAACAGAGGGCAGGTTGCTTGGCTCGTTCAGACCCTAGGCTTGTTGTCCTCCTTTCAGGAGGGTATGCTGATTTTAGGTGGTGACCTTAATGTTGCTCTCGAACCCTTGTTGGACTCCTCTAATGGGAAGTCTGCCATCACACATGTACGTTTAAGACGCCTTAAATTAGCCTTGCAGAAGTTAGGGGTGGTAGATGTTTGGCGCACCATAAACCCCTCTAGTAAGGATTATACCTTTTATTCGGCAGCTAAATCCTCCTACCATAGACTTGACTATATATTTTTATCCAGACCCCACACTACTAGGGTTTTGCGATCCCACATAGGGAACATCACTTTGTCTGACCATGCTCCTGTATTCCTGAGTCTATCTCTGCTGGACCTCCCAAAGAGGGAATGGACTTGGCGTCTTAACGAGACTATTATCTCAGACCCTTCCCACGCTGCTAAACTGTCCTCTATCATAACCGAGTTTTTTGCACTAAACGCCCTAGGACCCGATGCACCATCTCCCTCTATAACCTGGGAAGCCCATAAAGCAGTCCTGAGAGGAGAGCTGATAGCCTTGGGCGCCCACGTTAAGAAACAACGGAACCAGGCAGTTGCGACGCTTATGTCTCAGATACAGGCTTTGGAATTGTCACACAAAAGCTCCCAGGCTCTCAGCTGTGCCTCAGAACTAGCAGAGGCCCGTACAAAACTTAAAAATTCGCTTAACATTACTTCAGCCAAACTACTACTGAGATCTAAGTTCCGTTCTTATGCCCACGGAGATAAAGGGAACAGACTAATGTCCGCACTAGTCAAGAAACAACGTACCGACTCCTTTATAGCAGCTATCAAAGATAGCAAGGGCACCTTGCATAAGAATACCTCTGAAATAGCAGATTCCTTCTGCGCCTTTTATCGAGACCTCTACAATTTGTCCCCGCCTAATCAACTAGCCCCTGTACAAATAGCTGAAGCCACTGAGAAATTCCTCTCCTCCCTCCAGTTACCCACCATCACCCCAACACAGTCAGACCAGCTCCTGGCCCCTATAACGGATATAGAAGTTGGTAAGGTCCTCTCCACTATCCCCTCGGGGAAAAGCCCAGGGCCCGATGGCTTCACTATCACCTACTACAAAGCTTTTAAGCGTATTTTGATCCCCCATTTCAGCACCCTATGTAACTATTTATTACAAGGAGGCTCCCTACCCCCCCAATCGCTCTCGGCCCATATCACGATTATCCACAAAGAAAACAAAGACCCACTAAATTGCGGGAGCTACCGTCCCATCTCGCTCCTGAACACTGATGTGAAATGGTGGGCCAAGATCTTGGCCCATCGGATCCAATTGGTTCTCCCTGACATTATCAACAAGGAGCAGGTTGGATTCGTCTCTGGCAGACAGGGCAGTGAAAATACGGTTCGCATTCTTCATCTAATCACACATGCCCGGCGTAACTCCATACCACTGGCCCTTCTCAGTACTGATGCTGAGAAGGCCTTTGACAGGATCAGCTGGCACTTTATGTCCCGTGCGCTATCGAGATTTGGCCTTCCAGACCAGTTCATCTCGTCCATCTTCTCACTCTATTCGCTGCCCTCTGCCAGAGTACGGGTTAATGGCACACTCTCCCCAGCCTTTCCCATTACTAATGGGACAAGACAGGGCTGCCCTTTGTCTCCAGCCCTTTTTGTTATTGTCATGGAGACGCTACTAGCTAAAATCAGACAAGACCCGGATATTCAGGGGTTAACCTTGGGGTCCCATGCCCACCTCACAGCTGCTTTTGCGGACGACCTATTGGTCATCACATCTAATCCCCTGACCTCCTTTCCTAAACTTCAGGCCCTTTTCGAGGAATATGGACAAGTTTCCAATTTTAAAATTAATTACGGTAAGTCGCAAGCCTTAAATATTTCATGTCCGGTCGCCCATATAGAATCACTCAAACACACTTCTGACTTCTCGTGGGCCCCTAAGTCGATCCCTTTTCTCGGTACCCATATATCGGCGAACTCGGAGGACCTTTATGAGCTTAACCAAGCCCCATTGCTCCGCTCTATTAGATCTCACCTACGTTCATTAAAACTACCATTCACTTCCTGGATTGGTAAGAAGAACTATATTAAGGCTTTCATTGTCCCCAAGCTTCTCTACCTCATCCAAACACTCCCTATCTGGCTACCCCGTTCCTTTTTTGTGGAGGTCCGCAGAGTATTCTCAGCCTTTATATGGTCGAACAAATCCCCTAGATTGGCGTATACCACTCTCACTCGGGAGAGGAGAATGGGAGGCTTTGGCCTACCGGACATCTACCTCTATTATAAGGCTTCAATGCTTAACAGAGTCCTGAGCCTCCTCTCCTGGCGCCCTCTCAGTCTCGTCTCTCGACTGGAGTGCGCTATGCTTACCTATAGTGACGAACTGGCTTTGTGGGGTTTGCGTAAGTGCACAGCTAACAACAAATACCCCTCTCCTCTATGGAAAGGCTTGCTGTTAGAGTGGTCAAAATTGTATGTAACCTCGACCCTCTCGTTCCCTAGCCCGAACCTTCCACTGCATCTTCTTCAACACCATATACATCCCGGCACTTTAGCTGCATCCGGAATATGGGCATTGCTCTCTGGTCTTAAACTGCGGGACGTTATCTCCGAGTCCGGCACTTTTGATTGGAGCACAGTACTGGCTCTCCCTAAGGTTAAGAACGCCTCCTTTTTGGCGGCTATGGCTTTCAGGAAGGATTTGGCGCTTCTTGAGCATTTACCCCGTCCTGCGGCGTCTCCCTCCTGGATGGAAGGGAAACTCTCACAACTCCGACGCCCGTGTAAACCTCTTTCCTTGTTGTATAGGGAGCTGCTCTCCTCCGCCCCTCCGGACTTGTGGTTCCTCTCAGCCTGGGAAAAAGAGCTATCTGCAACTTTATCGGATCCTGAGAAAGCTTTTATCCTTACGCACTCACATGGATTTAACCGGTGTATTAGGATACAAGCTAACTCCTATAAATTGCTTACAAGGTGGTACAAAACACCGGAGTTCCTTCATAAGCTCAATCCCAGTATCCCTGATTGCTGTTGGAGGTGCGGAGGAGAGACAGGCTCTCTCTCTCATATATGGTGGAATTGTGTGAAAATTCGGCCCTTTTGGCTGGAAGTTGAAGCTACCATAAATAGTGTTTGTTCCACTAAGATTAGTCTCGACGCCAAACTCCTATTATTGTGGTGTCCTAATGGTTCACTTACCCCTGCTAAGTCGAATCTCCCGACTATGCTCATAACGGCGGCTCGCTTACTGATCCCACTGCTATGGAAAAACGACTCCCTCCATCCATCTCAATGTGGACTGAGAAGGTCGACCAATTGTACCGGTTTGAAGAGCTTGCACACTGGGAAACATGCTCTAGAGCTCTTTTCGTTAAGACGTGGCTTCCCTGGAAGCGTTACCGTTCATTCTGAACTTACAAGCGATTGACATCTATCGTTCCCCTCCCTTCCCCCTCCCCTATGTCTTGTCTCCCCCATTAGTTCTTTCTTTGCACATGTTATTGTATTCCTTGTCATACGGCATTCGCCTCAGACTTTATTTGAATATGAGATATATGTTCAAATGCCTTTCCAGCTGCGTCTGGTATTTATGTGTTACAATTTGCCATATGACGATTTACATTTCTTCAATAAAAAGAAAATTGATTAAGAATATAACTACTATAATACTGCTCCTATGTACAAGAATATAACTACTATAATACTGCTCCTATGTACAAGAATATAACTACTATAATACTGCTCCTATGTACAAGAATATAACTACTATATTTTGACTTTCTCCTGTGCTACACTTTGTGCTCTTGATTGTAAGATGTTGTAAGCTCTATATATGCAGTGTTTCCATGATTGTAACTGCTTCTTTTCTATGTATCACTGCTTCAATAAAAAGATATTTGACAAAGAATATAACTACTATAATACTGCTCCTATGTACAAGAATATAACTACTATAATACTGCTCCTATGTACAAGAATATAACTACTATAATACTGCCTCCTATATACAAGAATATAACTACTATAATACTGCCTCCTATGTACAAGAATATAACTACTATAATACTGCTCCTATGTACAAGAATATAACTACTATAATACTGCCTCCTATATACAAGAATATAACTACTATAATACTGCCTCCTATGTACAAGAATATAACTACTATAATACTGCTCCTATGTACAAGAATATAACTACTATAATACTGCTCCTATGTACAAGAATATAACTACTATAATACTGCTCCTATGTACAAGAATATAACTACTATAATACTGCCTCCTATGTACAAGAATATAACTACTATAATACTGCCTCCTATGTACAAGAATATAACTACTATAATACTGCCTCCTATGTACAAGAATATAACTACTATAATACTGCTCCTATGTACAAGAATATAACTACTATAATACTGCTCCTATGTACAAGAATATAACTACTATAATACTGCTACTATGTACAAGAATATAACTACTATAATACTGCCTCCTATATACAAGAATATAACTACTATAATACTGCCTCCTATGTACAAGAATATAACTACTATAATACTGCTCCTATGTACAAGAATATAACTACTATAATACTGCTCCTATGTACAAGAATATAACTACTATAATACTGCCTCCTATGTACAAGAATATAACTACTATAATACTGCCTCCTATGTACAAGAATATAACTACTATAATACTGCTCCCTATTTTTACTGCTCCTGTATTTTACTACCACTTGCTGGTTACTCCCATCTGGGACAGCAGAATCCGCTATTCTCAGAACTCCCATAGAAGTGGATGCATGCCCATCTCTTCAGTTGCTGCAGCCTCCAGAGCTGAGACCCTATACTACATTGTAAGATGTGATGCCACGCAACATAAGGGGGCGATAACTAAGGGGTTCAAATATAAGAACATACATATATGTTTAACGCAATATAAAATAGTTTAAGTTTTTGAAAGACAGAAAAAAAAAACTAGTTGAGAATCTGGTAACGGAAGACTCAGGGATGAAAATGAATTTTATGGAAGAAGAAATTCCAACCGGTAGAAACAGATTAGAGCTTCACAAGTTGTGACCAGCATTGCTGTTTTCTGGAGGGGGGGGGGGTGTCCTCTTTATGTGTGCGGCGGAGCGCTTAGAAGTTCAGGCCAAGTTGCAGAACACCCTACTTGACTGACATTACAAAGGCAATTACCTCCCAAACCTGTGTGATGTGTCATTACATTCTCCCTGTGGCGGGTAACGCTGTTGTGTTGGGCTGGATGGCCCGTTACCACAGCTCCGAGTATGAGAACCTGGTGAAAGAGGTCCTTCCAGGAGAATCTCAGATCTCAGCTCTCTCTCAAAATGTAGCATGAAAGAATAAAAACAACAGTGACTAGAGTAAAACAAAAAAATGACAGGGGAAAAAGAGGAAAGTTGACATTTGTAAAAATTCCAAACGCGCGGGACACTACCTCAAGTTACACTGGTTTAAAAGGGTCCTACATTTTTATGCAGCTTTGGGTAAAAGGGTTATTTGTGGAATAAGCATTAAAAAGGGTCGAGTGCAGCATAAATAAAAAATAAGGAATATTGAGCCTTTCCGATCCCATCCCTACGCTGGTCTCTGCTTCCTGGATCGGTCAGCCAATCACTGGTTGCAGTGGTGACCCCGCCTCAGCTGGGCAGGCATCTCCAAGCAGAAAGCTGAGAGCCGGAAACATAAGACCTCTGTTCTGGTGATCAGTGGTCGGACCCCAACTAATCACACGCTTACTCTCTATTCTAAGGACAGGGGAAAGCTTTAACTCTTCGGACAGCCACTTTCTGAAGGGGGTTGGCAAGGATCAAAAAAGGGTAGCTTTTTTTTTACTCCAGAAACAGCACCATACGTGTCCATGGGTTGTATGTGTTCTAGTAGCGCAGCTCAATAGAGTAGAGAAGAAGGCAACATGTACAACCCCTTCAAGCTGTAAAATATGAAGCAGACTAGGAAACTTCTATGTAAAAGCTATGTTTTGCATTGGTAGTCTTCTCGGACCGCCATGAAAGAGGGTCTCATTATAGTCTGGTGGTGGCTGTCAGCACCATGTATAAGAGGGAAGTGGTCTTAACCAGGAAGCAAGGGGTCAGGAGTCAGAAGAAGATGTCACAGTCCTGAAGAACCAGGGCTACGACCAAAAGAAAGGTCAGAATTAGGCATGACTGTAAATTGCAACCAAAATACAAAGCAAAGCCAGATCACAGAATCAATGTCTTAACCAGACAACCAGACTAGAGACCAGGATCACAAATGTCAGAAGAAGTGATTGGAAAACAGATCGGGATCCAAGCCTAGAGTGGTCAGTGTCAGGAGTGGATATAACTAAGCAAGGTCACTGACTGGCTGTTTCGGTGGCATTATTTCTGAACCTGCGCAGTGTGAACGGTTCTCTGCTGCTGTGTGAAAGTGTATGGTGAGAGGACCAATTGAATAAACTACGTGGAAACTACGGAGCACCACGTGCCATTGATGTGAGAGGTGAATGTCAGCCACAAAGGTGCACCAGGGCTGACCGAAACACTACAGTGGAGCAGCTCACCGACAAAATGAACCAGTGGCGACCAGACTTGTGTCTAACAGTTCAGTGAACCCTACTGTGCATGAGGCTCCGGAGCAGACGGACGGTCACTGCACCTCTGATAATGAAGTTGCATCGGCAAAAAAGGCTTCAAAATTCTCAGCAGTATCAGAATTTGACCTGATTGGTAAAGGATCGTCTTCTCTGATGAGTCACATTTTCTGCTTCATCGAACGGATGGATGTCACACCGCTAGAGATGTCCGACATTGGTTGGAAGAGCTTGACCAAGACTTTGAAGTACTACGCCGGCCCACTAATTCTCCAGACTTGAACCTAATGGAGCATCTGTGGGACCACCTCAATTGTAGTGTTCGCTCTATCGCTCTCTGTGCCCCCTCCAGCAGCTGTGGGATGCACTGCAGTCAGCATGACTCCAGATACCTGCGATAACCTAACAGGACCTTGTGGAGTCACTCCAGGCCCGTCTAGCTGCTGTCCGCGCTACACGAGGTGGTTACTCTAGATATCAGCTGCTGGTCAGAATAATGGGTCTCGACTGTGTAAGAAACCTAGCCCTTTCGGCTACACCTAAGGCTAAAGGCTCTGAGAAAAAGAAAACTCTTGTGTGCTGAAGGTCAAGACAACAAAAAGATCCAGGAACAGTCAATGTTAATATCGACATCTCAAGGAAGGTCCTGAAGAAAGTCAGAGCTTAGAATGTAGAGCCTTTCGAGGAAGATGGGGTGGATATAAATGGACCTCAATAGGGTTTGCGTCAGAGTCTTCAAGCTGAGATGATGATTCTGTGACGAGCTGAACCTCTTCACAGAGATCTAGGAATGAATCATTCCTCTGTGCAGAAGCTAAAAAAGGACGCTTGGCTTAAGACGGCATCTTGAGTCTCTTGTTTCACCAACAAGGGCCGAAATAAAAGGCTCCCTCCTTGGGTCAAAACAACGGGGCATGAAGTCTCTCTTTTGAACTTCTACGTTTCACTTTTGCAGAATTAAATATAATTTGTTGGCTAATAATGATATCTCTCTTCGCCGCCATCAAACCTTTGGTCTTCCTCCTTAGCGCTGACCTTCGAGGGCCAGGCTTTGTTTGTGTATACTCCCTATAAAGACCTGACACATTTACCGTGTCTATTTGATGCAATAAAAGCGGCTAAAAAGCTGTTAGCTGAATCGGGGTCACTAGGCTCATGGGCTTTTAGAGGGGGGGTGTCAAGTTTACAAACAGAAAATTGCACAATGGAGAAGTGGACAAAATTAGCCATGCGTACTAATTCCCAGTAATTACCATGCAAGGTGAACTCCGCAGGGTCTCGGGAGTCAGCACCCGGGGACGCTCGACTGGAGAGAGAAGTGGAGAGGATCGTGTGACACAGACCCTATGAGAGGCTCTGGAATGTTATCAATGGGCACAAAGGTTTGCTGAGTGGCACGGATCGTGAGGTTGGCATGGATAATAGTAATTACAGGAAGAGAGCGCATGGCAACGGCGTTCTCAATAGACCTATTCATCCTGTAGTGCAGGTAGAACGATCACACCACAGGCGTGTATTCGACGCTCTCGTTCGAGGGCGTTTTAAATAAACATCTGATTGGAGAGATCATGAGAGTATATCGAGGAGGAAGGTGGGCAGCCTGTGGCAATGCCGTGGCGCAAGACCTGGCATCAAAGGAGAAACCGCCAAGTAGCTAGTAGGTTTTGAAGGTTTGTCAAGCTCGACAGCAACTGGAACTGGCGGTGGCCTAAAGTAATATACATGTGTCCAGTGGCGGCACCGACTACCACCTAATACACAGACGTCAACTCCTCTTCAGTGGAAAGCAGGATGCGTTTTGTAACTTCTATTCAAGTCATTGGAATGGGACCTGTTCTTGGCAGGAATATTCAAGGTCCGAATTTTAGAGTGTCCTCTATTCAATAATAAGTTATTATGAAAGGCAATGGTGGACACCCCTTTGCCAGGTCAGCACAGGCGGAGGTACAGTACATCAGGGAAGGGGTGGACGTCCCAGTATCTGCACCGACTGCTTTGAACTAGGTGCAAGATGAAAAGCACCATCTTGGAAAGGATATGGACAGCGATGACCGCTACCCTGGACACTAAGGGAGGGCAACTCCATGCGGGCTAATGTAAGCCCGGAGGCCAATTAGCAGCATGCTATACATCACATTAGAGTATGGCATATCTGTCATTCAGCGACCCCTTTATTTAGTGATCTGAGGTGTAAGCTCGGGAACCTGGGCCCTAATGCAAAATCTTGAACATGACCCCACTTAGCGACTTATCTGGCAGACAGACCTTAAGGGCTCCTCGGATACCAAGGAGTGGGTGCTTACTGTTACCCAACAGGTTCTGCAAGGAGTGATCTAATGCGCATAAGTCATTGCACGTTGAGGGCGATTGTCCATAAGTGATCAGATGAAGCTCTACAAGGGATTGCTCATTACGCAGCGGCGGGGACAAGGCTCAGTAATCAAAGACTTTTTTCCAGGAAGTGTTGCAGAACAAGGGACAGTACCTGGAGTTTAGCAAAAGGTGATCAAACAAAGCAGCGGCCAAATCAGATCAGCACATGACATCCCCCCAGAGAACAAACAACGTGGACAGAACTTTCCCGGGGGCTACATGACTTTCGCCTGAAAGACCGGTCGGCGGAAGGGGACAACAAGCTGAGGCCACATCACTACAATGGATGACAACCTGCCTCTCCTGGAGAAAAGCCGAGCAGAAGGCAGGGGGTGGTCAGACATGGCTGATCACAGAGGGGCCGCTTATTAGGAGCCTTGGTGTAGAATTAAGTGCATTCATCTTTCAACAAGGGGTGGCGTGACCCTCGCAAACCAACTTTATTACCAAGCGCACAGTTTGAGTCGAGCACCTCCAGATTCCGGACTCTTCTCTTAGACTGCCAATATCCAGAAAATAAAACGGATTTTCAAATTTTTTTTTAGACCAAAAGTTTAAAGGGGTATTCCGGATAGAACAAGATCTCTATCCAGTGAAAAACAGCGGGGCCCTATTCGCTTTCAGTAAGCAGAAATTTTGAAAATGATAAAAGAATTAAAAATTAAATATAAAAAAAAAAAAAAACCTGCATATTACAAGAATGGTCGTCCAGTGTATCCCCCATATGGAGCATTGTTCGAGCATGTGCATCGGAGATAGTGTCCATCAGGGGCGGACTGGGAACTTAAAGTGGCCCTGGAAACCAAAAACTAAAAGTGGCCCCATGTCCTAGGTGGATCCAAATTGACAGAAGGTGGGTCAAAACAAGCAGGCAGGGCCAGTGCAGCACAAAATGCCTCCTCAGCAGAACCAAATACCATCAATGCAGCAGAAAACTCTGCCGCCCCCACCTCGGTATTCAACTGTATCACCGCCCTGCGGCCGACGGCCAGGTGCAGAAGAATCTGATGCTACTAGCATTAATTAATGCCGAGAGGATGGGATTGTTATGTACCCAGCAGGCAGCAACGAGGAGGGCTTGGGGGGCCCCTAGGGCTTTGGTTCACTGGAAAATTTCCCTTTAGGGTCTATGGCCAGTCGGCCCTTGGGGTCGCTTCATTCATATAGGGATACAGGGCCCTTCATGATTGATGGGGGTCTCAACAATTCGTGCCCCACCAATCTTGCAGCCCTTTGCGTAGGCGATACCTTGTTCTAAACAAATGACCCTTTTATTATTGTATCAAGAGAACATGTTCAACTTTTCTTTTATGCTTATTTATATTTATTTTATTTATTTGTATATTATATTTTACTTAGATTTAGCATTTTCAAGATCTCTGCTTGCTAAAAGGCAACAGGAACTGTCCCATTCCTAGAAGCTGTAACACTGTGCAGAGCTAATACTTCTCACAGGACTGAGATTTGTGATGCTAATGTGTACAGGACTGCCTAGACTGGATGCAACGGAAACAAACCCTCAGCTGGGAGAAGTATTAGGTCTGTGTGCGAGTTTTCAGCATCTGGATGTAAACAAGAATGTTACCATTCACTGACAGCAAGTGCAGAGGTAGCCTGTAGCTTGGAACAGTGGGGAAAGGACACACAAAGGGGATTTAGGCTGAATACGCTAGAATTCTGCCCCAATTTGTGCCAAAATATGGGAAGACATGCCTTGCGCCACACTTTTTGTGCGTTGTTGGACAAGGGGGTGTGACTGAGCAAAAAAACAGCTTAGGGGGGCTGGAAAGGAAGGCGTGATATACGACGCACCAATGATGCAAAAATTTTGGGGCAAAGTACAGCAACCAATCTGTTGTGTAACATTAGAAAACATTATCATGCAGGAGCCACTGTGCTGAATTTGACTAATCTTTACAATGCCTTAAAAGGAGTCTGTCAGTAGTTTTGCAGCACAAAACAGCTTGTGTGGAGCTTTCATTATCAGGAGCAGTGTGAACATAACATTTTATTCTGCCAGATTTTGCTACTGCAAGTGCCAAGCAGGTGGGGCTTCGCTGTGAAGTGCTCTTGGCATTGAGCTGCTTCTCAGCCCCTCCCCTATCTGCTCTGAGTGACAGCTGTAGCATCCAACCAGGAGACTAGTACATCTGTCACTCAGAGCAGAGGGGAGGCGCTGCGATGCAGCTCAACGCGTAGAGCGCTACAGTGAAGCTTCTTGCAGAAGCAGAATCTGGCGGACTAAAAGTTCATATTCATATGTGCATACTGCTCTCCCCAATCCCTACCCACTGATGTCAGCAGTTTAGCATGGTCAAAACTGCTGGCAGCTTCCCTTTACACTGTCTAAATATTACACAGGATTAGTACATCTGCTGTAAAGCATGTTAAAAAATAATAGCAATAGACTCAATTACTGTATTGATAGGGTGGCTACAATTTTTTCCCCGTGGAGCGACCACTGAAAGGATAGTTTTGGGGGGCTGGGAGCTGTACGCAGATTATTCTGACACCCTTACCGATGAACTTGCAGAAATGGACACTTACGGACGTCGGCTTCAATACTGCAGAGTATAAAATTACCATGACATAAGCTTAAAGGGATTGTCCAGCTTCAAAAACCCGTTTTATACACCAGTGTTTCCCAACCAGTGTGCCTCCAGCTGTTGCAAAACTACAACTCCCAGCATGCCCGAAAGCCTTTGGCTGTGCGGGGATGCTGTGAGTTGTAGTTTTGCAACAGCTGGAGGCACACTGGTTGGGAAACACTGTTATACACCCCATTATGGGTTAATAGAGGGAGGTCCTGTGTACAGGACCCTCATCAATTGGCCGGAGGGGAGAGCATTTACAAAGAGCATCTCTCGCTCCGGAGGACGTCCTGTCCTGTATCACACAGTTAACACCTGTTTGAATAGGACCTGTGTAATACTTCATTTCCACAGCGGTGGCGCTGTAGGCAAGCTGAAAACTTACTACCAGGTTTCCTAACAGATTACAGCTGATCGCTGGGATCATCTTATAGTCATGGGACCCATCTAAAAAAACGGGGATTGTTGACAGCGGAGAACCCGTTTAACAGCACAGTGTTCGCGCAGAACTTACACATCCACCGGCGAGGATCTCAGCAGCTAATGGAATGCCGCCCTCCTTCTTTGTAAACTTATCTCTCACAAAGTCGTTTACCTGGAACACAAACACAACAGGAAGTATTTTATTATATATATTTATTTTTTTCTGGAAAGATTTCATTTTCATAATTTCATACAGAAACAGGGAACAGAACACTCAACGAATTGATGCCATATTCGCCGCCTTCCAGATGTCCTATTATGGCGCATTTGTCACGATCAATGGTTTCGAACGAGCAGTTCGTGCATGAAAATCCACGCGTGTCTGAGTTACAGCATTTCTAAGAGCTAAAATTATTCAACAAAGACCAGAGAGACTGAAATCAAATACTACAGAAAGTGTGGGGGAGCAATTATTATTAATATATTTTTTTTTCCAGAAAAAAAAGAGGTTATTGTAATTAAAGGAGGCAAACGCACTTTGCTGCTGTCCACCTAAGGGATGACTGGAGAATAATAAAACACAAAATCAAGATTATTTTTAATGTTGCTAACAAAAATCTGGCTATTGTGCCTACAAGCATCTATGCAGATCTTTGTGTCTCCATGGTAACAGACTACAAACAAACCTTCTGTAGTCTGATCCTGCAGTTATGTGTGACTCCACTCTTAATGCCCTTTACACAGGACGACGTACAAGCAGATTGTGGGGAGGGAAGCGTTCCTTCTCGACAATCTGCTGAACACTAGAGGAAGAGACATGCAGCGATCTCCTACAGAGTATGGGGAGGAACGACCGCCAACGCCATCGCTCTTCCCCATACACAATGTTTACACAGCACGATCTGCAGTTGGGAAACAAGGATTTTTTTGCTGCACTCATTCATCGGCGGTGATTTACACTGCCAGAAAATCACTAACGAGCGTTATTATGAACGCTCGTTAAGCTATGATCTTTTCAATTCTTAGGCCTCAATCCACAGACTGAAAGATAAGACTACACAGGGTTTGTATGTAGTCTGTTACCATGAAGACACACAGGTCTGCATAGGAGCTGTGTACAGAAAATAGTACATTTTCAACCAAGACTATTTGAACGCTTTCTTTATTTTAGATTTGAAGCCATGAAAATGGTCGCAAAGGTAGACCGTAAAAGGCAAGACATGAATGCATTATTAGGCAAAATAAAATATTCCTGAATAAAGAAAAAAATGCAATACTAACTGTTAGTTTTATGGCTTTCTCCGGTGCAACTCCCAGCAGTTGAGGCAGAAGACCTATCAAGATAGAGAACAGATTTTTACTTCCGTCCCTAGCAGAATTAGCACTTTTGTAAATATTAAAGGGCCTGGCCACAGGATAGGTGAATAAATTATATATATATACCCCCGGTATATAACACTACACACACACACGCATATATATACATACACACAGCATATACCGCAATAAACAGGACGTGGATGGAGCAGTAGTGCGCATGTGTGACCGCCACTCCACTCATTTCTATGCCAAGCGTTGCACTCTGCGGTCCGATAAAAGTGAATGCAGCAGTGGTCAGGCATGTGCACCACTACTCAATTGACCCAGGGGTCTCTGGGACCCTCGTTTGTGACCACAAGGGTTCCCAGTGATCATACATTCATTACCTATCCTGTGGATGCAGATAATAAATGTTGTTCGTGAGTGAACCACATTAAATTATATATTTTCCTCCTCACATTCCAACAGCCATAACTTTTTACATTTTCCGTTCATACAGGCATTTTTTTATTGCTGCCATTTCATTTACCATGTCTTGTACTGGGAAATGGGGAATAAATTCTCTGAGACAAAATTGAAAAAAAAAAAATGGGCGTGGGGGGGTCTGGGGTTAATATTAAGATGCTCACTGTGCACTAAAAAAAAAAAAATGAGACTCTTAGGCTACATTCACACGTCCGCAAGTGTTTTGCGGATCCACGGAGCCGCAAAACACGGACACACCGGCAATGTGCATTCCGCATTTTTGCGGACCGCACATTGCCCGAACTCCATAGAAAATGCCTCTTCTTGTCCGCAATTGCGGACAAGAATAGGACATGCTCTATCTTTTTTGCGGAGCCGCGGACCGGAAGATCGGCGGCGCGCTCCGCAAAATCGGATGCGGAGAGCACAGTGTGTGCTCTCCGCATCGTTCCCGGCCCCATTCACAGTCAATGGGTCCGAATGTATTCCGCAAAATTGCGGAATACATGCGGACTACATTGCAGACGTGTGAATAGGGCCTTATTCTGTTGGTCAATACGATTACAGGGACACCAAATTTGTATTACAATAAAAACCTTTGAAATTTTTTTTTTTTCGGATAGCCATAACTTTTTTACATTTCCATCTACAGAGCTGTAAGAGGGCATATTTTTTGCAGGACGAACTAAAGTTTTGTATTGGCACTATTTTTTGAGTAATTACAACTTTTTGATCACTGTTATTCAATTTATTTGGTGGGGACACGGTGACTAAAAAATGCCAAAATTGCATTTTTTTTTCTTTAGGTTGCGGCATTCACTGTGCAGGAAAATATTTTAATAGCTCAGATTTGTCGATACATGTTTTTTTTTTGTTGTTGCTTATTTTTAAATGTAAAGTTGAGAAAGGGGGGTGATTTCTAAAAACCTTTTTCCTTACTACATAGCTTTTGGTCCCCTTAGGGGGCTAGAACCTGGGAGCTTTTGATTCCATGTGCCATTCATCATAACAGAAATCTATTATGGTGAAGGGGATTCTGCCGCTGCACCTGCTGAGCTATGCCTCATGCACAGCTTAGCAGGCAGATTCCCATGACAGGCTTGGGAACCTTCATCAGGCCCCAGGCTATGATAGCAACCGATCAGAGCCCCACAATTTCACTGTGGGGGCTTTAATCTAAAGGCACAAGGAGCTGTAGTGCTAACCTCACAGATGCAGAAATTGCTACTGAATGCGGCAACTGAGGAGTTAAACGACCGGTTTCAGCCTCATCGTCGATCCAGGTCACTGCGGCCAGGTGTCTACAGCCTGCACCCGTAGCGTATGGAGCGGGCTCCGCACAGCCAGCTCCATACAATTCCTGGCGTTCAATGCCATTATGGGGTTAAAGGGAGTCTGTCACCAGAGACCCCCCTATCAAACTCTTGGCATAGACACAAAGCTGTAGTCCAGATTAAAAGACTTTTTCTTTTGTTGATCCGAGGCTCTGTTCTCGAGTTACAATACTTTTTCTAAATATTCAAATTAGGCCTTTGGTGCAACAAGGGCATCACGGTTGCTCTTGTTGCACCTGAGCTCCACTCCTTTCTGTAACCAGCCCCTCCTGGCTACTTTGCCACTGGCTGGTCCTGTCAATCAAGACAGCCAGGGAGGGGCTGGCCACAGAAACGGTGGAGCTTGGGTGCAACAAGAGGAAGAGGTCAGCCTCATTGCACGCAAGGTATACTTATTAATAAAAGTGTCATAACTCAGGAACGGAGACTCAGATCAATAAAAGAAAACCATTATTTTAATCAGGTGAACCACAGCTATGTGTCTATGCCAACAGTTGGATAGGGAGGTTGCTGGTGACAGATTCCGTTTAATGGTGAATAGGACTATTTAACAGCATATACAGGAAAGCTCCCCCTAGTGGTGGCTATAGGCAGCCAGAATTCTGTCACATAACATGTTTATAAGGTGGAATGGGAGATCTGTAATTGAAAAATTGAGCCTTTACCCTTTAAAACATGTATATAAAAATATATATATAAAATATATTAGACCTGGACGACCATAAAAAAAAGAAAATTGTGGACATTCACTTTGAATTTTCTCCTCTGCAGTGTCCTGTGTACGCAGAGCATCTCTGACCGGGTTAGCCTCACAGATCTCTGCACAATATGAAGGAGGTGAGAAAACCAAATATTTCCATGTATTGCCTCGTAGCCCACACACTGGGATCCCAGCCCAATTTCCAGTGCCAGCCACACACCCCTGTCCTACAGTCATACGGTGGAGATCTCGTAGACTCAGTGGTGTCAATAATTTAATAAAGTTGAAGGTGGAAAGGGTGTGATCAACATACATTTCCTCACCCAATTTTTTTTCTTGAGGGGGGAAAAAAAAAAAATATTAAAAAAATCCTTACAAATGATGCATTACATCCAAAGTAAGATAGAAAAAAAAAGGTGAAAAATATAAAAAAATAAAATAAAATGACATCGTTAAAGCAAGATGGGAGGTCAGCAGGTGATCCCACCAGAGCCTGCACGGAATGAGTAGCATGCCTGTGACCATAGTCCCGCTACCAATGCATATGGGGTGCCATTTCCACAGGTGCTGGGGATGGGAACCACCCGCAACCTTCAGTGACTGAGTTTCCGGGTGCAGGATGCTAAGGCTTCGACTTTATAAACTAGCAAAAATTCTATATATATTGCAGGCCTACAACTATCAATATTCATTTCATTTCAGGCCTCTGCAATGGAACGCAGCCCCCTGCTGTGCGAGCGGCCTGCAAAATCTATAAGAGAGCGGTCACAAATCGAGGACACCATGGGGTCGACCTATGAACCTGAACAGCTCAGGAAGCAAGAAACTGAAATAGTTATGAGGAAATCGCATCATCTTCATAAGTCAGAAACTTTGGCGAGGAACACAGAATATGAATATTTGAGACGCTGGTCGGGGAGCAGGACATAAATCAGCCGAACCGAGACCACAATCCCCCCCCCCCCATCTGATGTCATTTCCTTTTTACGTCTGTATTTTCACGGGATTTAACGTCTGTTTAGATTTCATTACAGCTTTTTTATGACATTTTTCATTATTTTTGCTTATTTCATTTATTTTATGGATTTTTTTTTAGGGGATGAGGCGGGTTTAGGGGGTCGATTTAAGGTGAATATTTAAGGTCTCGGGCAGACTGAATTTTTGTTACTGGGTGGAGGGTTGCAAATAACTTTAAGCTGTCGTCTTACGTAACATCTTGTAAAGTTTACTGAAATGTGGGCGTCTTAACATTTTGGAGGCCGTTTGCCAAGTGGCGCGATCTCCTGTTTTTATTTAGATTAGATCACCCCAATTAAAGGGCTCATCCTATGCAGATCTATAGGTGACATCACATGAATAAAAAGTAACAGGGGACATATAACGGGGAGGGAAGCGTCTGTGATGTCATCAAGTTAATGTGACCTTTAGTGTTTAAAGGGGTTTTCCAGGACATCAATTTATTTTTCATTACAGATGAAGGCTTCATTCTCTGCATGCTGCAAACTAATGAGGTAGGTGAGTATCCTTTATGATGGAAAAAGTCCAATAAAACTAAAATCCCAAGGCATACGGAGACCATCCAAAAATGCATGGCGAGGAATCAATTCGGTCTCTAAAGGGTTGTGGTTTTAGCTTGGAGATCTTCCATATTGAGATTCAATGGCAATGTACTATGACTGCAGTCCCATAGAGTGTTAAAGGGGGCTGTCCACTTCCAGAGGCCTTTCGGGCTGACAACCCCACTTACCTGCTCCCTGCCTCCGCGTTAAGGCTCATTAGTGGACCGTCGCCGTCACTGTTGCACCCCGGCCCCACATGTCAACATCGGGTTTCATTGGGGTCACATGCGTTTCAGCAGTGACATGTCCTCCACGTGTCACGTGACCCATTGACATGACTCAGGGAGGACACATTACCACTGCAGCCAGCCATCAGCAGCACATGTGATCCACATCAAACCAGCTGACATGCGGCAGAGGAGTAACAAGGGAGGATTATGAAAAATGATGTGAACACACCTTGTAGAGACATCGGGCCGAAAGTCCCCCAAAGGTGGACAAGCCCTTTAAGAGAGGCATTGATGATCTAAAGATCTCAAAGCTAATTGTCAAATGAGCCTCTAGGGTAGGTTCACATGTGATGGAAAGTATCCACTGCCGATCCCTGAAAGATCCACATTTTACATGAGATTTAAGGATTTGCAGGGGGGGGGGGGGTTGGGCGCGAGTGAACTGTCTGACTGTCTGTGTCTCGTGTAGGATGCTGCTGGCCGATTCCTAATAGGCAGGATTCACACAAGCAGCATTTTGCACGTTTTTACACAGCATCTCCATTAACCTTCCCTCAGATGTCACTTTCAAGTCTACACATACACGTTGTTTTTGGCCAATGCAGAGTGCTCTGGGAATGCTATTTCTTTCTGGCATTTTTGCTGTAGGCAATAAAACGGCAGAAAACGCGTTAGAATTCATAGCTTTTTAAAGACTTTTGCTGACATGTTGCAGTAGTGTGCGGTGTGACTAATTACCATAGCATCTTTTTGGCTGCGCGGTTTGTACAGGTGAAACATGCATGCTTGTAAAAACCGCGGGCCAAAAAACGGCATGCAAAAATGCGGCAAATGCACACGGTCTGGCTGCGCAGCACACTACTGGCATGTTTAAAATGCAGACTAATACGTTTGAACCAAGGTCATCAGTATCTGATTGGTGGGTGTCCGACACCGGGGACCCCCACGGATTAGCGGTTTGAGAAGGCACCGGCACTCACACAGTAGCACCATGACCTTCTCTTTGCTTGCCAGGGTCTAGCATGTGATGCTACGGTGCTACGGAGGCTCGTTCCCGTCAAAATCCCCCCCCCCCCCCCCGGATCTTTTCATCCGGAACAGGGAGAAGCAGCAGGTAGCGAGGTAAATATATTAGCCATGTGAGGGGCCCGGCACATGTGGGGGGGGGGGGGTCGCGTTTGGGAGATTGAATAATACCTTTAGGCCTCTTTCAGACGGGCGTTGCGGGTGCACTCCGTCAAACAGTGCGGGTGCGTTGCGGGAATTGCCGCGATTTTTCCCTGCGAGTGCAAAGCGCTGTCATGCGTTTTGCACGCGGGAGAAAAATCGGCACTTTTGGTACCCAGACCTAACCTGCACTTCTTCACAGAAGTGCATGTTTGGGTCAGAAATTATCCCGCTGGTATTATTTCACATTATAACATAGTTATAATGTAAAATAATACACTTGGCCATCTCCCTAATGTTGAACCCAGTGCAGAATGGGTTAAAAATAATAAACTAATCATAACTTACCTGGTCCATTTGATCGCGAAGCCCGGCCTCCTCTCCGTTAGCTTGAAAGATGTAAAGGACCTGTAATGATAACACAGCATCACATGGCCCAATCACTGCTCCATCACTATGGTGATGGAGCATGTGATTGGTCCATGTGACCACGTGACATCATCCAAGGTCCTTAAGCACTATCCACAGCCTGAGGATAGTGATTATGACCTTGGATGATGTCACATGGTCACATGGACCATCACATGCTCCATCACCATAGTGATGGAGCAGGTGATTGGGCCATGTGATGTGACGTCATCACAGGTCCTTTAGATCATCGATGCTGCAGGGAAAGAGAGGACAGATCGCGACTCACGCGATCAAGTGGCTAAGGTAAGTTAACTTTTATTATTTTTAACCCCTTCCTCATCATTTAACAATGCATTCTTTATTAAGAATGCTATTATTTCCCTTATAACCATGTTATAAGGGAAATAATAGAGATTGGGTCCCGTTGCTAAGCAACAATGCGGGAAAATGCAACGCATCCGCACTTGCTGCGGATGCTTGCGATTTTCCGCATCCCCATTCACTTCTATGGGGCCTGCGTTGCGTGAAAAACGCAGAATATAGAACATGCTGCGATTTTCACGCAACGCAGAAGTGATGCGTGAAAATCACCGCTCATGTGCACAGCCCCATAGAAATGAATGGGTCCGGATTCAGTGCGGGTGCAATGCGTCCTCCTCACGCATTGCACCCGCGCGGAAAACTCGCCCGTGTGAAAGGGGCCTTAAAGGGTATGTCAGCCAAATTAAAACTGCTTTACTGAATGGCGTAACATACCAAAATAAGTCATACCTTACAAATCCCCTGCCGGTGTCTTCTTCCTGGTCCTGCTTGACACACAGGAAATGACCACTCAGCCAATCACTGACAGGCCTATGAGAACAGCAGCCAGTGATTGGCTTAGCAGCCTTTTCCTGAGTATTTGGAGCAATCAGGAAGTAGAGCCTGGCGGGGGACGTAACAGGAGCAGTGGGGCAATCGGTGAAGTATCAACATATATTGTTTCACACATTCAGAATTTTTTAAATTTAATTAGCCAGACAACCCCTTTAACAGTGCACGAGAGCCCGTCTACTGTCCTCTAATGGCTATAGCAGGCTATCGCAAAGTTAGGGTGGCTATTATCGTTTCATGAGGGGAAAACAAAGGGACTGGGGGGGTGACTGACCTCTGTAGAGTCCGAAAAAGCCTTCATACCGCAGCACTTTCTTAAAGCAGTCGAAGCTGTTCTTGTACATGAGCTCCCCTACAAAGGATCCAGTAGATCTTTGGTTCTGCATTCTTGTCTTGACCAAGTCAATTGGGTAGACGGCGGTGGCGCCAACAGCTTATTGGGGGGGAAAAAAAATAAGCGATTCAGTGGTTACAAGACACAATAATCTTAAGGGCAGGTTTCATAAAACTTAATGAGGTGACATTAAAGGCTCCTCCAAGACTTTATTAAAACGGAACAGTAAGTTGTTCTACATTTATTAAGTTTACAGACTTGAGGGAAACAAGTCATAGGTACGACTCGCAACCCTCCGATAGTCATGAAGTACAATGGACGGAGCGGCGAATACTGACAGGGTCAGCGACCCATGAAGCTCCTGTGGGAACAGACAGGGAGAGCATTGTGCACCCAGTCAAGACAGGGGAGGGGGCCATCATGAAGATAAGACGACGACAGTCAACCATGACTAACCTCCAGCGATTGAACCCAGACCAAATCTGTACGCCGACTCGGCCACTTGGACAAGGATAGTACGAGACACTTCTCCGGAGCCTTGATGCTTGAAAGAAAGAGGACAAGATAAGACACCTGCCATTGTGCGGCCCGGTCACGAGCGCGGTATCAGTTACCTGGGACTGCGGCCACCAGCTCCAACATAAACAGAGAAAAGACAGACTGTACCTGTAAAGCAATTAGCGGGCACTCCACAGGAGAACACAAACGTTATCCCAGGATTGATGTAAAAGAAAAAATGTAATCCAACATCATATAGTACACGGCAATGTCTTTCCAACAAAGCTAGAACCAGCCCTGCACCTCGCATGGGTCCGGAGATCTCCCCATTCACTGCTGGCAGCTCAGGGGCGTGTGTTTCCTTTCAGAGGCAGCCCTGCACCTTACATGGGTCAAGAGATCTCCCCATTCACTGCTGGCAGCTCAGGGGCGTGCGTTTCCTTTCAGAGGCAGCCCTGCACCTTACATGGGTCAAGAGATCTCCCCATTCACTGCTGGCAGCTCAGGGGCGTGCGTTTCCTTTCAGAGGCAGCCTTGCACCTCGCATGGGTCCAGAGATCTCCCCATTCACTACTGGCAGCTCAGGGGCGTGTATTTCCTTTCAGAGGCAGCCCTGCACCTCGCATGGGTCCAGAGATCTCCCCATTCACTGCTGGCAGCTCAGGGGCGTGTGTTTCCTTTCAGAGGCAGCCCTGCACCTCACATGGGCCCAGAGATCTCCCCATTCACTGCTGGCAGCTCAGGGGCGTGTGTTTCCTTTTAGAGGCAGCCTTGCACCTCGCATGGGTCCAGAGATCTCCCCATTCACTGCTGGCAGCTCAGGGGCGTGTGTTTCCTTTTAGAGGCAGCCTTGCACCTCGCATGGGTCCAGAGATCTCCCCATTCACTGCTGGCAGCTCAGGGGCGTGTGTTTCCTTTAGAGGCAGCCTTGCACCTCGCATGGGTCCAGAGATCTCCCGATTCACTGCTGGCAGCTCAGGGGCGCGTGTTTCCTTTCAGAGGGTGTGTTTTTTCAGCTCCCCCGTATTATCACAGCTCTGCAGATGTGTCCTTTCTGTTGCTGCTCTTACCATCACAGCTCATGGGGTGTGTGCTTTTTGCTGAAGCTCTCTACCCATCCCAGGTTAAAGGGGGTGTGTTCTTTCTGCTGCAGCTCTTTCCCTGTAACGGTCACAGCTGCTAGAAGATATGACTAGTGGAAGTTGAAAGAAGGAACTGAGCTCGGCAAGATACTTTTCATTCTACATTTTTAACTACATCCAATTAAAAAAAAAGTATCCAGATCCAGGAGCTAGTTTGAAAAATAGAAAATATTTTCCCAGTTTTTTTGTGTTATTTTTCTTCTCATGGGACAACCCCTTCAAGGGACCTATGTATACATCCCAATGGAAAGCTGCTCCGTACAGGCATACAGCAGAATATGTCAATAATTAACTCTTTATATATAGATAAAAAGATGCGTTCTGTAGTTTACAATTATAAATTTCCAAAAAAAACAAAGGAAGGCTAAAAAGACGACACTCCTGCCCTCCGTCGGGACCCTATGGGTACACTTTGTGATCTTTTCTTGGTACATGCAGTAACATAGGGCATAACAGGTCATCAATGTGCATAAAGTACAAGTACAAACCAACGACACAAACTGCATCCAACCAATAACACAGACGACAAAGCTGCTTAACACAATATTAATGAAGCCTTCACCCCAGCACCGAGTAGTACAGGCTGCCATCTAATTCTACAAGCGCTGGTCTTAAAGGGGTGGTGCCAAATTTTACCTGTCTTGTCCAAACTGAGGGGATCTGCCCGATGGCTTAGTCACTGATCACAAGAGCAGGAGTCCCGATCGCCTAATTAGACGCTGCCGCTCCGGCCCCATAGGAGATAAATGGTGCGGTACAGTCTTGCTGCTCTATGCGTGGTGATCGGTGGGGTTCCAGCGGTCGGACACACCATTCAGATGGTTATCCTTTTTCCTGGGAATTTTACAGCCTGGCACAACCCCTTTGACAGGCTCGATATTTGGTTGACTTAATAAAATCGCATTTACAAATGAAGCCAGACAGGCAATAAGCGGTCAGGAGCATGTAATATATAGGAGACAGGGAGGGGTTCTTACCGGGCGGCTCTCCCTTTAAGCAATACTAAAATCCTAAAGGGGTCCACTTATTTTAGACCTGACTGTTTAATATACATTGAATGAATTCTGCTAGTGATGTATGTGGCCAAGACACAGGGGGCTGCTGCCGGACACCTCATCACCACGAGCACAAAGATCAGGCATGCTGAAATCCAACAAGCCTGATCCTGCTTTCCCATGGTATCTGCCTTCACGAGAAAGTCCCATCACCCAACGTTCATCTAACATGTGTACGGGGAATGGTGAAGCAAGTTGAGCAGGAGTTCTTGCCGCTACCCCCAGGGGTGCTCACTGCGATGCATCACCCATTGATTTTAATGGGCATTTAAAGGGAATCTGTCCCAGCTATTTGGACAGACACATCGCTGTGCGTTCACCTGATTAAAACACTGCTTTTCCTTTTTTTGATCCAGATATGATAAGATACTTTCTCTTAAGATCACTTTTGATCTTGTTGCACCCAACAGTAAAAAGCGGACAATCACTTTAAAGCGTTTCTGTCACCCGATTTAACCCTATTAAGCTAGCTGACATTAGCGATGTGCGATGTGCTAATGTCAGCTAAACCTAAGTAGCCTATTCCTACTTTTATCAGTGCCCCTGTTACGCCAAAAATCTAACTTTTATAATATGCTAATGAGGCTCTAGGAGCTCCTGCTCCTAGAGCCTCCGCTCTCCCACCTTGATCTCCTCCCTCCAAGTGCTGAACGACAGGCCAGGCAGCGCTGCGTTCGTCTGCCGGCCCTGTGCTCTGGTGAAGTCTCGCGCCGTTCAGTATTCGGCGCAGTAAGGGAAGGGACGCTTGCAGGCTGCCAGCAGACGGACGCAAGCGCTACCTGGCCCTGTCAATCAGGACTTGGAGGGAGGAGACAAAGGTGGGAGAACGGAGCCTCTAGGACAGGGATGGCCAACCTGCGGCCCTCCAGATGTTGCAAAACTACAACTCCCAGTATGCCAGACAGACTACAGCTATCATCCTACAGCCGGGCATGATGGGAGTTGTAGTTTTACAACAGCTGGAGGGCCGCAGGTTGAGCATCTCTGCTCTAGGAGAAGGCGCAACACCCCCCCTGCTCCTAGAGCCTCATTAGCATATTATAAAAGTTAGATTTTTGGCGTAACAGGGGCACTGATAAAAGTAGGAATAGGCTACTTAGGTTTAGCTGACATTAGCACATCACACATCGCTAATGTCGGCTAGCTTAATAGGGTTAAATCGGGTGACAGAAACCCTTTAAAGGCCCAAAAAGTGGCAAAGCAGCAAGGGAGGGGCTGGCCATAGATAGGGGAGGAACTTGGGTGCAACATGAGCAATGGTGACGCCCTCAGTGCACTAAAAGCTTGATTTCAATATTCAGAAACATCATCACAACTCTGGAATAGGGATTTGTATCAATAAAAGAAAAACCGTGTGTTAATCAGGTGAACCACAGCTATGAAGCTGAGCAGGCAGGGTGCTGGTGAGAGATTCCCTTCAAAACGCTGATGGATGGCAGAGGAACACTGATCACGGGTCACCCCCATATCACCTACATTACTTGGAATTTTGCTGGAAAAGTCTTGTGTAATAAAAAGTACTCTGGACTCTGTCACCCATGGTGCGGCTTTATTCCGCAACGCTAGAGCAGACATTTTCCTTTTGCAAGACTGAGCTTTCCATTGGAGATGACACCAGGCACTTTAAGAGTATCCGTGAAGGACTGGTGTCAGGGCTGCTCCTCTGCATCGTATAATCCTATTATCTTGAATCAGGGCCCCCCCCCCCCCCCTCACCATGCAAATTACATACATCCCGCAGACCGCAATGACCCCATGAAAGAAGACATGAGGTGGTCACACGTGACGGATTTCACACCGTCCTCTCTAAGGAAGATGTGCAGCGTCTGTACCTGGTAATATTTCACCATACTTGGGACCGAGCTTGGAATACGGGCACACGAAACCAGCAAACGTCCAGGAACACGTAGCGATGGCAGAACCTACATTATCCCGGGATGTTGAGAGCTCGTTGTGGCCACACTGCATCTTAGTTACAGAGAGGGCACACTCACCAATTAAAGGGTATTCCCATCTGGAATCTCCACAGGATATATCAAATGTTCAATGGGTATGGCCCCACCTCTATCTCTAGAACAGGTCCCAGTCTTGCGCTGGCAGGAATGGTGAGGAGGCCTTGCATGTGCAGTCCTCACTTTTAGGCTCCATTCACACGTTTTGCAGTACGGAATTGCGGACCCATTAATTTCAATGGGGACAGACGATGTCCCGCCCGGGTCCGCAATTGCGTTACTGAAAAAAATAGAACATGTCCTATTCTTGTCCGTAATTGTGGACAAAAAAAAAAAAAGGCATTTTCTATATAGTCCAGGCGATGTGCGGTCCGCAATGACCTATCCTGTGGCGATACCAGAAAGGTCCAGGTAGGAAAAACTTTTTAAAATGGTTGTCCTTATCCCCTCTGCACAAGACAAGACATAAGTGTCTGATCGGCACATGCGTGTCTGCCGCTCTGCGTAAACAGGGGAACGCGGCCACCGTTCTCGTGATTGGCTGGCGTCCCAGCGGATGGAGCCATGCCAATAAGACACTTATCCCCTATATATAACAACCCCTTAATGAAAGCACTGTTTTTGGGGTTTTTTGCTCTTCATCATCTTCACATTCTGAAAACCACCGATGTAGTAGTATGAGGGCTTGTATTGTTTTCAGTGGTACATAAAATGTCCTAATTAATCTTTATCAACCTTTTTATTTCATTTTTTTTTTTTGGAGGGGGGCACACGTGTTAAAAAAAATAAAAATAAAAAATACAACGTCCACCATATTTTTCTAACTTCTACATTTTGTACAATTCACCATGCTTCACAAGTAATGTGTTTCCTCTATTTTCGGGGTCAGTATCATTACAGTAATATTAAATCTATATAACTTTTAGATCTTTTTGTCTTACTATTTATACATAATAAAATAAATCTTTAAGGCCTCCTTCACACGAGCGTGTCCGGATTAGTTGCGATTGCGTTGCGGATGCGTTCAGTGAAAACTGTGCGATTTCACAGGCAAAGCCATTCAGTTTGGTCTGCGATTGCGTTCAGTTTTTTCCGTGCGGGTTCAATGCGTTTTGATGCGTTTTTTCACGCGCGTGATAAAAAACTGA